>CM076581.1:531427482-531937482 GCA_034641835.2 Pinus albicaulis
TATTTTCTTTGGAATTGCTTATGGTTGGCGTATCAGCACAGACAATGCAACTTTCATGGAATAAACAGACGTCCCTGGATTGATAATTAAATGTTTGTTGTTCAGTCATTTAATAGTGATTTATATAGCCCAACATTTTGGCACTGTTGTCAGGGATGGAAGTGACGATCCAATCAATCAAAGTCGTTTCTTAGAAGTGAAATTTTCATGTGTTTTCATAGAGTGTCTCCAGCGACACAATTATCGAGCAGTAAGACGAGGGGCCAAAACACGCGCAACGCTCTAACAAACTTGAGCAGGCTCACCAATGTCTTGCTGGGACACTTAGGAGGTTAAATTTTTGATCATTTTGTTTTTTTCTTAGAGTGTCTCCAGTGACACAATCGTCGGGCAGTAAGACGAGAGGTAAGAACCTTCACATCACTATAAGAAACCTGAGCGAGCTCACCAATGTCTTGCTGGTACTCCTAGGAATTGAATTTTGGGTGTTTTTTTTAGGGTTCCTTCAGCTATACAGTCGTTGGGCGGTAAGACGAGAGGTAAGAACCTACACATCGCTTTAAAAAACTTGGGCAGGCTCACTGCTATAGAAACTAAAGCACTTATAGGATGAATTGATATGCATAGGATCCATGTGTGCCGGTAGGACAACATCAACATCTAAAAACACCCCCCACTCTACAGACTATAGGAAATATGGGTCGTAAGAAGAAAAAGAAGAGCGTAGATTTGGGAAGGAAAACATCCTTTGGAGATCTGATTTCAAGGCCAAAAAAGGAACAGTCCCTGTCATACAGAGATAATAGGAAGACAGGACCATAGAAAGAAGCTACCATATGAAGGCCTGGACCATTAATTTCTTCCGTGTCTAGACCTCACCATCCTTCGAACAACATATCCATTCTTCATATCAAAACTCTAGATTCAAAACAACGGTGGGGAATTATTGATCAAGATCTGAGAATTGAAGGACATAGAGAGATCAGTGGGGATCATTAGGGACTAGAGGAACAAAATTCAGTTGATTACCAATTGGACACTAGTAGTGTTGTTAAAAAATTGATCCTGGAGCAGCCCGATCCTTCTATTTGTCAATCTCCAGTGCACTCTGAGGCCAGTTCATCCCGCGAGGAAGAATCAGCCATGGGGGACGAGAATATCAAGACAGATAGCTCTGTTACTTTTGAATTTCGAATAGTAGTAACATGGGATGAGGCTCCTATGAATAATATCCCTTTATAATCCCTACCATCCTTTTAGTGGATGGATTTTGAAGATCTTGATACCTTTCTGTTCAAATTCAATGTACTGTGTAGAGGTTATAACTACACTTTAGATGCCCAGAAGCTGAAATTATTCCCCGCTACTCTGAAAGGAGAAACATTAATATGGTTCATGAGATTTGGTGCTAGAAAAATTCGAACATGGAATGACATGAGAGAGGCCTTCCTCTTTAAGTATCAGGACTACTGTTGAACTAGGGATTTGAAGGACGATATTTTCAGAATTTCACAAAAGGAGGAGGAATGCCTGGGAGACTATCTAGAGCGATTCCACTACAATTTATAGAGATCTAAGTTCAGTAACTTATATCCAGAAATTATAAATCCAATATTCTTAAGAGGTTTAAGAGATGATTGTCTGGAGCATTTGGAGATATATCACAAGAAATGTTTGATGATAAATAGGAAAAGGAGACATATCACAAGAAATGTTTGATGAGATAATGAAGCTTTTCCTACGTAGCTCAAGAGGATCGATCAAGGGGGAGAGTTTCAGTTCGAGATCCTTCACTTTAGATACAGAAGTCCACAAGTGGAGGAGTAAATAGCGCAGAGGTCAGGAACTTATTTGAGGATTTCAAAACTGGCCTCCTTAACACTCTCTCTTCCTAGATCACTCTAGTACAAGTCAAGAAGGCACAAGCAGAAGCTGAAGCAGCCTTAGCAATATTTTGTCCCCGATGCAAAAAGTAACATTTGGAAAGAGAATGTGGACTAAATAGTGTAAGCCTGTGCAACATCTGTGAGTTGGAGCACTCTACGAATCAGTGTCCTGAGTTTCCCAGACTGAAGGTGGTACTTCAAGAATCAAGCGAGGATGTTCAATCTTCCTATTTTATTGGATCAAAGAGACCATGGCAGCCGCGACCTACAGGTATGCCTTCAGATTTTTCTTCTTTTATCCTTGGAATAATGTTTATAATAGTCAGCAATACCCATGGTAGTATCCTACTCTGTCCTCGACACAATTTCCTTCACCATGGAACCAGTGGCCATCTCCTCCACCAATGCAATATCCTCCATCACAACCCAATCCTTAGGGTTAGAACTGGAGACGCAATGGCCAAGGTCTAGTACCCCCTACAATACCAATGCAATAGCAGCAGTTACAACTACCTTCTATTCAAAATCCTACACCTTATGTCCGACCCCAAATACCTCTACAACCTAACCCCAATCCAAATAATAAGGCAACCTAGAGCATGGATGCTCCGGTTACCCTCCAGACATATCTTATTACTCCTATTAGAATTAATGACGTTCAGCTTCGATTAGGGAAAGTAATCAGATCCGAACATACCACCATTATTACCGAAGAAAGTGAATCACCCAGGAAGGATATGGACGATTCTGAGGTAGTTGTTACACATGTAACAGCTGATACAACACCTGCTGTTACATCTGTAATAGCCAGCTCGAGAGGGTCTATTGTTCTTACAACAACCAGTCTGAGTAAGGTTGGTACATCTGTAGTAGTTGACTCAGCTGTTAGCATTCAGAATCCCCCATACCCTCATTGATTAATTGAAACTGGGTTGGTCTCACAACCTGAATCTAAATTTCTCAAGGAGCTACAAAATTTGTATGTGTGGATTTTGTTGTTACAAGCTCTTAAAGAAGTGCCTATATATGCTAAAAAAATGAGGGATCTATTCGTCAAAAGACCTGGGAGGAAACCTAAAGACCTTGCGACTATCCATGTCATGGGAAAATTGTCCGATATTATGATTGATCAGCCTTTGTTGACTAAATATAATGACCCAAGGAACCCCACAGTGATTATCCATATTAACAATCATCCCATAACCAATACCTTGATTGATCTATGGGCAACTATTAATGTCATGACTAAGGACCTCTTCATATCTCTAGGACTTCATGGACTTAGACCTACACCTACAGTGCTTGAACTAGCAGATAGGTCATGTGTTAAGCCCAAGGGAATGATTGCAGATGTGGTTATCACTGTGGACTCCTGGAACTATCCAGTTGAATTTCTCATTTTACAAACCAAATCCAACCTGGGGGTCATCCTTTAATCTTGGGAAGACCGTGGCTAGCCACTGGAGACACATATGTCGGATGTAGGTCGGGATCTATGATGATCTCAGATGGGCAAGCCACTCAGAACCTAAACCTTTTTCCCCCAGCAAAACCTCATACGTATTTGACTAGTCCCTGGTGGGATGAATTTGCACCTGAATCATATCTTTCCCTACCTCTTCTCATGCTTGGAAAAGCACAATACTTTAAGGATGAAATAAAGGACGATATCATTAATGGTTTTATCAGTAATTCACTCCCTATTGCCTCCATTAGAGATTTGGGAGAAGAAGATGAGGAAGATGATGTAATTATTGAACATTTGAAAACAACTCCACTTACTATCAGCAGTCCCGTTAGAATCGAACCTGGAAAATGTTTAAACATCAATCCTAACCTGACTACTGAACAAAACGGATTGCTGATACAGCTGTTATAGAAATACAAATAGGCATTTTCATGGGACTATACTGATATGAAAGGAATCCATCCTACACTATGTACTCACCACATTTACCTTAAAGAAGATTGCAAACCAGTTAGACAACGTTAGCGCCGAATGAACCTCGCACTTAAGGAGATAGTGAAAGAGGAATTGCATAAACTCCTTAATGATAATTTCATCTACCCCATTTCTGACAGTTAGTGGGTGTCTCTTCTTGTCATAGTTCCGAAGAAGAGTGGAAAATGGAGAGTTTGTGTTGACTATAGAGAACTTAACAAGGCCACTCAAAAGGACCATTTCCCTTTACCATTCATTGACCAGGTCTTGGACACTCTTTTTGGAAAAAATTTATTTTCATTTCTAGATGGGTTTAGTGGCTATAATAAAATACAGATTTCTCCAGAAGACCAAGAATAGAAAACCTTTACCTGTCCATGGGGTACTTTTGCATACAAAGTCCTTCCCTTTGGCCTCTGAAATGCACCAACAACCTTTCAAAGGACAATATTAGGTATTTTTTCTGATCTTTTGAACGATTGTCTTGAAATATTTATGGATTATTTTACACCCTACGAGGATGCCTTTGAGACAACATTAGCTAACTTGGAAAAAGTGTTGGAACGTTGTGAATAAACTAATGTTTCTCTGAGCACGGAAAAATGCCACATGATGATGATTGAAGGAATTGTGCTAGGACATTTCATTTTAGATGATGGAATCAAGGTAGATCCTGCAAAAATTGAGGTAATCTTGAAAATCCCGACCCCTAAGACTCTAAAAGAGGTACATAGTTTTTTGGGACATGCAGGATACTATAGGAGGTTTATAGAAAATTTTTCGAAGATTGCATCTCGTCTATTTTCATTGCTTATGAAATATGCGAAAATTTTGTGGTTATGGAAGTGTGAGAAGGCCTTTTTAAAGTTGAAGAACTGTGTAACAAAAACACCTTTTTTACGAGGACCAAACTGGAAATTGTCATTTCATATTGCTACACACGCATCTGACATGGTTGTGGGTGTTGTTTTGGGGCAGTTGGAGGATAATAAACCTTATGCCATTTATTACATCAGCAAGAACTTAACTCCTATAGAGTTCAACTATAATGTTACTAAGAAGGAATTCCTAGCAGTAGTGCATGCTATCAACAAATTTCGGCCCTACATCACCGGGTACCAAGTATTTGTACACACTGACCATGCTGTAATTCAGTTTTTAATGAAAAATCATATTACTAATGGTAGAGTTACACGATGGTTATTACTGTTACAAGAATTTGATATCAGTATTTTAGATAAATCTGAAAAATATAATGTAGTTGTTGATTTCCTTTCTAGATTAACTATAAGTGATGACTGCACTGCCACTGAGGACTCTTTTCCAGATGAGTATCTTTTTGCCATCTCTACTCACTCACCATGGTATGCAGATATAGCCAATTACGTTGCTGCAGGAAAATTCCCACACCAATTCTCTTCCATGGAAAGAAGGAGGATTATACAACAGAGTGCTACCGACTCCTGGATAGAAGGCAATCTCTATCACACCGGACCAGATTTTCAGATTAGGCGATGTGTTAGAGAAGATGAGGTATTTGAGATCCTAAAGGCTTGTCATGAGGAACCTTGTGGAGGACATGACTTCACTGACAAGAGGACAGGACATAAAGTACTCTCAACATGGTACTACTGCCCAACTATATTCCAGGATGCCAAGAAGTTTTTGAAAGGATGTGATAGATGCCAAAGGACAGGCCAGGCTCTGAAATTAGATGAGATGTCATTACAGCGTCAGATAGTAATAGAACCATTAGAAAAATGGGCCGTAGAATTTGTGGGGCCAATTAATCCTTCATCACAGCAAAAAGCATACATATTGGTCTACACCGATTATGTCACAAAATGGATCAAAGCAAGGGCACTAACTAGAGTAACAAAGCAGGATATTCCAGACTTCCCATTTCAAGATATTTTTGTTTGCTTCGAGATACCTAGGGAGATAGTGACAGATGGGGGTCCTCAGTTCACATATCATTTGATCAAGAAGTTGGTCGAAAAGGTGTTGGAAAGGGGGGTATAAGATGATGCAAGTTCCTACATATGTCTAGATCATGAGGGTATAAGATGAGGCATGTAGAGGGATTCTAATATTTTTGGGGTTTAGTTACAATTGATGCATTAGTGGGGTGTAAGTGTGAATTAGTTAACTCAATTAATTGAGTTAAAATCAGTTTAACTATTTCTAACTGAGTGATGAACTAGCGATAATTATTGTGAATTAAATTAGATTTAATTCACAATAAGTGATCAATCAAATAACTGATAATTCTCTATTAATATTTGCATGCATGTCAGTTCCGAGGAAGACCCAGTTGAGACAAAGGTTAAAGGGAGCATAACTATCAGTTGTATTTATAAAAAATTTCCCATGTGAAATTATAGTCTTTGGGATGCCATGATGGATTACGGAATCAAGGAAGGATGATTTTCTTAATTAATAGGGAGATAATTCCCTAGGAATTGTGTAAGCAAGGTAGGCTGAAGGAAGGTTGAGAATTGGTTAAGTACTAGACTGATTTTTCCTATATCAACAGGAGACAATTGGCAGAGTGTTAGAGAATATCATGAGACATTAAGAATTGTATTGTTTCATCATTCCTTGACTTAATAAACAATAGAGATAGAGGGGTTTTGAGTAGTTGTTTTCCCTAGATACATCTTGTGTTGTGAGATTGATAATTTCTTTCTCTTACTTATATGTGATTTTTAGATCATGTTTTGTTTCTGAAAATTGTAGGAAGGATTTAGTATCTTGTTTTAGTACATTACAATATCAATTGAATCTCGTTGGTTATATTTTCTACATGAAATAGAAGAGGGGGTTGATACCATATTGTCTTGTGGTGGTTAGTAGGCCGCAAGGTCTGTGATAAAGACCGACATAAATGGAGGAGGAATCACATTGTAATTTAGAGTCATAATAAAAGTAGACGCAAGCATAATATTCACTGAAGTAACCCTAGTTTGAGGGTTGAAATTGAGATCTGAAGTTCATGTGAATATTTAGTTAAAGAAATTCCCAAAATCTATGGATCCATATGAGCTAGGTCGAGTCCCTTATGGAGGCAAGAGTCATGGTTTTTTCTATGGGTGGATAGGGTTTGTTCTAAAACAATTAGAAGTACATAAGTATAATGTCCTTGTTAGGAAAATTTCCTAGCATGTTTAGTTCATAAGGTATGCCCTTAATACTGTGAAAATTTTGCGTAGAAGAAGAGTTGTTGTGACCCTTAAAGCGAGGTTTAATTCTGCAATATAGACTGCAGATATGGAATATGGTTTGGAGATTCAGTATGTGTGGAGATAACATATCTAAAAGAGGGTGGAACCTGAGTAGAAGATTGGGTATGCAGAAGAAATGTGCCATATGAAGAATGGATTGACCTGTAGAGGAGTTGATTTTGGTGGACTATCCGTAGATTTTTAGACATATATCTGAAGCAACCTATAAAAAATTAGTCAATGGAATTTTTGTGGCTGATATGTGACCCTAGTTCATTCGTCTACAGATTGTTATAAGGATGATAAGATGAGTAGTTCAATTTTTTTCATAGATTGGACAAGAAATATCAAACTGTCAATACACAAGAACAATTATTTTGAGAGGACTCAGACCATTGTTAGGTGGAAGATCTGAAGAGCCCTAGATGAAGAAAATATTTTGGGCCCTATATTACTAAAAAGAATTTACTGTGGTTGGGCAGATTGATGCTAGTTCAAGTAAAATTGGAGGGTTGTTAGGTGACTATCAAAGAAGAGCCTTAAGTAGTGTACTTGTGAAGGGCAACAAGTTTGGTAGAAGGGCTAGTGTATAGGGCGTAGGGATGTGTATAATTTGAAGGACTAAACTAGAAGTCAGGTGGGCCATCCAACTAGCCCTAGTTCACTATATTGTAGAGGATTGATTCAGTGAGAAGAAGGGCATCCTCCATAGACCTAGATTTGGAGCTGTAGTATGGAAAAAGTGGGCATACCAAAGAGTTATTCAAAAATTCAGTTGTGAACAACTTGTCACCATTCAAACTAGTAGTGGACCTAAAAGGGGTTCCTAAGTGGGAAATTGCTAGGACAAGGGGAACGATGGAGGCTTAGCCCATTGTCAACACAATTAAGGCTCCTTTATCTTCACATATTTTCATCGATGGGAGGAGTCCCGGTAGTTTAGGAAGTCACTTGCAGAGTGTAGGTCAATGAATAGGTGAGAAGTGACCTTAGAAACCCTTTCCTTAAGATAGAATAAAGAGTGGGACTTTCTTGCCTTTTAAGCAAGGGAATTGATATTCTAGGGAGAGAGGAGGGGAATTTAAGGGTTGAGGGAGGAGAATAAGACTTATGAATGAATTTATCAATCCCTAAAAATATTTGGGAACTTGGATTCACAAATGGTCCTTGATGAAAGGCCTTTGACACCAAATGGGACCACATGGGGTCAAGTGAACCTAGCCTAGGTTTGGGGATGGAATTTAGCAACCAATGATGTTCCTATCCTAGACAAGGTGAGGGTAAGGGATCATGAAATAGTTTTTACTTCGATAGGTCAAATTGATCCTGCTAGGTTCTCGCCTTGGAAACCCCTACTCAAAACTTGATCCTAGAACTAGGGCTTGAGGTATCCGAAGATTCCACTGTCGGAATTGGCCCAAATTATAAGGAGAGTGAGGGGACCCACCAACGCAGTTGCCTCTAGGAGATAAAAGTTTTTCTCTGGCTATATTCTTGGGAAATTGATGCCATAGGTGACCTAATGGGTTTAGACCCAAGGAAAAATGGAAAATTGTGAAAAAAGGGGGGGAAATCATCACCCTTTTGAGGGAATAGTTCCTAATTCACTTGGGGATATGGATTCAGGGATGATAATGAATAATAATTCAGTTTCTTGATCAAGGAGGCCCATAAATTCAGCTTCGTCCAATGTTATAGGAAAAACAAAAGTGACCTTCAAGCATTTATACTTCACACAAATTGTGTAATATTATTGAGATAAAATGATCTATATGAAATTTAATTCATATAACAATGGTCCGTACATTAAATAAGCTAAATAGGCACATAATTCCACATTTCCATCGTGCAGCAATTAGCCCTAGTTTTAGCGAAATTCAATAGTATGCAGCGATAAGAAGCATAAATTTAAATTTTCACTCACAATGTTAGAGAGTATATCCAACCAGCTTCACTTTTTCAAAAACAAAGCTCCAAGATAAAAATAGCCCAAATCCATACATCAAAAATGCATCCATCATCCAAAATAGTCCTCCAAGGAAAAATGCAAAGTTCCCTAAAGATAGAGAGATCCCAAGTCGTGGAAATTGAAAATATGCCTTGTTCACCTAAGAACTACCTATAACTCATCTTATGCTACTCATGTCCAATGTCAACTCATCCAACTTAACAAGTTACCAAGATAAGGCTCACATCAAACCATGTCAGTAAAACAACTAAGCAACATAGGTTACATCTTAACATTACATATTACCTGGCATGTCTTAGAATTCCTTGGCATTATGTGGCACATGTTAGCATCCCCTGCTATCATAATAGTATTCAAGTTGTTTTGGCTAGGAATCCACTAGGCCCATCTATGTTACCTCGCCCAAATAGCAACAAAAAACCCTCTTCATTACAAGGTACATCATCGTAGAAAGGATGAACATTTCATAAGAGGGACTCAAACCTGGGTGTGAACATGGTCACAAGAGGGAATCAAACCTCGCTTTGGCTAAGAAGCCAAAACTGGGGTATATATGCTACCAGAATTGTCAACTAGCACCTACCCCCAATAGCAACAAACAACCCTCTCCATTCCAAGCACTTGCCCCCAATAACAACAAACAACCATCTTCATTCCAATGTATATCAGCCTAAACAGGACTAACATGTCATAAGAGGGACTCAAATTTGGGTGTGAACATGTCACAAGAGGGACTTAAACCTAGGTGGAGAGAAAATCAACACCCCTACATTACCAGCTAACTAATGAAGCTCCCATTAACAACAGAATGTATATTTGAAAAAAGATACAAATAAAAATTAACATATATAAACAATGCATCTGACAGTAGAATGTACATTTGAAAAAAACAAACAAATAAACATTAACATATATAAATAGTGCATCTGCTAGAGGGTCACACACATAAAGGAAAATTTTTAATGGATCCCACTAGCTAGGTGGTGGATATGTTTCTTAGACTAACATACACAACGAGATTTGTTGATGGAGAAAATTCGTAGAGCACCTGCAGAGGGTAACACACATAAAAAAGAATTGTTGATGGACCTGACTAGCTAGGCTTCTCAGTCTGACATAAACAACAAGATTTGTTGATGGAGAAAACTCTCAGCGCATCTGCAGAGGGTAAAACACATAAAAGAGAATTGTTGATGGATCCCGCTAGCTATGATATGGAAATGCTTCTCAGGCTCACATAAATGGGAATTTCTGATGGACGCAACAACTAACATTGCACATATACAAGAAAAAAATTTTGATTGACGTTACCCTGCACTGTAAATGCCTCTTTGGGGACTTGAACTAGGTTTATGTCAATGCTAAAGTGAATATTATGTGTCATCTTGGGAAATTAAACTAATTTTCATGCACACCTATTTTAGAGATAAACAAACACGACATTTCTAATGACCAATGAAAGAAAAACGCACCTTAAAATACATGAATCACGTCTCTGGACATGTGAAAGAAAAATTAAACCCTTACTTGAGTCTTCCTTTGTTGGCAATTTGGGATTTTTGTCACAAGATATCTCCTCTTCTTTGGAAAGAGGAAATAAAAAAGCTTTTATATGTTTCTAAATGGAGTACTCTTCACCTATGTCCTTCTCCTTTGCGTTGTGTGATACAAATGCCAATTTTCTTATTCGTGGCTATGGCATTCTTCTTTTATACATGCGACCCTTGACTATGCCATGAAATCCTCCAAATATTCTTAAAGGATGGAAGCTCCTCTTCATGCATGAAGCTAGTGGAATATGACAAGTTATCCAAAATTCATCCAAATATGTGATTTTTGCCTTGGGAAATGTGAAACGTACCCTCGGTGGAGAAACATGCATAAATATTTGTTGCTAAGTGCCTTAAACATGAGAGGTTTCCACTTGTCAATTCCGGCTCTTGTTGATGATGAAACCGACACCCTAGTTGTGCAATGCTCAAAAAGTGTCATTTTGCATCAACTCAAGGTTGTTTCCATTTTCACCTTAGCAATGAATCCTCTCACTTTAGATTAATTATTGAATCTTAGGGGTGTCCCAAAGCGCAAATTTATGGGGTACTCTTTTATGTGACTAGATCACAAGCATTGAAAACCATCTTTACATTGTATGGTTCAACATCTTGATGATCCTTGTCCTTTTGACCACAACTTTTGTATTCATTGTTTCTTTCATCACAACACCTAAAATAGATATTGATGGAGTTCATAGGCCTATTTCTAGTTGTGATAAGGGGATTATGGGCTCCCTCATCACAACCCATAACCCATAATGTGTTTACTCCCTTAGCCAAGGGGGGCCAAGGGTGTAATTGTAGGGGCACTGAGACCAAATTTGGGGGTTCATAACATTAGGAAAAGTGGAATGACATAACCAAAACGGTCATGGGGGGGTATCTTATGGTGTATTGAATGAGGCAAGGGGACATAAAGGTAGCATGTATGGGTAGAAGTTAGAGGCACAAGCATGGTTTAGTAATATCTATAATCCTAGCATTAGAGAATGAGATGAGGGCTTAGGGCCTAGGGGACCTAGAGGGAAGGCAGTGAGAGAAATTGATATGGGAACCCCCAACACTGGTGATAAGGGGATTATGAGTCTAATTATAATAAAACATAAGCCCTTAACCCCCAATTCATAATCCCTTAACCCCTTCACCCATAACTCATAACCCATAAACCCCTTGACTCGTTAAATATTAAGATATTAGGCACTAACATATAATCCACGAACCTCCTAAGCCATAACTCCTTATCCTCTTAACCTGTGACCCTTAACCTCTAAGCCTTCACCCCTAAACACCTTAACTACTAACCCCTTAACCACTAACACATAAATCCCCTAAATCCTAAGTCCTTAAATGCTAAATCCTATGGCCCTAAATCCCTTGGCCCTTAACCACTAAGTATCCAACACCGAAAACAACACCCCAAACCAAAAATTTGACCTCCTAGGATAATCCTTCATCTCTAATTGAGCATATTAGAAACATTTGATTCTTAGATAACTAGGTACTAGTTATGAGGGCATGTGTTTTGTGGGTAATGTTGACCTCTAGTGGGTGTTCACAACCTAGAAGGTGGTGGGATACAAGGAGTTTGGTTTTAGAGCATGTATTACTTAAACTATGAAATTCAATTTACGTCTTTATTATGATTGAATTCACATATGTCTGTAAGCTACAACAAAAATTGGGTTGGCTCGCATGGATACAATATGTTTAGTTCCACTAAATTAAATGTTGAAAAACAATAATTTGGGGATTTTTATTAAAACATTACTGGTTGAATCAACTTTTTTTTCAATGGTTTATGTGAGTTTGTGGCTTTAGCAACAAGAATTTTAGGTCTATTATATTTTGTTGTTGTTATACATGCTTTGAATTTTTATTGATAACATATACACAATGAGCATATTAACAAAAAGGGTAGGGTAGCAATCATCAGGGTAGGTCACCGAGCTAGAGGGGTAGAAGCTAATTTCCCTGAAGGATCCAAAGTCAAATATTAAGGCAGGGTTGATAAACAAGTAGATGGATACTATCTTAGGCAACTAGAGTTCTCAAGGAGAGATGCATTAAGAAGATAGTTTGAAAACGACATGCATGACTTACAACTTGCCTAGGAGATGAAAAAAAATGTCATTAGGCATACAAAGTAGCTAATTTGGTCAACAACTGAACAAGTATGTAGCATTGATAGCCAATTGTGAAGACATTTTGATTCTAGAGCATGGCCCCAATTAAGCTGCTTTAATGCTCTCTTTCTAAAATTAAGATCATTCCTTCTATAAACATTGTAGATGTATATACTTAAGCTAGACCACAGATTAAACTAAGCCTCTTGATCTTTGGGGCTCTAACGGTGAGGAATAAAGAATAACTTCTTGTCATTTTGGCTCAACCATGTTGAAGTCCGTGCAAATCAACCAGTTGGCCTCTGATAGCTTTTCAATTATTCAATGGCGAAAAATTGCACATTCCAAAGCATCATTTGGAGCATAGATGTTGGAAACCCTTAAAATATATCCAATGTCCATAAAGTTGTAACAAAACATTGGAAAATATTAATTTTCATAGAAATGCGCTATGTGGTCTTGGCTAAGATGTCTTTTCTAGGTCTATGGTAGAGAAATTTTCATATGGGACAAGCTAGCCTTTCTAGGAAATGTTAGAGCTATATTGACAACCTGGGGGATTCTTCTAGATCAAATAATTAACTCAACATGTTTCTCAACTGAAAATTTTCAATATACTGAGAAAACAATCCCATAGTGTTTTGACAAAGCTCAAGGTCGTGCCTTCCCAATAACTATGTAGGTTGAGGCCTCCTTAAATATGAATATGAAAAAAAAACCTTGGGATTATTTTAAATTCAAATCTTATTATGATAGCCATACAACTCCCATTAATCTCCAACCTGAGTCTAAATTGTACTTTTAGAGGGGATTTCATCTTGAAAATGACCTACCAAGGCATGTTGACTATAGTCAAAACAAGCTTCTATATATTCATTGACATAATTTAAAACAAGTGGGTCGGGAACATGAATGGAGTTGTGATGTTTTGAGGAACTTTTGGTCAAAAGATTTTCTCTTTCTTTGATGATATTATCCTCTTTAGCGATTGGAGTATGAGAAAATTCCAAAACATGGGAAACATCTTGAGGTCTCTGCTTAATTGGAGGGAAAGGTTAGCAAAGTAGGATGAAGAACTAAATGCATGGAAACAAAAGCCAAGATCTAAAGCATGTAAGAATAAAGAATCATTAGTAGAGAAATTAAGAGGACATGATACCATGCCTTTGGCCTACATTTTTAACTAAGCTCGATTCTCTATTTCTAGTTTTAATTTGATGAAGATTAAGAAAACAAATAAAATCTAAACCGACATTTAAACTTTCTCTTTTGTTTTTTTTAGTTTTTTGAGTTCATCCATAATCAAGGTCATAACAGGATCATATTGTTTTTTGGGAATGGGAGCATGGGGTGGGTGGGCAGGGGGAGGAGGGAGCTAGATTCTGGTGAGGAAAATTTTCAAACACTACTATAAAAAATCCCTTAGGGACAATTTTTGAAACACCCTGTGAAAGTCATGAAAATTTAAACTTTTAAGGGGTGTTTTTTAACAACTTCCTCTTAGATACTTAGAGATAGTGGTGAAAAGGTAGTCAGCGGAGAAATTTATAGATAGTGGTCAAGCATATGGCATGCATAACACCTCTCTTGTGCACACACACATGTCTAGATGAATCCCACCTTTGTCCTTTAGGCTTGCCAATGAAATGTTTGCTCACCAATTTAAGGTAGCCTCATAAACACCTATAATGAATTATTGAATACAAAACAGATACAACCCTTACATAAATGTATGATCCAAATTCAACTTTCATATTGAATACAAAACAAATACAACAACCCTTACATAAATATATGATCCAAATTCAACTTTCATGTCTCTGATAACTAGTAATTTTTATTCTAAAATCTAAAAAAATTAAAACAAATAATAAAAGATAATAATTTTCTCACTATTAAAAAAATTTCATTCTCATAAAAACTTAATTCAACATCTTAAAATTTGAAATTATTTGGACATAAAGTTCCATTTTTGCATACAACACATTAATTCCATAAAAAGAAACACACCCTATGTGAAAATAATTTTATCAAAATTAATTCATGTACTTTACCATTTCCCGCCCTAATGATGAGATTATTACTTATCATTTATGGTCATTGTCATTGTTTTTATGTTAATATTGAGTTTTAGCTCTCAAATTATTCGGACAAGGGCCATTTCAGCTATATTCGATATCCCTCCCTTCCCATGTCTTTCAATACTGGGACCACAGGGCCATTCGTTGCTACTAACGATAATAAGCAGCACCCGACGCCCCTTTTCAATGCTGGGACTAGGGCATTCATTGTCATTGCTAGTAACGATAATAAGCAGCACCCAATGCCCCCTTTTCATTTTCTATTCATATCACTTCTTCCGCGTTCTCTTTGGCTTGACAACTCGATAGCGCCATGGATACCAAAAACTGGAGGATACCAACAACAGGAGGAACGAGGATTCCAGATAGAATATCGTCAATAAGATATACTCAATCGACTCTGAACACCTATCTTTTTGGTTTTTGTTTGTGTTTTTAATTTGGCTCATTGTGGATGTTCCGATTTCCATTTGAATTTATTGATTGATGATAGTTTAGGCCACCAGTCATTCCATAAAATTTATGTATGATTGAAGAATTTAAAATCATGTTTAGGAGAGGAGGGGTTATGTTCTGGTCGAATTTAATAATTTAGTACGACTTGGTCTCGCTCTGCGTTGAAAAAGATCTCTTCTTCACCATCACTCTCACTCACATCTTCCAATAGGGTTTTCAAAGCCTCAGGTAGATTCTCCCCCAGCAGGGTCTGAGACCCTAAAAGATGACTAAATGCCCTAGTGGTATGATACCACTGCTCCTTCTCTGTCCCAATTCCAAGCCTACGCCGACGGTTTTTGAGAAGGAAGATTATCCAAACAATGTAAATTCAGATGAGTACATCAAAGATTTTCTTTTTCCAATCTCCAGTTTCTTGATCGGGTTCATCATTGATTGGCATTATTTCCTCCCTAATTTTGTTTAGCATGACACTGTAATGAACCCAAGCGAGTATATAAGTGAAATAAGGAATTATATGTAAGATAATAAAATCAATAGTGAGGTAGTAGTAATAGAGAATGAATTTCATCATGGATGTTCTGTTTTTATGTTACCCAAGAAACAGACAATACAAAGCGGCCTGCAATTAGGATTACGAGGAACTGTCTGTCATCAAGGTTGAAACGAAGGTCTATGCCACTGTGGTGGGTGACACAGGCGGCTTTCCTTCCCGAGTGGTCAGTTCTTCATTTACCAACGGAAAGCATGGGAGATTGTATCAAGATCCTTGCTTCTTAAAGAGTCCCTAAAAAGGTTTATAAAGAAGTTCGCCCTAAAAACAAAAATGGGTCTAGCTGGATGGATCAACCTTGTCTGAATGGATGGAGACGGGGTGGTACCGATCGAAGTACCCCCTCGCCCTCCTGCTTTCGGGCGAGCGGTTTGTTTCCTCACCCCTCGTTTGATCAAGCAGGTAGTGCCCTACCTGGTAGGAGCACAGTCCAAACGCTTTGCTCCCATCATCTTCAAAAGCTGCCATCCTTTTTTTCTAAACCTTATGGAGGCCATTCAAAGCAGTGATTCCGCAGACTTTCGAAATTTCAACTTGTTAATCTGGCAGTTGAAGGACTGCGAACGTTGAGTAGGAGATGAAAATGAAACATTAATTAGACTTTATGCATTAGAGAAGGTTAGAGAGGCATGCATTAGTGTGTTTAGTAGACACTCTGAAAATGTTTTCCAAGCGCTTGTACTCCATTATATGAATGGGCAGACTGAAGAAATTGTGCATGTCATCAAGTATATACACGGACTCTTGTAAGAGTACACCACCCCTTTCCCTCCCAATTCCGGGTCATATTTGATTTTCAAGATGTTCGGTAGAGGCGTATTTTGCTTGAATTATTATGAGTTATTAGTTAAATCGTTCTATGCTTGGTATTTGAAAAAGAAGTTAAAAAAACATTGAGTACAATGTTCAAATGGTTTTGAAAATTTTTGTTCCATTGGACTGTCAACGTTGGGCAGGGATTAAAATGATGAATTAATTACATGGTTGCATCAGAGCAAGTGAGAGAGGCATGCATCAGTTTGTTTGGCTGATAGCCTAAAATGTCAAGAGGTGTGTTCCTTTCCTTCCTTAGTTCTAACTTCTAGCTGCTTTTACTTTTGTCAAATTTATAGAATAACATGGTGGAATTATGAATATATTACAAGTGAGATATGGAAACTTCAAAGCATAGAGTGAAGTATTCTTATGAGATTGCAAGAATAGGTTGGGGTTGTTTTGGCAATGCAATCCATGTAGCCACCATTAATGACGATAAATTTTTTTTCAACTTTTCATGTATACAAAATGAATATCAATGGTTATGACAGTTTGGTATTTTAGTTAATTTTGGCCTAAATGCTCATAGAATTGTTGTTTTATTAGCCCATGGCACCTGAGCAATTTGAAAATTTTAAGCACTGAAGACAAACATTGCAACGTATGATGCAATATCTTAAAGTATTGAAAATCAACATTCCATTAGGGTTTAAAGAGGATAAGGTTGATTCTTTTGAGAAGCAACTTCATGCCATTCTGAACTCATTTAAGCAGATAAAATCTTCTCTACAACAACAACAGGTCCAACAATAACTTTCAAATCATACTGTCATCCAAGTGCAATTTATGCAGAAGCAACCACAAACTATGTTATCTCAGATGCAGGAACAAGAAAATCATGTTAATCAACTCCAACCTTTTTTTACTTCAATGCAATCAAACATTGTGACACCCATTCAACATGATTCCATGCCTTTACAGCAACCTGGTGTACAAACATCACAAAAAAATGTTCGTACTACAATGCAGTCTGCTGCCAATATAAGTTTAATGCAAGGAACTATTGTGGCTACCTTATAGTAGAGTTCAGTAAACCATCTTCAAAATAATAATATTACTTATCTTCAGCAGAATAATTCTCCTTTTTAGCATAATAGTATTAACTCCATACAACAGAATGGGATCAATCCTTTATAGCAAAATAATATAAATACCCTACAACATCACCACCATGCTCTGAAGCAGCAAGAAATTATACAAGCACAAGTAAAGATGGAGCAGCAACGACATATTCAACACCCCCTACTACTACAGCAGCAACAAATCTAGCAACAACAGTAACAGAAGCAACAATAAGTTGTTCAATTACAGGTACAGTTTCAGGAACAACAAATGCCACAAATTCAACAAATTAATGAGTTGAGTATTGACTCAAGGACAAAGTAGTATTCTATTAAACAAGAATTTATGCTGCAATACCATCAGTTAAGTCAACATTTAGTTTATGAACAACAGTAGCAGCAGCTTAAGACAGGATCGGTACTTTCTGTTTCTTCACCTCAACTTCTCCAGGTTATTTCTCCACACGTTTTTTCAACATTCCTCTCCACAGATAGATCAACAAAGTACAATAGTGTCTTCACTTCAGGTTTCCAAAGTTGTAACTCCCGTGCATCTTGCAACCTTGCCATTTATGGCCCACTCACCCTCGACTCTCCCACTTCCTTCACCTCACATAGAAGATGCTACAAAGAAATCTTATGCCATTTCTTCAATTTTAAATGTTGTAAATGCTCAGGAATTTCAGCATCCCACTCCTATATGAAAACAAGCTAAATATCTAGCTATTCGAACACCTGGAATTTCTACCTCACCACTATTAGCTGACTTTCTTCGTAGCCTAGCTCAGAATACTATCAACCAGGATGAACATCAAATTTTTTTACCTATTGTTTCTTTAATTTCAAATGCTAGAAATGATGAGGGATTTCAGTAGCCTACTCCTATACAAAAACATGTTGAATCTTTAGATATTGGCAGACCTAGAATTTCTACCTCACCACTATTAGCTGACTTTCCTCCTAGCCTAGCTCAGATTACTATCAACCAGGATTGACACCAAACTGTTTCACCTCGACCCCTAATAGAATACAAATCAAGCACAATTGAACCCCCCTTGGAGCGCTTGGTAAAAGTGGTATGCAAATTTCAAACTCTCTTCGTTGGTTTATTTCCTTTTAAGTTTTTCCCAGTATTTCAACAAATTGGTCATGAAAAGTCTATTTGTTTTTAGTTGCTACTGATGCATTAATAGTGAAGTACAGTTTATGTTTACATCCTTTTGTGTTTGTATAGAAAAACAGGCAATGTTCCTTTCAATATATCAAAAGATGGAATTCATTGTTTCATTGTTGATGTAATAGACATGCAACCAATATTATAAATTTCATGCCATCATTACTGGTATTACTATTATGGTAATTCAGTACAGTGTCTATTAGATGCTGTAATGGGAATCCTGGGGTTTATGTTTTGTGGGCAGTGATATCCTCCATCAAGTCACATTATAATGCATATTTTTTCCCAAAGACAATTATCATTCATTGCAAGCAATTAGGTAAAAGAAAGTGCAGAAATTATCCAAGGATGTAAAGGAACAATAAGTTAAAAACTTAAAACTAATGCTATTTCTCGGGCTGTTGAGCCATATGTTTGAACGGTCACTGCTACTATTAAAATTTGTCTAACAAGTAATTTATATAGTAGGAGCATAGAGCTAGGGGTTGGTTAGAAAACCTGCAGGAGCTTTACTTTAACTTATTACATTACAAGTCCCAGGGATGATTATACTATTTTTTTCTTTTGAAGATTTGTCTTGGAGTTGAATTCACCATCTCTGTGTTACATACTAGAGGATGATTGCTAGTGATTGCAGTGTGCATTTGAAACTAACAAAATAGTGATGAAGGAATGACATTGGGAGTCTTAATTGTAACAAATTACAATAATTATGGTCGAACAACCCTTCCAAATGTACCCTGTCCTATCTGGAGGATTGATCATGTATATTTTTTAGTTCCTTCTTTTCCAGTTTATGTGTTGATGGAATGGTATTCAAGGAAGGGATTCCTAATATGGAAAATAATCCCATTGTAGTGACATTCCACTGAATAAATAGCTTTTATTTAGGATCTTAGCAATCTAAATATTATACTTTATCAGTTGTCAATCACCAGCAAAACTAACAGAGGAAGTGTCAGACTCTCTTATTACTCTTCCAATTCACCATCTCTGTGTTACACACTGGAGGATGAGCTGTTGATCATTGGATTGTGCACACTGCATATGCATAGTAGAAAATAGTGATCAAGGAATGGCATTGGGAGTCTGTATTGTAAGTTGTAACAAATTACAATAATCCTGGTTGAATAGCCCTGCCTAATGTACCCCATTCTATTTAGAGGATTGGTTATGTCTGATTTTTAGTTCCTTCTTTTCATTTTATTTGTTGGTGGATTGGCATTCAATGAAGGGAGCACTAATATGGAAAAAAAATCCCATCATAAGGACATGCCACTATAGTCAGATCTCAATTGGGACCTAAGCAATCTAAATATGAGAGACTTGATTGGTTCTGTGTCACCAGCAAAAGTAACATATAGTGTCAGTCTCTCTTATATTATACTAGAATTGAAGAATCTCAGGATGTGATATTGACTATTATGAGCATTATAATCTGCTTTTGATCGACTTTGTTAGGTTTGGCTAATTGCCAATTTTCCATCCCTGGTGCTAAGTAACTTTATGAAATACTTGAACTAAAACTAGAACTATATTATGCTGGCATGCTGGGACCACCTTTTCTAGTTAAGGTTTGCACTTACACAATATAAACATAGTCATAATATTTAGTGTGAATACTGCGAAAATTGACTATTAATTTATATTTGGTTTCATGTTGAGATGTATATATCATGTAAGGTTGTTTGATGTTATGCTTTGTTCTGAATTACACAGAGCAATTCAATCTCCCCAAAGGCCTTGAGTTTGGTTGTGAATGACATAGGACCAGTGGTAAGATTGATAGATAGGATAGCAGGATCTGCACTAGGTGATGATTGCAAGGCTGTTGTTGGAGAAGATTTACTTGCTATGGTAAAATTCCATTTGCAAGCGAGAAATCCAATATTACAAGATGGCAATTATGTGAAAAAAAGAATGATTATTTCCATGCCCCTTAGCATTGTAGCTTTAGGTGATAGTGTGACCTAAAGTCTCCAACAACTTAATAAGGTAGTCTCCAGAAATGGAATCTACAACAACTTCTAATATCAAGAGGCCGAGATTGGAGATATGCTATTTATTCACTTGTTTCTAATGTACTATTATAGCTTTCATGTGTGTTTGTGTTTATTAACTTGTGTTTGCATTAGTCCATGTCATCCCGTACCTATGCATTTTATACTCACTAACCATGCAAGTTTATAGATTTTTACCAAATATGTGCATCCTGTTTCAATTTTTATGTATCTCTTAGATCATTGTTTTCTTAATCTATGCTATTCATCATCTTTATTTTTTTTTGTATGCAGTGTCATTTGAACCTTTGGAGTCTTTAAAATAGTGTAGAATGACTCAACTAAGACTCATGAGTCTTGAAGAGTCTTGGTTGGGGTGAGTACTCACCTAAGCCAGGCCCACAAAAGTATCCACTCGCTAGATTCATGGAAAACTTCTGATGCTTGGAAAGACTCACCACAAAATTGCCAACAACCATACTCACCATAAACTTGCAATATTTTTTGTGCATAGAATTTATTGTGTTTTAAGGGTTTCTTGTCTTTGCTGAGCATTTCCCAAGTCATTGAGTCTCGCGAAGTCCCATGGAAGCCAAGTCTTTGCTGATTCCATGACATTGGTGTAAATAGCTGAAATCATTTTTTTTGTTCCATTTCTTCAAGGCTTCTGTAGGTGTGAGCTTGTGGTTTCTTTTCTACCAGGTGATTATTTTTTACCACATCACCTAATTGCAATTTACTGACATGTCTGTCATCATTTTAACTTCTTCTAATGCAATTCAAGATAACCATTTTTTTTATGTTCAAGCATCTTTAACACCATCCCTGAGCCCCTGCCACAAGATTATCTCTCTTTCATCTTTGAAAAATTCACATATGGATGCTTGGGAAATAGCATTTTTGTCCCACTACACTAAACAATAAAGAGATAGAGTGGTTGAGATGATGCCATACTTCAATGAGGTTTAATCAAACTTGAAACCATGTACAAACTTGAGATGTTGTTCAAGGTTTCTTGTTCCTCTATGTCAAGTAGATCTTGCAGAGGCTATGACAATGAGGGGGGTTAACTTGGAGTCCACAATCTCTATTCTTTTTTTTTAAGAAAGAAATGCCTTTGACGAGACTTGGTTTAGTAAACATGATCTCTTGTGGGTGACTTAGTCTAAATTTATCACTTATTCACTTTATTGTATTTTATTGGAGACTTGGCCAGTTTTGATCACTCTTCCCACAACTTTGTACTCTATATATGAGCGTAGTCTTCGGTGTAGGCAAACCACACCTACGCTTCCTATGTTTTATATATATATTTGGCTTCCTCAATAGGTGTACAGTTCTGGAATACTCTTATCATACTCAACTAATTTATTACTCATGAATCTGTGTATATTCTTGCATTGTTGGTTGTGTGCTTATAACAATTGTGTTTTTGTCAAATTTTTATTTATTGAACAACTGCATCTTCGAGTGTGAACAATTGCAGGAGAATGTTTTGCACCATTGGATATAAATGGTAGGCGATGAGATGTATATGAGTGTTCGGAGTTTTCTAAGGGCGACATGGAATTTGTTGCACTAAGTATATGGTTCGACCTCAAACATTGCCATTATATTTCCTGTTGATGTCTCTCTATCATCAATTAGAAATGGCATGATTAAGGTATGATTTAAATGCTTTTTGTTAATTGAATATCTTTCTTTCCTTCAAAACTTGCATAACTTCATCATCTTTGTTTCATTTAAGTTCATTTTCTTGTTTTTGGAACAATAAAGGTCTTGATTGTAACGGGTCTTCATCCGAAGGGTTTACATTATGAATCAAAATGAGAAATCAAAATGTTTGCTCCCATTGATTTTTCCCTAGTTTTGTTGTGCTAAATTAGGCTAACTAGAAAAAAAAGTATCGATTGTTCCCCAATATGCAAATAAATTGTATTTTTATGGTTTACATCCACATTTACAGTGAGGACTGGACTCATGGTCCAAAAAAGAAAATTTTTGATAGTTTAATCCACCAAAAGCTCAAAATGGGCAAAGGTAAACACAAAATTAGAGAGATTCTTTAGTCCATTACTTTATTTGTTTGGTGAATCTTGGTGGTGCATCTGTTTGATCCGTGTGTGGATGGCTCAAAATGGTAAAAGGTAAGCACAAAATTAGAGAGATTATGTAGTCTAGTACTCTATTTTTTTTGTGAACCTTTGTGGTGCTTTTGGTTCATCTGTCTATTGTGTGTGGATGGCTCAAAATAGGCAAAGGTAAACACAAAATTAGAGAGAGTCTTTAGTCTAGTACTCTACTTTTTTGGTGAATCTTGGTGGTGCTTATGGTTCATCCGTCTGTTGTGTGTGGATGGCTCTTTATTTTTCTCATGTTTCTCTCATATCCCTTCCTCATCTTCTTGTTGGGTTGCATGCTTTAGCAGTTTCATCTTTAGAAGTTTGATTGATAGATTGAAAAATTTATGACTTTGGCAGAGCTCATTCTTTCTTTCTCAAATTCCCTTTTGTTCACCTTTGGTGGTAAGCTTATTATTATGATATCACAGTATTTTTTATCTGATTGATTTCAAAGATGTGAAAACATTTCAAAAAGCAACATTGGTAGACCATACATGAAGGCTGGAAATGGTGGATTTTAGAAAATTTTAGAATCTTTCTCTTCATCTCTAATGCTATTGTTAGGGTTAAGAAGACCTATCTAAGGTTATCATTATTCTACCCTAAATATTAACTCGAGTTGTCCATGGAGTATTGGATAGACGGTGATTGGGTGCTATGTAAAGACCCTCCTTGATTTGAAGTCATCGGTTCAATTCCCCTCGACCGGGGTGATATATTGGACATGATGAAGATGTGGTCCCACCAAGTTTACAAAAAAAATTTTCTCGAGTTGACTTTTATATGGAGTAGGCATTTTATATTCTAAGTGGTGAGAATAAAGGCTATATTCCAAGGTATTTCATCAAGTACGTTTGAGAATTTGTTCCAATCGTCACTTGACAAAGTATCACAGTTGTCGACTATAAAGACTCCATAATGAAAGGACGGGGAATAAGTAACCACATTTTCAAGGGCTATATGAAAACTCTCAAATTCCTAGGAGCCAATGCCACCAATTTCTTTTATATCTAAATTCTTACCAAGACTTTGAGATAAACATGAACAACAAAGTCCACAAGGTTGCGAAAGATCTAGAGAATTGAAGTTCATGGTTGCTGAAAATATTTTACCAAATGATGTTTAACCTGCTCCTTGAGGACCATGGAACACATAAACTGGGGAAATCTTTCTCCTCAATATATCATTCATGAGAGCTTGAGCTGCTAAATTTTTTGCAACCAATTCTCCAAATGTATTTGAAACATACTTCTGAGACAAGCTCCTACACCTAGGCTTGAGATTTGAAACAATCACTGCCCATAATATCTTGTACATGTCTATAATGATCGATCAATCTTGTTTCAGAAACCATGTCAATATTTTGTCTAAGACAAATTTTATGGTCAACATAGAGATCTAGCTCACCTAAATGAATTCTTCCTTGTGTATTTGTATCTATACTTTTATGAGACCCACCTGACTCCATTAGTAGGGGAAGTGACTCAGAATCAAAATATAAAGAAGAAATAGAATGATTAGATGTTTCTAATGTAGTAGAAAACACCCTTTGAGAACTGTAATAACTTTGTGATGCAAGCCCTTCAATTTTTTGTGTGGTCTAATTTGAAATCCCACATGAGAGGATCCTACTTTCCAAATCCAATATATGTTTGCCTCTAGCATGTATTTTGGACCAATTCCAAGTAATCCCACAACCCTTTTTGGGAATATCAATGAATTTTGATTTACCACTTCCTTCTTGAAGTGTAGTCTTTTGTGAAACTATGAAATATTTGTTACTAATCACACCATGACTACCATAGTTCAAAGAAACTAAAACAGATAAATATTCATAATGCTCTCTTGCTTCTTCGTGAATGCACCTCTTAATGCCTTTTAACTTGTGTTTTCTTGACCTGTCCATTTCCCCTGTTGGAAAATTTGGGTGATAATGTGATTCAAAGCGAGAAGTTGAACGATCATTATCGTCAATTTTTGAGCCTTTCTGTGCTTCTTCATAATAGATTCTATCTTTCCTTATACAATCATTATTTTGAAAGAGGTGTGGAGAACAAACCTTGAGATCTTTTTCTACTCTGTTTTTCAAGTTACCATCCAAAGTATTTGATATATTGCCTTTAGTATTCCTGTTAATGTATCTTGGGGGTAATTCCATTATATATGCATTAGATTCTATTCTCCCTTGAGAATGAAATGCACCACTTGACAACATATCATTTCTATAAATACTTTTGTTTAGGCTTCCTTTCAAGCTCATAATCACTTCTCCAATTTTCAGGAGCCAAACAGTGAAAATAAATGATAAGGTTAATGAATACCCATCTCAACATAGGGTTTTCCCTATGCACAATATCCTCACTAAAGATAGAGAGGAGGGAAGGAAGATAAATGACTAGTCTATAAGATTGGACCTTCCCCCCTTAATGTTGAATGTGGATTGTGTGAAGTTAGAACCTCCTCAAAACACTAGTGTACCAGTAGTAAGTACCAACAAAATTCCACAACTAGGAAAAGGGGATTTTCAGTGGAGAATTGAAAGGAGCCACTAAATTATGCTGCATATAGGATATCCATGAAGACAAATATTATAGTCCAAAAAAATAATATCGGCATAAACTATGGACCTGTGACTGAAAATTGTCTTAGCAACATCATCTATCTCTTACTTGGCCTCAATTATTTTGGATTGGTCGTCATACCCGAGGGTTTCGTAGAATTATGGGATCTTGGCTGTCTTTGAAGGGTTGTATTGAGTTTTTGAATTAGTTCTTCATCTCCTTTAACATAAATGTCACATATTAAAAGAGATATTATATTGAATTTATTCTTTTAGAGGCTTTTCGGTTCAACTTTATACTTTTCCATATAGAGAATAAGGTTGATTTGAACACAACCTCTTATGGTTTCTTTGATACTCAAATTTTCTTGTCTTTTTACTGAATATCAGTGATGATGTGGATGGAATTTTGTGATGATGTGTCATTTATAGGCTACAATTCCTTCATTTTATATGTAACGTCATCATCATGCATGTGAAATGGCATCTAGTTTGTTTTTATCTTTTATCTTTTTATGTAATTTTATAGTTGGAATCTTAGACCAATTCATCTTTGTTACATAGGTCATTTTTCTTTCTACATTCCTTGGAACAGGTGAAAATTGGATTTTGATTAAATTTTTTTATATTTTGTGAGTTTGACATTGGTGAGGCTACATCATAGTCATGTCCAAGAATAACACCCAAATAGGGTGGGGAATTGAACCAGTGACTTAACATCTAGGAGTGCTTTAACAACACACCCGATCATTGTCTATCAAAGACCCCGTGGATGATGAAGACAATTAGAGTTACTAAATACTTAAATTTTGAAGTAGGTTAGTTCTACATTGATACTATCTAGAAATAATATATTTTATTGTTGTTATTTGTCCTTCATATTTTTTTTTCCATTTTGGTTATGGAAGATCAAATATTCTTCCAATCTCTAATATGAATCTTCATGAACATATTGGCATCTAATCGTTAATCATTAAATATTCATAGGATTTTTCTGAAAGTTTGTGTGAGGATGTATATTGTTTTTTAGCAAATACAAACACAAGTCTTCAAGGATAACATAGAATCAAACCATTGACCCATATAATGTCATATGTTTCTGTAATTGTTTCCAAAATTCTACTTTTTACACCATCTAATGACACCACTTATTATTTTACTTCATAATGGTTGTAGGTAAATTTTTTAAAAGTAAAGGGATGTGTTTGGCAATGATGCTAAAAAGACAAATATCCCCATGGAGGTCTGGTGGTATTATTTGCTGACAAAATGGCATGAGAATGATGATAATCCCTCAGATTTGCCATGAATATATCCATCAAATTAGTGACAAATGAGTGATCCACTGCCCAACCACAAGAATATTTTGTAAATGCCACCCCCAAACTGGTTTATGATACCACAGGGACAAAGGATGGTTGTTGGATTTATTTCTCATCCATCCCAACCCACAATACTAAATTTTTTTTGCCACAACCAGACACTGACAATTCTTTCAATCATTGAAAGCTTATGTAGATATCTCACCCAACATTCAAACAGTGACAAACCTCTTCCACTTAGCAAAACGCAACACAAGGTTATGATATCCATTGAATCCATCCCCTCTAGTTCCACAGTATTGGCATAAAGAATTTGAGCTACTGGTTGCTCTTTGGTAATCCTTGAAATTCATATACCTTGGCTCATTGCAGTGATAAATCAGACAAGGAGATAATGTGATTTCAAAGATACCTTAGCTCATTTTCAGTTTACATTGATTTAAACAAGTGAGTAATGAGATTCCATGTTGCTTACTCTACAACTCTCTCTTCAAACACAATGCTTTCCTTCCATCTCTGCCACAACCCCTCTAGCTTGGCAAAGACTCACACATCTTTCAAGATCACTGGTTTCTTGGGTTGGTTATATGGAATTCCAGCTGTGGAGGCATGTGTTCTCTCAGCGTGAGGAAGAATGTAAGAATGACAAGGAAAGAACTTCTCCAAGAAAAATTATATGTTATGTCTCCCATGCATGAGGATCATGTGTATTCCATATAACGTTTTGAGTTGGACTTGGAACATATGATCAACAGGGTAGATGAAATATATTTTAATATAGGATGGTTAAAAGATAAAACCTCTGCAAGCGACACAAGGCAACAATGATATATTGGGTTATAAGAGGCACCCCAACCCTTGATAAGGAGTCCCATGCGATGTTGTCGTATGGTGTTTCAAGATAACTCATGCTATATTTGTAGGAAACTCCCTTCTACCAGTTCCATGTAGAGGGCCATATTCCATATAGAGAGACATCCCCTAGACAAGATCCATCTCTTTTACCCAAATTTCTATGCAGGCCCTGAGATGGTAGGATAACCTCCCTTTCAACTTTAGAGGAATACCCTCTATTTGACAGTGGGAATTCGATGCATTGATTCTTATCTTGTAATTAGCTCCAGAGATTTGTCATTCTTCTTCTTAGCATTGTGATAATCATGCTTATATCTTTTTAAGTAGGACTGATTCTTGATTTTATACGGGTGGCCTTTGAAATCCAACTTTGTACTGCCACTTATGAATTGAGCAGTCTTGTTGATGTAATTTTGGTCATTTTTTGGACATTAAGTAACCTATCTTAGCTTCCCAAGGACTCCCTTTACTCTTCCACTCTTTGATTCAGCTCCTGTGTTGCTCCTCATGCAATCATTTTGGAGGTTATTTTATTATTTATTATACTTTGGTTTTATAACAATTAAGCATAACATCAAAACCTAGCCTGCCTGTCATTTGGACTCATGAACATTCAATAGTGGGGCCTTTGCCTTGGGCTTCGAGCTAACAAAATTTGCAAAGCATGTTCAAATTCTACAGTATGGGGTCATTGCAATTCAACCCTCTTGGATTAACACAATTCTCATAAACCACTGAATTGAAATAATACATGATTTAGTCTTTTATAATGCACGGGTTAGAACTGGAATCTTAAATTCTCCAGGTCATAAATTCACTTACAAACACTGATGGGGGGCATTTTACGTTTGGACAGTTGGAAATATCTTATTGTTGGTCATTTTTATTTGTGATTTAGTATCAACTCTTTTCCTTCATTAGAATTAAGTCCATTTTGTACTGGCTGATAATTGAACACATTGTTTTTTTCCAATGTTTTGTAGTCTTAAAGTGAACTAATAACTGTATTATTGTTTGGTGTTTACTGTTGAAAATAGATACACTTATTGTGATAAGTTTCAATATTTTTTATTTGTTGGTTGTTGTTATGTTTTGAGTGCAGACTTAATTCCAAATCGCATGTTGCTTTATGTCAAGGGGATATATATAATTATTTTTATTTTTTTTATTTTTTTATTTTTTTTATTTTTTAAATTTTCGTGGTTCCCTTGAGATCCATGTTACACTTGCACAAAAGTTTAGATATCATTCAAATATCTAAAATTTCTAATTTTTAATTTGAATATTGTTGATAAAACAATATAAAACTCAATTAAAAGTAAAGTTGGCCATCAATAAAATATCTATATTTTTCTTTATCAATTTAATACATAATCGTTCATTAATTTTCTTCATATATTCTTCATCTATACTTTAGAAAATATTAATGCATTCATAGCTTTATGTGTGAAATAGAATGGTTCAGAGTTTCAATTCTAATTGAGTATTCAACTAAACAAATTGAGTCTCTTATACGTAATTATTTTATCCTTTACCCACTTTTCATAACTTCCATAACCATTAGGTAGAGACCTACAGATTCGATGATGTTTTGCTTATTTAGTAAAATATTGTCGAGACTTTAATTTATTGAAAGTTGTAGAATTTACAATATATAAAGTTTTTAGATATAATTCTTAAAAGTCTAATTCTTTAAAGGGTGCTAGCTCAATGGAAGAGCACTTGCTTTACAAGCAGGAGGTTGGTGGTTCGATTCCATCGTGCCCTGATATTTATATGGAATGGTGATGATTAGTTTTTGGTGACAAAGACTCTTTTGACCATCACCAATGAGCTTATGGTAACATTTTTCGACCCTCACCAAAATATGAAATGGTGACGGTCAATGAACGCCACCATATATACACATCAATAGTGACGACCATGAAAGGTTCGTCACCATAAATCGTTGTTGTTGACATGAAATGGTGAGGGTCATTGTTTGTCATTATAGTAATTATTCGTGACAGAACTTGATGTCACCAATGAGCTTATGATGACATTTTTTTGACCCTCACCAAATATGAAATGGTGACGGCCAACGAACATTGCCATATATATGCACCAATAGTGATGGCCATGAAAGGTACATCACAAAAAAAAAAAATTATTCATATGAAATGGTGACGGTCACTACTTGTCATTATAATCAATATTCGTGACGGACCTTGAATGTCACCACAACACATACTTTTGGTGACATTCAGGTTTTTGGTGACGGAGGCTATTGTCCATCACCATTGCTCATATGAAATGGTGACGGTCACAATCCATCATTATAAATCATTATTGGTGATAGATCTTGAATGTCACCACAACACCTATACTTTCGGTGACGCCACCTTTGGTGATGTTTAATTTTTGGTGACGAAGGTTATTTTGACCCTCACCAATGAGCTTATGGTGACAATTTTCGCCTCTCACCAATGTCCTTTTTTCTTGTAGTGATATTACTTTGAGTTTCCCCTGTAGTTCTTCTTTTCATTCATATATCAGCAGTGAATGGCATTATGAAATATTTTATTATCCCAGATTATTAAGGGTTTTAGAAAACTAGTCTCCAAAGGGATAGAACAAAGACCTCATGATAAAATCATTTATGTGACACACTTTTAAAATGTCTTAAGCACTGATTCCTTTCACAACTGAGGGATTGTCTCTTAAGATACAACATTTTTTTGTGCCATTTCCAGGGACAAAGGCACGAAGTTATTTTTCCCCAGGTATTGAAATCTATCTCTTGATGGTGAACAAGGTTTAGATACAAATTTAGTTGTGTATTATTCACGTGGCAACTCCACTGATGAAGGTTTCATTAGATAAGGAATTATGCGGGCAAGGAAATGAGAAAGCACCGTGGAAAATACAGGTATCAGAGTTTGAATCTGTTAAAGGAAGTTTTATTTTTCACTATGAGTTTGATGGTCTATTTTCCTTTACATATCAAAAAGATTGTTTCCTGCTTTATATCCTCAAAAGATTATAAGGCCCAAAATGTACATTCTTTATTGGAGAAAGAAGATTTTTCCTCTGATTGTATTATTGATCTTGACGCAAATTTATATGAGAGGAGAGATGAATGTTAGATTACAATTCCTGAAGATTTTTGTTAAGAGTTGGCATTACATGAAGAACATCAACATTATGAGGGACAAACCTTAGATTTCTCTTTCAGACCTAAATGGTTATCAACAGAAAACAACAATCAATATTCTCACATACAACCTCAAATTGAGGAGTTAAGAAGTGAAGGAAGTTGTCATGTTCATAGAAGTCTACATTAGCAAGATGTTCAAGAAAAAGAGGCAGCATAAAATTGGTCTCATTAGTTCTATGATCCAGTGGAGGATTATATGAAAAATTTCTTTTATCAGCAACAACAATTTATACAAAGGCTGACTTCCCCTGATTAAGTTCAGGCATAAATGCATACGTAGGAGTTGTGCATAAATAAGCTCAGAAGTTGAGAATTTTCAGTTGTGGTATTTCTAGTTTAGTATTTTCAGCTTAAGAATAAAGGAAGAAGTCCAAAGTGTAGCAGGCTTCGCGAAGATTTCATGCTAGATCAACTCACATTTGGGATTCACTCCATGCCCATAATGACTATTGTTCTACAAGTGTTATTTGCTTCCATGCCCAATAAAGGCTACTGATCTACAAGTTCTCTTGGACTCCATGCCCAATAAAGGCTACTGATCTACTAGTTCTCAGCACTTTTCTACCAAAAGTGTTGTCCCCAATTGGAGCTAGATGTTGTAGCATAATTTTACTCAGCTAAAATTCAAGAGAGGTCCTGAGAAATTCAAGGTTGTTGAGGAAAAAATTTTAAAATGTCAAGAATACCTACAATATGCTCAAAAGGATAACCACAATCACAACGAGGATTCATCATCACATGTGCACTGGAACCAAATTCAGGGAAGCATCAACAGCATTGGAAGTGCAATCTAAGCCAGAGGAGTAGCAAAGAAGAAAAGCGCGCAACAAAGGTCAAGTCAGGCTCATTCACAAGCTCAGGAGAGACTAGCACGACAGAACACTAGATAGAACAGAGAAATGGCATATTTCCCTTAGAAATTTAAGATTTTTGGAGGGGGCATAAAGGGAAAAACAGACGGCCAGGATCAAAGTGCAGAAAAACGGAGAGATGGATGGCAGAGATCGTATCGCATATCAGATTCGGTAAAGGTTACAAGTTTAAAATATGGTTAAACTTGTGATATTGTGATACGATGCGATCACATATCGCACTTCACAAGTTTAAAGGGTTAATGCTAAGGAATGTGTTAAAGGTTGTGATATGCAGGCTGCGGGTGGGCCCACCTTTCTTTTCCACGTCACCTCCCTCTCCCCGCATTTCACACCTCACAATTTTTAATGTTTACCTCCACCGCTCATAAAATAAGTCCGTTGATTTGCGATTTACGATATCCGTGGGACCCATCCTTGCCATGTCACTTCCCTCTCCCCGCACTTCACACTTCGCAAGTATTAGAACTTACCTTCCATTTCTCATAACAAATTCGTTGATTTGCGATTTGCGATTGGCCCCACGTCTGCTTGCCACATCACCTTCCGCGTATCGCATAGTTTAACACTTACCTCCCGTCTTTCATAGTAAAATCCCCGATTTACGATTTGCGAGTGGATGCGATGTGATTTCAAAAGTAAACTCCAAAGGTTTTCAAATCCAGAAGTAAGGAATTTCTTGTGTTAGATCGCATCAGAGGAGGAAAGGAGGATTATAACGTAAAACTGTTGAAATGCCAAAATTCGATAGAAAGCATACATGATGCATTGTTTAGAGGTGAATATAATATATTTCAAGTCCAAGTCTTGCAGCGGTTTAGGGAAGAAAGTCTGAACACGAGTGTAAAGACTCGGGTATGTGATCTGACGCAGGGCAAAGGAGAATAAAAGGCATAACGCAATAGGAACGAGTAGAAGAGGTAGAGCCAAGTAGTAGATGACACATGATGATAGCATTCGAAAACACAAAAGCATGGGCAGATTCTAGTGGATATGCATTTACGCAAACTATTGGGACATCACAGCCGAAATGATCAGAGACACATCAACAACAAATAAGATCCAACAATTAGATTGATACTTCTAATTCTATGTTTATTTCTTAATTAAAGATCGACATTGTAATTATGAAGTCTTTAATTGTGATGTAATAGGTAGTTTACAGAGTTTTATGATTTTTGAGTAGTTACAAGAAGTTCCAATAGTTACAATCTTTTTTTGATGTATTTAAGCAAGAGAGAAAGAAAGAAATGGAGGGGGCATGAGTTCTGGACCCCTTGGGGATTACATTTTGTACTTCTTTTTCTAATGTGTAAATGAAAGAAGAAGTAAGTTTCCTGTAACTGTTGATGGTTATTCGTGTTTCTTGTGTCATTTTGTGTCCCTTCTTCTTTGAATGACATGAAGTAATGTAGCAGTCGGTCCTTAATTACATCTGTGAGTAAGAGTTAAATAAACTTAATTTGCGCTCCTTCACTCCATCTCTTTTCCCTTCACAAATTCTCTCTGAAACTTAAAAGTAATAGATTATGTGTTTACAACAAATTATTTTGAGATTCCCCTCTCTTCACAAACTCCTGATGAAACTTTAAAGTAATAGATTCTATGTTTACAGCATATTATTTCGAGTTTCCCCTCTCTCCATGAATTTCCTCTTAAACTTAAAAATGGTAGATTCTGTTTTTTCAGCATATCAATTTGAGTTTCCCCTATAGTTCTTATTTTCATTCAGATATCAGCAGTGAATGGAATTATGGAATATTTTATTATTCGAGATCATTAAGGGTTTTAGAAAACTAGTCTCCAGAGGGATAGAACAAAGACCTCATGATAAAATCATTTATGTGACACACTTTTAAAATGTCTTAAGCACTGAATCCTTTCACAACCAAGGGATTGTCTCTTAAGATACAACATCTGGCATGCATGACCATCCATATGATCTTCTCTCTTCTTCTATCAACCCTGGTTTAATGTCTGAATCTTTTCCGTATTCTCCCCGTGTTTTTCTATCTGAGGGTCTTCCTGTGTTTTATTCTGGTACTACTGTAAATAACAAGAAGCCGACGCAATCTATCAAGCCTTTTAAACCTACTATCGATTGTAGAATCCTTATTTTTGGAAGTGATATGATGTGGGAAAGGGCGGAGAGCCTCTTATTGCGGGCAATTGTGGGAAAATGGAAATTTGAAAGATACAACACGATAAACATGCATGAGTGGCTCATGGGTGCATGGCTAAATCTCCTTGGATACGAGCCCAAGATCATAAAATTTCCAAATTGGTGGCTTTGCTTTCACTTCACGAAGAATGAAGATGTGGGTGAAGTGTTGAGGAGGTCCTGGGTGCACGGCTAGTGTTTTCTAGCACTTCGCCACTGGTCTACTGATTTCCATCCCATCACTAACGCTCTAAAAAACCATCTCATGTGGGTGTGAATGCCTGGATTTCAGATTCAATTTTGGTCAATTCATGTGTTGAACACCATTGGGAACAGTATTGGCACCTACCTATTAGTGGACCTGAAGAGTGTTGGTATGTATGACAAACCTGTGGCATGTGTACTAGTGGAAGTATCATTTTCTGGGGATTTACCAGCCAACATAGATTTGGAGTGGGATGGGGTGATTTACAGGGAGAGTTTGGATTACTGGCAGACACCCTTTCATTGTAACCTCTGTCACGAGATGGACCACCTGATGAGATATTGCCAGAAATTGAGACCAGATCATGTTGCATGGAAAAAAATATGCTCGTGATTTGGAGGCTTCAGATGCGAGTTTTTCTATGGTACATCAACACACGGATTTGAATAAGTTTCCTCCGCCATCCTTAGGTAATTCAGTACTACTCCCCCTCTATCATTCTGATAGTACTGTAAAAAATATGGTGGTGGCTCTTGATTCATCATTTGTTGAGGGAATTTGTCAGTCTAATGAGTTGAGTTCTCTGTCGGGTGGGGGGTTTTCCATGGGTTATCATGAAAATGTTTCTGATCTAGTTGTGGGGGATGATAGGACCCCTCTCCCCATTCCTAACCCAATTCCGATTGTGGGTTGACACTCATATCCTCGTGACTATCCTCTACATACTTCGTCATTGGACTCCCGCCTAACTATTCCTCTCCCCTCTTCTCCTCCAGAAGAGGATGTCATCTTATCCCCCCATAAATCTATAGGCAGTGACCTGGAATACTATTTCTTGATCTAGATGCAAATCTGGCCCCTCTTCCTATGGATATTGGTAAGCCCTCCTCCCCGAACTTGCACCTTAGTCCATCTTACATATCGAATGTAACCATTTGGAAGGGGAAGGGTAGACCCCGAAGAAAGAATAAATCCTTATCTGCGTTGGTCAGGGAACCGGACATTGAGTTAGGAAATTTCAGAGAAGTTCCAGTTACACCAGCCATTGACAGGGTTCTTAGACCATTGGTGCCCTCCAATGTTATGCCATGATGCGCATATGCTCTCTGAATTTAAGGGGGTTGGGGGGATGAGATAAGTTCGTCTCATTGAGGGATTTCTTAAGGAAATTAAATCCTTCCATAATCTATATTCAAGAAACTATGCAATCTTTTGACCGCTCGATTTCATGTTTTCGTGCCATGTACCGAGCATGGTATATGGTGGCGCATGACGCTAAGGGAAGATCGAGAGGAGAGGTCACGTTATGGGACCCTCAATGGGTTAATCTGAAATATTTTTGGTTTTTCGGTGGGATTATCTTGACTGGATTTCTGAGAGGTTATCATCAAAGGGTACTCCTGATAAACCTATATGCTCTATACCATGACAGAATTAGTTTCTGGAACCGGATGGCCGGATGTGGTATATTGTTGTTGGACCTCCTGATCATTTTTGGTGACTTTAATTTCTCTCTGCATGACGGGGAGACATGAGGTGATAAAGGGAGGAGTGACCCTATTCCTGGTTTTCTTTGTGACAAGTTCCAAAATTCTCATTTATGCGACATAAATTTGGAACAAAATTTCCCTACTTGGTATAATGGAAGGAAGGGCACGAAATTCATTGGAAAAATAATTGAAAGGTTTCTGGTCAAGGCTAATCTTCTATTGAAGATGGGGGATTTAATATCTCGGACTGAAGAGATTTTCATCTCTGACCATCGAATTATCACCATGGAGTGGCAATTTGAGAAGAGATCTCAAGGATATCCCTTTAAGTTTAATAGGGTATGGTTAGAGGATCCCTGTTTCAATGATTTGGTTCGGGTGTATATGGAGTCTCACAATAGGACTGATGGCACTTCGGCTATGGAACACTTATCTAATTCTCTCAGGGGTTTAAAAAAGACTATTCATTCATGGTAGAAATTAAAAAAGAATCAACTTATTTCCATGTTAAAAAGGTTTGCCATTGAAACAACATAGTTAATGCAGGAAATGGAGGAGGGAACCAGTCCACTGAAAACTGGAAAATGCTCAGAGAAATCGAGAAAGAAAAAAAGAAGATAGTGCTCATTAAAGAACAGTCATGGAGATTAAAAAGTCGAGCCACATGGTTAAAGGAGGGTGCCAAAAAATCTAAATACTTTCATGCATTTTCTACTGGGAGGAAAAATTCAAACGCGATTTGGCATATTGATGTTGATGGAGATTCTTTTTTCTCTACAGAGAATATCCAAGATGAGGCGGTTAAATATTTCAAGAGTTTATTTATGGCTCGGGGGGTGACTGTGCATGAGGAACATTTGTGGGTTGTGCAAGACTTTCCAATTATGTTTGATGGGGGGGAAATTGCAATCTTAAGAGGATTGTAAGCACATAGGAGGTTATGTCAATGTTGATGTCTTTTTTGGTAGAAAAGAGCCCCAGGCCAGATGGCTGGACCCCAGATTTCTTCCTACATTTCTCTGAGGAATTCATCCAAGATATAACTGACATGGTTGAGGAAGCTGAAAGTTTGGAAATGATACATGGGGCATTAAACTCTACATTCTTTGCACTTATGCCTAAGAAAAAAGGTGCAGTATATTTTGATTATTTTAGGCCTATCTTTCTGTGCAACACATTGTATAAGGTAATATCAAAGACTATTGCTGAAAGGATGAAAGTGGTATTATCTAGATTTATTAGTCCAAAACAATCCAGTTTCTTGAGGAATAGAAGTATTCATGATTCAGTGGCATCGACACAAGAAATTATCCACTTAATACACACAAGGAAGCTGGATGTCGTGGTGATGAAGTTTGACCTTAGTAAAGCATATGATAGGGTTGACTAGAGTTTTCTGAGAACAGTATTATATAAGATTGGTTTAGAAAGAATATCAGTAAACTGGATCATGGGGTGTGTTTGCAATATAGATTCTATGGTTGTTATTATAAATGGGGCGGCATCAAAGTTTTTTAAACCAGGGAGAGGACTAAGACAAGGTTCTGCCTTATCACCCTTACTTTTTATATTGGTGATGGATGCTTTCAGTTTAAAAATCAACAAGGCAGTGAATTTAGGTGTTATTAAGGTATCAAGGTTACTCATAGAAGGGAGATTACACACAGTTGCTTTGTTAATGATGTCCTTATGTTTGGGGTGCTAATAAAAAGTGTATGGATGGCCATTCATGACATTTTTTCTAAGTTCTGCACAGCTACTGGGATGATGGAAAACGAAGATAAATCATGCATATATCATGCTGAGAGAGGTAAGGAATTATATGAATATATCGGAACCCTATTTAATTTCAGGTTTGAGAGACTTGATGAGGGTTTCAAATACCTCAGTTTTCATATGAAGCTAAACAGTTACCGAGTGGATGATTGGTTGTGGCTATTGGAAAAATTCAAAAGAAGGATTCATGGATGGTCCTTAATAAGGTTTTCAAAAGGGGGAAGATTAATTCTTGCACAGGCGGTGCTACAACAATTCACGGTATACTGGGCTCATTTATATTCCATTCCAAAGAAAATTATTAACAAGATCAGGAGCATCATGTCCAAATTCATCTAGAATGGGGGCAGGGAGAGAGGGAAGTATCACTTAGCCATATGGGAGCTGATTTCGAAGCCAAAGGAGATAGGGGGATGGGGTTCAGTAGACCTTGAAATTTTTGGAAAGGCACTCCTCATGAAATCACTATGGAGGGGTCTTAACTCCCTAGGGATATGGAATGATATTATTAGATACAAGTATCTCAGTGATGCGAGAGTGGAGGAACTATACTTGAAGGGATGGAGGGATGATACAACGGGATCTATTATATGGAGAGGATTTAAAATTATTTGGGACCAGTTCTCAAAGAATCTACGATGGTCTTTTGGCAGCGGCAGAAAAATATTGATTGGTGACCCTGGTCTATGTGGCACACCGCAACCATTTTTAATAAGAAGAGAATTGTTAATCCACCTAAATTGGAAAGGGGTGTTTTATATGGGCCAAGCTATTATGGAATGTATACAGGGTATACCGAGATGGAAATCGACAGGGAAATTGGCCATACAAGACAACATGAAAGAAGAGTGTACAGATACATGGAATCAATGAGAAGACTGGGCATAAATAAACCAGAGAACTGGAGATTGGGTGACATGGGGAGGTATGATAAAGAATGGTCAAATAAACACTGGTGAAATTTATAGAGTGCTGATTAAACAAAAACATGGTCAAGATAGGAATTGCTGGTTTGGGGATATCTGCAAGGTAAACGCTCAGTCTAAGATGATCATCTTTACATGGTTGGTATGGATGGATAAAAACCTAACATGGGAAAATCTACAAAAGAAAGGGAAGATTGGGCCTGGCATTTGTAGACTCTATATGAATGGATATGAGGATAACCAACATCTATTTTACACATGCTCATTTTCCGAGGAGGTCCACAATGGCATATGTAAGCACTTCAACCTACAGAACTTGGAATATGAGAATATAGAACATTATATCAAATGGTGGTTAAAGAAAGGTAAGACCCTTAGAAAAATTCCTTTCATATATCACTGGTGTTTATGGTGTTGCAGAAACAAATGTCTTTTTGATGAGGTGGACAATAGTCCTGAAAAGATTTGTCATAAGATCATTCAGATATGGGAAAAGTCAAAAATTCAACAGAAGCCTCCATCCGACTTATCAAAGAGGTTGAGGCCATTTAAAATTCATCACCCTGTTGGGTTCTTCGATGGGGCATCATAGCATTCGAGATGTGGATGTGGGGCATGGTTGATGATCACCCTTACATGCCATTACACAATCTATTGGTGTGGAGGATTAGGGACTAACATGAGGGCAGAAATTTTGGCATTATGGGGTCTATTGTGGTTCTCTAATCAGTTATATCTAGATAAATTGTGGGTTTTTAGTGACTCACAGGTCCTTCTAGAACATCTAACTAAGGATACTTCTCCTAATCCTAGTTATCTTAATGCTTGGTTGGACAGAATTAAAGAGCTTAGAACATCCTTCTCCACCATTTTCTTCAAGCACATCTACATGGAGAAAAACACTCAAGGAGAGAGGCTATCAAAAAAAGGTTTGCATGGGATTTTCTAGGAGATGCATTATGAGCTTATAGGCACGGCAGGAAGTGGGGCGAGCGGCATGGTAATTTTTTCGGAAATAGGAGAAATATGAGCCTTTTTGTTAACTTTTTGTTTTCATATAGAATTGGAAATTCACTACAACACTCACCACAAAGATCTCGAAGAACATTTTGGAGAGAAGATAAATGGTAACAACTCAAGAATAAAAGTGATGGAAATTATTACATGCTAAATGATATTGACTACCACAGCAAAATTGATGTAATGTATTTTGATGATGACTAGCACACTTTTGAGACACTATAAGTTCTTTGATGAGAGAAAGTGTGAACTTTTTGGTTTGTAACAATTTATGAATGAACTCAAGTTTTTTTTTTTTGGGTACTGGTACTCTATATAAACCACCGTTTTTCCACTAAATAAAAAAGAAGAAGATGCATTGTGTATGCAAGACACATGTAGCAGTATAGTTCACTATGGGTGCCGCGGTTTGCTGAAGTCATTGACTTTCACGTAACGACGATCCGCATAGTTGCTCCATCCTTATCCGTTCGTGTGATTAGTAGACCGCCGCTAGAAATCCTGCCACCGTTCACAATTGCATGGAGATGGATTCTGTAACTTTGGACCCTTAAATCTCTGAGCATCCAAACGGTGGACACTTTTTTGCTCCCCACTTGACCGTTTCTGTAATCCTCCTTAAAAGATGCATATGTCCATTCAACTCCGGATGCCACGATTCCGACCCAAAACAATATACCCAATTTTAATAACATTGACCATGATAGAACCTTCGTGGGCTTGAGACAGAGCTCTGTAATTTTGGGTTCCAAGAACGCTACCTCCAAAGCAATTTTTACAGGCTGGTGCCATTTTGGTTTCAACGTTATGGAACAAATCCAAGAAAAACCACAGCTCCCGTATGTTTCCAAGATTACGCCCGGTAAATTATTGCATTATTTTCTTCCTTCTGATTTGATGTACGATGCTTGCGGTTTCGCCTTGACATTGTTAGGTTTAGGGTTTTGTCTTTGTTGGAATTGTTTGATTTAGAGTTTAGGGTTTTGGTTTTGTTGTAATTGTATTAGGGGTTTTTTGTTGTTGGAATTGTTAGGTTTAGGGTTTTGTTTTTTTTTATATTTGTTGGGTGAATTTAGGCTGAAGTTTCATGTGAATATGTCTGGTTGGCTGGCTAGTAAGTAAAGATGCTGAACAGTATAGTCCAAGTAATAAGATGCGCAGTGCCCGCCATATCAAGTTACTGTTGCAGAAGGTGATTAACAAAGCCAAGAAATTGAAAGCCTCTATCACCAGCACTCACAATCAAACTGAGACCGAGGTGGATCAATCTAATCATTACAGTAAAGTCGAGGACAATCGGTCAGAGGAAAAGGAAGCGGAAATCACACATAATCTCCCCGGCAAAGAACGTGAGAAATCAAATACCCTAAAGTTTCACTATACATTTAATGAGGGGATAGGGTTAGGGTTTCTCATTATTTGTTTTGAATTTGATTTTGTTCTCGCAGTGCCTGAGAAGATACCCGATGAGGTGCTCGAGCCAGAAATAGATTGGAGTTCTCCAGGAGCGTTTACGAGGAGCAAAAGCTTTGGCTTTCGATCTTCTTTTCAGAAAGAAGTTCACAAAGTTCGCTCGTATGAAGAGATTGCCGGACGAGCTACAGGTTAATTCTTTTTAGCATTTACTATACGGCCTAGAAGAAATGGCTTTTCCTTACAAATGGCTTTTTCCTTACAGAAAACTTGAGTCCAAGTTATTTAATTTACAAAATTTGGGTTGAATGCTCTGAATCCATATATATTCATATGTGAAAAAAACAATTTCTTCTGAAACTTAGACTACAATATTGTGTGTATAGAAAACGGCATGATTTATGTATTGGTGATGCACATAGGTGAAGAACCTGCTGCTATTGCTCCACTTCCTGCGGCCGTTCAGGCAATAAGAATTCATGATGTTTTCGGGAAAGCTGATCAGAGTTTACATGCAACAACCCACAAGGAGAAAAATGTGAATTTTCTGGGTGCTGACACTGACAGTAGAATTCAGACATTGAGTTTTGGATCGGGCAATACGAATCAATCCGTAAAAGTCCGCGAGAAAGGCCAAGATGGAACAACTGATGGGGAAAATACAGGTATGACAGGAATTTTTTTTTTATACAGCTTAAATAATGTAATTCTCTAAAATCTTGCACATGAATCAGGACAAGAAACTGCTACGTTATTAGAATTCAAGTCGTAAGAAACATATATAAGTCTATATCTTATTAATCGTAGAGATCTCGATGCTACGTGTAAAAGATCATCAGACTGACCTCATGGTTTATGGTATGCTTCTTTATAAGAGAAGAATAAAGAATGAGTTTAGGGTCATAAGTCACTTGTTTTGAGAAATGGTCTTTTCGTTTTAATATCAAGGGGCTATCAACATATGAATCAAAATGATGCATTCTTCATATTAGGGGCTATCAACATATGGTCCATTTTGATATATAACCCATGGATATTTGCTATGGTGGGTTATAATTTGGTAATTTTGGGGGAGATTTTTGGTATTATGGAAGATCAAGGGGGAAGGAGGATGTGTAGACAGAGGCCAATGAAATAAGATGATGCGAACAACTAAGGTAGCAAAGTAATCATACTTTGGTAATTTGAAGGAGAACTTTAAGGGAGCAAAGTAATTTGAAGGAGATGTTTGGCATCATGGAAGGAGAACTTTAAGGGAGCAAAGTAGTTTGAAGGAGATGTTTGGCATCATGGATGATAAAGGTGAAAGGATATTTAGACTGCTGCCAATGAAATAAGAAGATGAGACCAATTAAGGTGATGGCAAAGTTATCATATGGTATTTATTTAAGATGTCTTGATTAATTTGTTTGAAGGAGATGTTTAAGGTAGAAAAGTAATTTGAAGGAGATGTTTCGCATCATGGAAGATAAAGGTAAAAGCATATTTAGACTGCTGCTAATGAAATAAGAAGAAGAGACTAATTAAGGGGTGGTAAAGTAATCATATCTTATTTATTTAAGATAGTATTGATTAGTTGGTTTACCTAGAATTATTGTTTATTAATGTCTATTACGTTTTAAATTTAAATTTTACAAGGAGAGGTTGATGTTGATGTTGGGAGCAATCTCCATCTCACTCATAGACCATTCATTATGCCATTTAACATTAAAGCTCACCTTAGTCCAGTATAGGTGACTGCCCCATAGTAGGATTGATATGTTTTAATTAATAGTTAAATTAAAACATATATAAATATAATATGTAAAATATAAACAAATAATTTCACTTAATTTATTAAATAAACAAATTAACAAACAAAATTTAATAAATTGGATAAATATAAATTACAAGATCATAAGATCTAACAAAACCAAGAGCAAAAACTAGTAGATTAAATAAATATAAAATACAAAACCATGAGTTCTATTGTTTTTGTACAAGCATAAGCCAAAATCACCTAAGGCTTAAAAGAGGTTGGTATAAAGACACTAGGGCCTGGTTAAACCATTGGTTGATCCACAAGATTGTTGCATTGCAAAACATTAATAACATTAAAAAAAAATGTTACTTCTAAGTTCAAAGAAAAAATGTGGTGTGAGAAAGATTTAGCAACTAAAAGAAAATTAAGATATTATAAGGAGGTCATCAACCCCACCCTAGAAGATCAAAAGTATCTCTCTGTTTTAACTAGCTCAAAAAAGAAAATTAATATAGCAAAGATTAGAACAAACTCTCATGAGCTCCATAGTGAAACACGTCATTGGACAGTTCCTAAAACACCATGGATCGGAAGGATCTGCCATCTCTGTGAGAATATGAACATCGAGGATGAAAATCACTTCCTCTTAGAGTGCCCCGCCTACAACCACATTAACAATACTGACCTTCCTAGCCTTTTAAGATGTCAAAATTATAGTGAGATCGGAAGGCTTCTTTCCAAGCTTTTTGAGTATAAGAATAAAATCTTAAATCAAACTAAATAACTCTTTTCTTTAGGTCCGATAGACCAAAGATTAGTCTCAGTGGACGTTAACCATCATCATCATCATCATCATCATCAACACAATCAAATATAATTACTAGACTCAACCCATATTTATATACAATATTTAATTTAAGAGAAATTAAAAATCATAATTTAATAAGACTTTTAAAATCAATTATGATTAATAAAAATAAATAATATTAATGTAGGGAGTTAATTTGACCATCAAAATTTAACATAGAAATCAATTTATTATACAAAATTAATATAAAATATAACTATATATTAATGATTTAATAAATATAAATTCATTATAAATATAACTATATATTAATAATTTAATAAATGAAAGATCCATAAAACACTTTAAAATAGTAAAGAATATATATATATGAAAATGTTTATCTTGATTTATAAGTGAAATTCAAAAATTATAAATAAATCAATCGTCCTCTTGGTTTTTTAGGCGTATAATCCAGTTATGCATTCTTCTTGGTTTTTTAAGGTGCATAATCCATTTATGCATTCCTCTTGGTTTTTTTAAGGTGCATAATCCATTTATACATTTAGAAGTATATTTTAAACAACAAAAATTTACAATCTTCCTAGAAATTGTATTGGGAGATTCTAGTCAAAAGTAATTTAATATATTAGTTACACTATGCTAAATTAAGTTTAAGATAATAATTACTTTTTATTAATTAACAAGTTTAAATTTCAACAATTAAAATTATTAATTTAAAGAAATACTAAATGAATATTTATTGTTTTTTTCTTCAAAATTTTCAATATAAATTACTATTAATATATTATAATTTTTATTAATTTATAAAAATAGTATTTACCAAAAAAAACACTAATACTTAAATATAATTTAGGATATTTCAAGAGTCAATAGAGATCAAATCCCTTGAGATATAAACCCTCTCGACACATAGATTAGAGGTATACAATTTCTAGTAAGATTATGACTTTTTGTTATTTAAAATATACTTTTGAATGCATAAATGGATTAGGCACCCTAATAAACCTCTCAAGACTTAATTTACTTATTTATAATTTTTGAGTTTCACTTATAAATCAAAATAGACATTTTCATATATATTCTTTACCATAATTATTGTTAAAGTGTTTAATGGGTCTTTTATATACAAATATTTATATTTATTAAATTATTAATATGGATATATATATATATATATATATATATATATATATATATATATATATATATATATATATATATATTAAATCATCAATTTATTGTTATAGTGTTATATTAATTATTCTAATGGACAATACAATAATTTGTATAATAAATTTATTACTATGTTAAATTTGATGGTCAAATTTAACTACCCCACATTAATATTATTGGTTATTTTTATTAATTATAATTGAATTTTAAAATATTATTAAATTATTAAAATATGATTTTTAATTTTTATTAAATTAAATATTGCATATAAATATCGCTTGAGTCTATAACTTACTAAACCATTCATTTTTAGTGGTTATATTTGATCTATTAGTTTTTTCTCATGGTTTTGTAATTTATATTTATCCAATTTATTAAATTTTGTTAGTTAAATTTTACTTTTTTTATAAATTAAGATGACCAAAATACATCATTCTCAAGTGAAATTATTGGTTTACATTTTTTACATATTATATTTATATATGTTTTAATTTGACTATTAATTAAAACATATCACTCCTTTTTTTCTATGATTTTTTTCCTAACATTTAAAGATGTTTGATCAACTTTATTACATTACATCTACACATCTCACTTATAATGGGTTGTAGAGTGCCTCTAGGGGATATGTCAAATGACATACATGATTTCAAATTGGTGTACTAACAACTTGTAATATATATATATATATATATATATATATATATATATATATATATATATATATATATATATATATATATATATAATTCTAAAATTATCTTTTTTTTTTAAATATGAAATCCCTCCCAAAACTTTACAATACATCTCCTTTCAAGATTTTGACTTGTTTTGGAAATATATGACCATGTTTGAAAAGAGGTGGATGCATGCGGGCATGTGAGAAACAAAAACCAAAAGTGGTTTATGAAAACAAAAAAGAGCTAAGTGGGACCCCTCTGTAGTGTTTTTTAAAATACGAGGGGAGGATTTGCTTTTGATCTCAACCATTCTTTCGTACTCGCAGTTTTTGTCAAACCATTTAATGTGGAACCCCTACGTTAAAATTTGACAATCTTAGGTCCCGCATACTATATATTTGGTTGAATAATGGGCGTTGACTAATATGAGTAGCTGAACAATCCAATATTTCGAATAAGGATAAACCTTGGTTTGTGTCAACTTGCACTCCATGTGTAACTAGTCTCTTGCACCTAACTACTTCTCAATATTCCTTGAATACGGAAAGTGTGATTTGTGTGTTATTAAATTTGATAACTCTCTAGATATTTTTGCATTCAATCCCAAACTCGAGCCAACTTATTTTGAAGACTCATTTCAAAGTTTGATGATTGAAGTTGCAATCAAGATATGTAACAACATGGTTAGCCTAATAACAATTTTGCATGGCTCCAAAAGTCATGAATTGTTGGCTACAATAATCTAGGAAAAGTTTTTAAAAAATTGAAAACTAAAATTTGTCCTCAAATTGGATCTCTTACTGTCATGCCTAGACACCCTGAGACTTGAAACCTATAGATCTATCCAAAGGATAATATACTTGCAATCTGACTGAAAATTTAAATCATATGTGATCATAGACAACCAAATAAGTATTGTTCATAATAAATAGACAATATAATTAAGGATCCTCCTAGCTTGATATCCCATCACATCATGCTATGAATGGTGACTTCATATCCCCTTGTGTCATAGCTTTGTTATCAAGGTTGATTTGGACGGTACTATGTGTGCTCAGCATGTGCCCTCCTCTAGGTAGGTCAATATTTGTATGGGAAATGGTTCTTTGCTAAAAAATTAATATTATTTTGATCTCATAGGAGGGTCATAAGGCTGGGAAATTCATTGCAATTGAAGGTTGAATCAATAACTCAAGTGTGGGAAATTTTTACCTTCAATATTAAATATAACTATGTGAGGACCATCATGTTACCAATGGTGAATTCATATCCCCTAGCATCATAACATCACATCAAGGTTTATATGGAGGATAGTATGCATGCTCAGCATGCATCCTCTCTCTCTAGGAAGAGAAATCTTTATACAGACAAAAGTTCTTTGCAAAAAAACTAATATTTTCTAAAGCTCACTAGAGGGTCGCAAGGCTAGGAAATTAATTGCAATTGAAGGTTGAATCAATTGCTCAAGTGGGAAATTTTTCCCTTCAAGATTAAATATAGCTATGTGAGGACTTCATTGCTCCAATTCAAATTCTCCCCTTAGAACACTAAGTTTTCCTCAATTGGATAGATGTTCATTTTCAATTAGTTGAAGCTCTTAAGAGTGGATAATTTAGTGCCTTCCCTAGAAATATCTGCTCTTTTAGTCTCCTATGTTTTATCCATTTCTCATAGGCAGTCCTTGGCTGCAAAAACTGTGGCCAGAAACCAACTCGACCAACATTTAGATTCAATCTAGCCCTTGATGTAGAAATTATACAACAAGCATGTATATCTTGGATTCACCTGATCTAACAATGTGCTAAATTTAAATACTGAATCACTTCTACAAATATTTTTTGGAATTAAAAACACAATCGCTAATCACATGAACACGAAGAAATATCAATCACACACAACATAGATAATTTTCCGGGGAAAGTTTACAGCTAAAAACCCCACTATCTTCTATTGTATATTAAGCATGAATCATGAAAAAAATTACATACAAAATTATTCTCACAAGAGCCCTCAGTACATCAGCTAATTGTCTAACATTGCCATACAAAAATTGGAAAATTCCTTAGCCAATTTACTGCCTCTAGAAAACCTGCCTAGCTTGCGCAATCCCTCCTAAACGTAATCCCTGAATTGATGATATCTTGTCTTCCTTGACTGCACAAGTATAATTGGCACATCTAATGGATGTTTTCCTGCATGTGTGCAAGCGGATAATGTCACAACTGATAGCCAACTTCCCTTTCACCTAGAACTCAATTGGGTCTCCACTCAATCTGACATGCATGCAGCTAGTAATAGTAAATCCTCAGTTGCATGTGAGATCAATTATTGTGAATTAATTAATATTTAATTCATTAGATCTCTCACTAGTGTATCTTTAGTTACAACTAGCACAACTGAGTTTAACTCATTTAACTAAGTTAAAATGTTTACAACTTGCACCAACTCATGCACCACTACACTTGAAACTCTGTTACAACTAGAATTACTCTGCATGTCCCACCAACCAACCTCTAACTTGAAATTCACTAGCTAACTGAATTTTCCACTTCAGTTAACTATTTCAATTCCACATTGAGAATAGATTACAGTTTAATGTCCATCTAAATTAAGGGATAATAAAAATATACATGCACCCAAAAATAGCCCTGTGGACCCCACCCTAGTCTAGGTGCTTAATGAAACCAGGTGCTAAATGCAACCAGGTACTTAATGCACTAGTGTGGGTGCTGAATCTTCTTGTTGAATCTCAACACTTGAACTAGAGGGGATTCCCTCAATAATCACGAGGCCTTGTTTAAAATTGTTCACGGTCACTAAAAAATAGCCTATGAAGCACAATGGCTATATTTATGATTTAATTTGGTTGGTTGTTGATGATTACCAATCCTTGTTCATGAATAAATACCCCTCTTGCAGATTCCTTGGTTAAAGTTTCAGCATCGAGTTTGATAGAATAACATGAATCTTCTTGTTGAATCTCAATACTCCCTCTTATCAAGAAACGGATAATCCTTCACCCCGATCCTGTCTCTATGGTATTTGAATTTTCTCCTAGTAAGCGCCTTCGTCAAAATATATGCATCCTAATCTTCCGTGGGAACGTATTGAAGCAACATGATCCTCCTCTGCACATAATCTCTGAGAAGATGGTATCAAATATCTATATGCTTGGACATATCATGAAACACATGATTAATCGAGAGTTTAATGCAACTTTGATTATCACAATGAATCACTGTCGAATCCATTTGAGAACCAAACAAACCAAACAATATCTTTCTCATCCATATATCTCACATGCAGGTTGAGTTTCTGTCGTGTATTCCGCTTCTGCTGAACTGAGTGCCAGAGATAATTTTTTCTTGATGTACTAGGAAATTGCTGTCAATCCAATGCTAAATATCCCCTCTGATGTGCTCTTTCTCTCCGATGGAATTCTAGCCCAATCTTCATCTCTGAAGCCATGCAACTTCACTCCATATATCCTTCTGTAACATAGACCATACTCTGATGTGCCCCTTAGTTGTCTCAAGACATGATTCCATGCCTTCCGAAAGAGCTTGGTAGGCTTAACCATAGCTTGACTCAGCTGCTTAACTACGTAGAAAATGACTGGTCTCGTGTTCACTAGATACATTAGCGAACCAACTAACTGTCGATAGACAATAACATCCACTACCTCTCCAGGAGTAGCATCCTCTTTCCTCCAGTTTCCTGGAAGAGGAGTATCCATGGGTTTGTAGCTCTCCATGTTAAACTTACCCAGTATCTCCTTTGCATACTTTTCTTGAGACACAACAAGTTCACCATCTCGCTGCCATATGTCCCATCCAAGGAAATAATGAAGGAGGCCCATATCCTTCATTTCAAACTCCCTTGCAAGATCCTCCTTGCATGAGTGTATCAACTTCTCATCACCATTCAAAATTAGATCATCAACACAAAGAAAACTGATCAATAGCTTACCCTCAACCACAAGCTGGTACAGGTTTTCATCTACTTCACTTTTGGTGAAGCCCAATCCGGTAAAATAGTTGTCTATCCGAGTGTACCAAGCACGAGGTGCTTGCTTTAGCCCATCCAACGCTCTTTTGAGTTTTCACACATGCGAATCATTGTTGAAGATCTCAAAACCTTTAGACTGCTCTATGTACACCTCTTCCTCAATAATCCCATTGAGAAACACAGTTTTCACATCCATCTGATGAATGCGCCAGCCCATCTGCACTGAGAGTGCAAGGATGAATCTTATGGAAGAGTACCTTGTGGCAAGTGCAAAAGTCTCATCATCATCTATCCCCTCGATCTGTGAGAAGACCCGAGCCACAAATATGATCTTGTATTTCTCCACAATCCCATAAACATCTTGCTTTACTTTGTAGATCCATATCAAACCTACCACTGATTTGTTGACCGGTCTTGGGACTATCTCCCATGCACTGTCTTTGACAATGGATTCATACTCCTCCACCATTGCATCAACCCAAGTAGGCTTTTGCATTGCTTCCTGAAAGGAAGAAGGTTCAGTAACAATACATTTTCTCATAAGAGTCATGTATTAAGTAAATTGATCAGGAGAATTTCTCTACCTGCGCTATGAAGTAGGGGCTCCTACATTCTATGAGCATCAACTCCCAGGCTATCAGCTTCCGTGGTGCGCCTTCTGCCATTTCCGATGGATAGCTCTACATGAGTGATTTCCTCCACTCCATGAACCTCCTCATGTGGCTGATCCACATCTTAAGACCCATCTTTGGGAACCAACAGTTCCTCCTCTACATGTAAGTCCAGCTCCTTCTCAAGGGATAACTGCATGGCTTTCCCCTCATCAAATTTTATATACCATCGCACAAAAATCATTCTTCTTCTTAGAAAATACACACGATAATTATGTGGTGTTTCTGTGTAGCCCACAAAAATCCCAACTTCAGCAGTCGGTTCCAGCTTCTTCCTGGCGTCCTTGGTCACCTGCACATAAACAGATGAGCCAAAATATTAAAGTGTGAAACATCAGGTTTCTTACCAGTGAAAGCCTCTTCAGGTGTAGTCATGCCCATTGCCAAGTACTCTATGAGGACAATGGTTTTGCACATAAACCACATTGTTGCATTCTTCCACCACAAATGCATTGGTAGGCCCTGATCATGCAACATCACTCATGCTACACCCATGATCATTCTGTTCTTCCTCTCTGTGACCCCGTTATGTTGTGGGTTATGAGGTGCTATGAGTTCTCTTCGAATTCCTTCTTTGCTGTAGAATTTCTTGAATTTGTTAGAGATGTATTCTCCACCATTATTGCTCTTAAGAGCCTTCACTTGCTTCCCCAACTCTTTCTCCACCAATTCCTTAAACTCACAAAATTTAGAGAATGTTTGATCTTTCTTCTGCATGAAGAAGATCCAACATTTATAAGAAAATTCATCAACAAATATTACATAGTACTTATGTTTTGTTTTTTAAGCAACCGAGAATGGTCCACATACATCTGTGTGAACTCTTTTAAGGATCCTCGAAGCTTGGTTCTCCTTCTCATGGAAGGTGGACTTTACATACTTCCCCATGGTGCAACCCTTTCACTGATATAATTGAGCAAGTTTTCCCATTGGAATTCCAGTAGAAATTTGTTGTATGACTTTCAAGGCTCCATGATGAAGATGGCCCAATCTTCTATGCCATAATTCTCCCTCATCCCGACTCACCACTTTTTCTGCCTTTCCCATCATGGAAGCACAACCATCTACCTCCAGCTTGTAGAGGTTCTTAACTCGAATCCCTATCCTCTTGGCTTGACTTGTTGTTTTATGTCACAGGAAAGCTTTTCCATCACTAAAAACAATGTCATAGCCTCTGTCCTCCAACATTGCGATTGAGACCAAATTTTTCTTCAGACCTGGTACATGCATTACATATTTTAATTGAAATGGTTTACCTGACTCCCTCTGCAAGGCAATGGTACCAATCCCAGTAGCACTGTACCATTTTTCGTCACCAATTTCAATATGCATCTGGAGATCTTTCTCCTCCAAGTCACTGAAAAGTTCCTTATCTCCCGTCATGTGAAAGGAAGTGCCACTATCCAAATACCACATAGATCCCAATGCACTTGACACCATGCATGCAATCAAGGAGAAGTCAATCTCAAATTTTGAGGCAAGGGCCTCACCAGCTACAACTCCAGCAGCCTTCTTGTTCTTCTTCTTTTGTGGACATTTAGTAACAAAATGCCCATGTTCATCACAGTGAAAACACTTCACCTTGGACATGTCCTGCTTCTTGCCTTTGGACTCAGATTTTAAAGGAAATTTCTTCCCTTTCCCTTTCCTTGCCTTGGAAGCTAAAGCACAATCCTCTTCATCCTCATTCTTAGATGAAAATCCATCTTTGGTTTTCCGTTTGAACTCCTCCTGCACGATATTCAACCACAATCATTCCCAATCTAGAATTTTTTCTCTTCCATTTACAGGGTCTTGATAACTATCCAAACTCTTATGAAGTCCTAGGAGAGCTAAGCTCACCAAATCATCATCAACAAATGTTATTACCACACTCCCAAGTTCATCCTCACATTGGACAATCTTCGTGAGATATTTTGGAATGGTGTCACCCTTTTCCATCTTGATCTTCCTGAGTTTATCTTTGAGCGCCAATTTCCTATGGTCGCAGCTGCTTTGGAATAGATCCGTCAATGCCTTACACATAGCATATGGTGTGAATTTCCCATGGAGGCTTGAGAAAAGGTGGTCTCGTACTCCCTCCAACAGGAACCTCCTCGTCTTTGCCACTTTCTTTTTCCATGCATCAAAATTGGTAGCATCTGCAGCATCTGGCTTCAGAACATCTTTGTCAATGAATTCCTTCAAGCCATTGTCTTTGAGTATTTCCTCCATCCTGTCCTTCCAAGAAATGTACTTCGAGATACCTTCGAGTGCATACTCTAACCTGGAGCCATGGAAAGCCATTTCGATCTTGAATCAGCTGTAGCAACAAGAAAGTATTTCTACAAATTCAAATTCTATCCAGTCACAAACTCTACTCCTACTTCACTTCTGAAATTTCCTGTGCTTTGATACCATGTAAAAATTATACAACAAGCATGTATATCTTGGATTCACCTGATCTAACAATGTGCTAAAGTTAAATACTGAATCACTTCTACAAATATTTTTTGGAATTACAAACACAATTGCTAATCACATGAACATGAAGAAAGATCAATCACACACACCACAGATAACTTCCTGGGGAAATATTACAGCTAAAAACCCCATTATATTCTATTGTATATTAAGCATAGGTCATGAAACAATTACATACAAAAATCTTCTCACAATAGCCCTCAGTACATCAGCTAATTGTCTCACATTGTCATACAAAAATTGGAAAATTCCTTAGCCAATTTACTGCCTCCAGAAAACCTTCCTTGCTTGCGCAATCCCTGTTGAATTAAATCCTTGAATTGATGCAATCGTGCCTTCCTTGACTGTGCAAGTATCATTGGAACATCCAATGGATTTTTTCTTGCATGTGTGCAAGCGGATAATGTCACAATTGATAGCCAACTTCCCTTTCACCTAGAACTCAACTCGGTCTCCACTAGATCTGACATGCATGGAACTAATAATTTTAAATCCTCAATTGCATGTGAGATCACTGATTGTGAATTAATTAATATTTAATTCACTACATCTCTCACTACTTTATCTTCAGTTACAACTAGCACAACTAAGTTTAACTCACTTAACTGAGTTAAACTATTTACAATTTGCACCAACTCATGTACCACTGCACTTTGAACTCTGTTATAACTAGAATTACTCTGCATGTCCCACCAACCAACCTCTAACTCAAAATTCACTAGCTAACTAAATTTTCCACTTTAGTTAACTATTTCAAGTCCACATTGAGAATATATTATAGTTTAATGTCCATCTAAATTAAGGGATAATAAAAATAGACATGCACCCAAAAATAGTCCTATGGATCCCACCCTAGTGTAGGTGCTTAATGCAGCCAGGTGCTAAATGCAACCAGGTTCTTAATGCACTAGTGTGGGTGTTGAATCTCAACACTTGAACTAGAGGGGACTCCATCAATAGTTACGAGGCCTTGTTTAACATTGTTGACGACACTAGAAAATAGCCTATGAAGCTCAATGGCTAGATTTATGATTTAATTTGGCTAGTTGCTGATGATTACCAATCCTTGTTCATGAATAAATACCCCTGTTACAGAGTCCTTGGTTAAAGTTACAGCATCGAGTCTAATAGAATAACATGGTTTTTTAAAATAATTTTATAGAAGAATATAAGGATATTCCTAATAATTAAGAAGTCATATTGAATAATTAATTAATAAAGAAAATTTGGATGTGTGTAGAAGATTTCACAGCCAAACAAAACATATTGAGGAGGATGACAAAAAGAAACAATTAAAAAATGTAGAGGAGCTATCTGAGACAAACAATCCAATAAACTAATACCTTTATATGATTATAACTCTGCATTGGATTTCAGAGAAATTGATACTCAATCTACTCTTACCCGAAATCTCCTATGGTACCTTGAAAATGTTTAGAAAAAAGTATGAAAGTATTGGAAAAATTATAGGTAACACAATTTTTGTTAAGGGATGGAGCTCGGAAGGCTTCAATTAGGATTTCAGAAAATAATAATAATAATAATAATAATTAAAAATTAAAAAAAAAGGTTTGGGCATCAAAACCTAACCCCTTTACATTACAATTGAAACAATATATAAAATAAATCTCTCCTAAATTGTTACAATATTTATGGAATAAATTCCTGAATAATAACTAAAAATGAAATAATATCTCTAATTTATATGCAAGAAATTTTGATTTGTTTGCAATTCTTCTGCCTTGAACTCTTGAGCTCCTCAAATTGTATGTTGGAAAACTGCACGTTGATTTCAGTTTATTGATCTTTTGCTACTATGTGTCCTATGAATGTTGATATCTCTGCCTCTAAATCTGAATAAGAATGAATGCTCATCTTCCTCCTTCAACTTCTGAAATCATGTTTATAATATGGTTCACTGATCTTTATGCTAGGTGTCCTTTGAATCAACAATGCTTGAATTGAATAATTATTTTATGTCGCTTTTAAAGTGATTCACAATTTTTCGTAAAATATTTTGGAAGGAAGTATTTTTATAAATGTTTTTTCAAATATTCTGTAAATGAATTTCATAAAATAAAATTTCAAAATATTTCTTTGAATGATTTAAAAAAACAGGTCTTGCTTTCCTTCCCACAGATTTTAGAAACCATGTCTTGTTTGCCTTTTCATGGATTTTAGAAACCCTGTCTTGTTTTCCATGGTTGTTAAAGTATTTTTACTTTCCCCTTTTTTACTCCTATAAAATATTTGGATAAAAATTTATCCAAATCATATTTTCCCATACATTTTTCCCTCATAATTTCCTTTCCTCCTTATCTTTGTAAAACTATTGTTGGTTTTTCTCCCATGGTTTTGATTTTAAAAATAATTAAAACTATTTTCAATTTGAAAGCTATCTTCATAATTTATATACAGCTTTTCGAAATCAAACAACATGTAGGAAAACAAATGAACATAAGTGAATTTTCCTCCTAGCTCAATTCTTTCTATGAATTTTTTTTTTCACTCAGCCTCCTTTACTTTTACATGTAACTTTATTTCACTTGTAAGCCTCATTTTTACCTTAGTCTCGTGTTTACTTAGCCTCCCATCCATGAAATCCTTTCATAAATATATCACCTGTAACTTTCACTTGTAAATCCATTTACTTAAATATAAAAATCTCTTTTCACCTCATTCACATATTACTCAGCCTAAACATATGAAATTTCCTTCCCACCACATTTTATAAAATTTGAATCAATACAATTAATGGATTTCAGAGTGGGTGTAGGTAATAAATGGTTTATGAGGGGGGCGTGGGGGTCTGAAATGAACAAGGGGGTGACAAATGTAAATAGCAGTAAATGTGAAACTGCTTTACGAACCCCCCCTTTGGCTAAATGTCAAAAAGGCACGGCCCCCCCAAAATCCATTAATAACCATTTATTTATTTTTCACATATCTCGAGGCATGAAATATTATGGTGGTTTAATAGTTAAGTGCGGGGTGTGGCATACATTTTAATTTTGACTTTTTCTATTTGACTTGTGACTAACATATTTTTCATGAGATAAAATGTTGTGTCTATAGTTTGGATAATAGTTTTGTTATTTTTTAACTAAGTTTAATATTTTAAATAAATATATATATATATATATATATATATATATATATATATATTTTATAAAATTGAATTTTATTTAAAATAAAAACCTTTTTTTTAAATAACTTGGGGACATTTATAAAAACATAATGGTTTAGCAATGGAAAGGGTTATATGAAGTGATATTTAGAAGAAATAATTTATCAAGGTAATGATAAAATTGAAGGAATTTGGCAAATAAATTTTTAAAAAATTGTGTAACTTCTAGGGTGTCAAAATATGTTACAACGTAGGATCCAACTGGGGACTGGTTCCCCCTGTAGGATGTAGAGAACCTAGTAGACCAGCTACCTTGAATCTATTGGGCATACAGTCAGTTCATAAACCTATAATATGAAAATATGAAACCATACTTCTTGCACTAATCCAGAGACTCTTTCACACTGAAATTTGAAAACTGGAATTGTTGAAGTGGAACAACTGACACTGCAAATGGAAGTAAGCACAACAATGCTTAATTCATTGGGATATGGAGTCGGTCAGTCAATTAACAATAAATTTACTCCTTTCAGATCTCTGCAAATCATTTGACTTCAACCAAACCAAAATTCACACTGAAAAATTGAAACACAAGTTGAAACAATTGTTGATCTACTCCATTAATCAATAAATTACAAACTCGTTGATTTACTGCACCCAAAACTGAATGATATACTCGATACTGAATCTAAAATCAAATTGAAATAACTCCACATACCTCTATCAAAATGAACTTAAAATTTCCACTGTTAGGTGTAATCAAATTTCTAGTGCAACCATGTGACCATTGGATTTACTAGCAAAACACTTTGCTAGCAGCTGAAAATTTGAAAAATATTTGAAATTTGAAACTCAAATTCCATAGGAAACTTATACTTACAACTAAACTTAGAAATTTGCCTCCTCTGTAGGGATCTAATATTTCTAATCACAATTGAGAGGAAGAAAAATATCATGTTGAATTAAACCATCACTGAGCCTTGCACAAGCACAATAGTCAAAACATCTTACATATGGAACCAGTGGAATCAGTAACCCAATGGAATTTCCATATAGACAAATTATAGCCAACAGGTGAAATAAATGCAACCAATGTCAATTTTCTAGTATTTTTCACCAGATAAGAATAGATCTAATCGTGAGCATGATTGAGGGAAAATTTTCTTTGTCACTTCGTTCCCCGACAACAGCGCCAAATGTTATATCCATTTCTCGTAGGTTGTTCTTAGTTGCAAAAACTACGCCAAGAAACCAACTCGACCAATCTTTAGTTTCAAGTTTGCACTTGAACCAGAAGGGGCTCCCTCAATAGTTATGAGGCCTTGTTTAACATTGTTCATTGTCACTAGATAACAGCCTATGAAGCACAATGGTAAGGTCTATGACTTAATTTGGGTTGTTGTTGATGATTACCAATCCCTCTTCATGAATAAATACCCCTCTTTAGAGATATTGATGCTCAATCAATTCTTACCCAAAATCTCCTATGGAATCTTGAACATGTGCAAAAAAAGACTATGAAAGTACTAGAAAAACAAAAGGTAACACAATTTTTGTCAAGGGTTGGAGCTTGGAAGGCTTTAATTAGGATTTCTGAAGAATTTTTTTTTTAAATAGTTGAAAGGTTTTGGCATCAAAATCCAACCCCTTAACATGACATTTGAAACAATATATAGAATAAATATATCCTAAACTGTTACAATATTTATGGAATAAATTATTGAATAATAACTAAAAAAAATTAATATCTCTAATTTATCTGCTAGAAATTTTTAGTTGTTTGCAATTCTTCTGCCTTGAACTCTTGAGCTGCTCAAACTGTCTCCTAGAAAATTTCACTTTGATTTCAGTTTGTTGATTTTTTGCTTCTAGGTGTCCTCTGAATGTTGATATCTATGCCCCTAAATATGGATTCTGATCTTCCTCCTTCAAATGCTAAAATCATTTATGTAATCTGGTTCACTGACATTTTTTCTAGGTGTCCTTTGAATCTACAATGCTTGAATTGACTAATGATTTTATGTCACTTTTAAAGTGCTTCAACATTTGTCGTAAACTATTTTGGGAGGAAATATTTTGACAAATGTTTTTTCAAATATTTTGTAAATGAATTTCATAAAATAAAATTTCAAAATATTTCTTTGAATGATTTAAACAGCCATGCCTTATTTTCCTTCCCATGGATTTTAAAAACCATGTCTTGTTTGCTTTCCCATGGATTTGAAAAACCATATCTTGTTTTCCATGTTTGGTAAAGTGTTTTTACTTTCCCTTTTTTACTCCTGGTAAATATTTGGATATAAATTTATCCAAATCTTATTTTCCCATACATTTTTCCTAAATAATTTCCTTTCCTCCTTATCTCTCTAAAAATTTTGTTGGTCCTACTCCCATGTTTTTTATTTTAAAAATAATTAAAATTATTTTCAATTTCAAAGTTATGTGCATAATTTATATAGAGTTTTTCAAAATCAAAACAACATGCAGGAAAATAAATAAACCTAAGTGACTTTTCCTCTAGCTCAATTCCTTATGTGAAATTTCCTTTTTACTCAACCTCCTTTACTTTTACCTGTAACCTTATTTCACTTGTACCTCAACCTCCTTTACTTTTTTTTTACTTTTACCTGTAACCTTATTTCACTTGTACCTCAACCTCCTTTACTTTTTTACCTCAGTCTCGTTTTTACTTAGCCTCCCATCCGTGAACTCCTTTCATAAATATATCACTTGTAACTTTCACCTATAAATCCATGTACTTAAATGCATGACTTGTAAAAATATATTTTCACCTCAGATCTCTTTTAACCTCAGTCGCATTTTATTCAACCTCCCATATAAAATTTATTTCATAAACATGACAGCCGTAACATATCTCGAGGCATGAAAGACTATGGTGGTTTAATAGTTAAGTGCGGGCTATGGCATACATTTTAATTTTGACTTTTTTATTTGACTTGTGACTTGACATATTTGACATTAGATAAAATGTGGTTTCTATAGTTTGGATATTAGGTTTGTATTTTTTAACTAAGTTTTAATATTTTAAATAAATTATATATATATATATATATATATATATATATATATATATATATATATATATTATAAAATTGAATTTTATTTAAAATAAAAACCTTTTTTTAAAATAACTTGGAGAGATTTATAAAAACTTCATAAACTTCATGGTTTAGCAATGGAAAGGGTTATATGAAGTGATATTCAAAGGAAGGAATTTATCAAGGTAAGGATAAAATTGAAGGAAGGTGGAAAATATATATTTTTTTTTAATTGTAACTTCCTAGGTGTCAAAATATGTTACAACACCCCCATCTTCTTCTCCTACACATACCTCCTCCCTTTGTGCACTCTTATTTTCTAGTTTCCACTCCCCTCTCTTTTTAATTGTAGTCCCACTCCTTTTTTTCCAGAATCTCATGCTTCTTGACTCGGTGCCTCTTCCTCACAACAAAAAGACACATGGACCATTTTAGATTTTCCCCCACAGTGCTAGTGTTAGGTCTCTATATTATTAGTATAGTCCCTTATTGTTATTATTGTGCCCTTAAATTATTATTGTTAGGTCAGCTAGGATTACATTGTAGCCCCATGGACTCCTATATATAGAAAGGAGGTTTTATAATTTGTATCATCCAAGAATTTTTCATTCATGTAATGTATTGGAGGTTTCCCCCTCGAAGTGGCTTATTTTTAAGGCATTTATATCTCTTTTATTCTATTTTTGAAGTTGGTTTCACAACATTTGGTATCAGAGCTTTCGATTCTAGGGTTTCGCTACTCCAAATATGTCATCGTGGAATTTTCGCGATAACATTTTTTCTACAAAGGTTCAGAAGCTGAAATTTTTAGTGTGCGAAGCCAAAATCCAAAGGAACATCATCAAAAACTTTTAGAGCTTGGTTCGCAATATTTTTGGAGATATAATCTGTGGAATTTAGGTCATTTTGCAGGCTCCTGAATTTAACCTAAACAGGTCATCCTGGAATTTTCGCTATAACTTGTTTTCTACGAAGGTTCAAAAGCTGAAATTTTTAAAGTACGAAGTCGAAATCCAAAGGAACATCGTCGAAAAATTTCAGATCTTGGTTCGCAATATTTTCGGAGGTGTGATCTGTGGAAGTTAGGGCTTTTTCAGGCTTCTGAATTTCAACTCAAAGAGGTGACTGTGGAAAAATCTTCATAGCTCTCTCTATGAGCATCGGATTGGAATGCTGTAAAAAGTTGTTAAAATAGGACAACTAGGTCCAAACTCCATGTTGTGATGCTCATATGAAGATACCAATATTTTTATTGGGTTCCTCTTTCGGAGAGGTGTAAGATCGATATAAAATTGATCTTAATATGATGACCAGAACATTTATTTTGAATTTATTTTTAATAATTTCAAATATGTACAGGTCGGCCTTATGGTTTTACACCCCCAGCAGATGTGTCACACACCTCAATGATGGATATATATACAGTCAACGTTGGAGATCATTTCACTCATCTCATCACACATCTTCTCCTCTTTTGATTTAGTATGAGCTCCTTGGAGGCAATTTCGGTGGGAAGAAGGACGAATTACTGTAGCTAGGAAGAAGGACAAATTTACTGCAGCTATGGTTTCCACGCAAGTTTGACCAGCATTTACTTTGGTCAACGCATGCTCCAAAGAGGCTGAAAATTGGTGGAGACTTCGATTTTTGGAGGCCATACACATTGGCACAAGAATTGAGGTCAAAAGGTTGACCGAAGACCGATATGCATTGATGTTCTTGCTGCTGTCCTGCGTTGACATTTCTAGACAACGTTCACTTTTCTGGGGTTGACTTTGAGTTGACCGAGTGGTTGTTTTGAGGGTTGTTGTGACACATGCTGGGTTGGCTGACCAGGGAGACTTTGCTGGTTGAAGCATCCTATTGACCACCGTAACGCACCACCACATTTCTCTGTTTTTGGTTTGTCTTCTATAGATCCTCTGGTATGTTCTATCAGCATTTTACTTGATTTTTTATGTGATTTTTGTAGTAAAATGTAAAGTTGCATCAAGCATAGAACATCTACATAAATTTACATGGTATTGAAGCTGAGGTGAAGACAAACCCTATTTGTAGCAATCAATGGAGAGGATAATGGGTTCCACAAACTATGGCTTCAAGGAGGATGAAAAATTGACTAGGAAGGATGACTTCCATGCTTGGAAGATGATATTGGATCTCAAATTGGAAGACCAAGATGTCATGGACTATATGCAGGGTAAAATCCAAGAAACTCCATCCACTGGTACTGTTGCTGCCAAAAAAAAGTACAAGAAGGGGGAGATCAAAGCAAAGCTGATGATCAGGGAATCCATTCATAAAATCCTGGTGACCTACATCTCTGAGTTGGGCACATCCAAAGAGATGTATGATAAATTGATCCTCATGTTCAAGGCCAACAATGTGAATCAAGTACTATTATTCAAGAATCAATTGAAGAATTTGAAGAAAGGCAGGGATGATTATGTCCAATCATACTTTCTGAAGCTGATTGAAATCAGGAACAATCTGCTGGCTATTGGGGAGACAATAGTTGATCGATAGATGGTACTCACCACACTTGGGGGGCTCTCATATAAATGGCATGTTTTCAACACTACCATTGTAAATAATAATGTGATACCTGAATTTGAAGAAGTATTGTCAAGATGCATTCAAGAAGAATCAAGAATGAAGGAGTATGGAAATAAAGGAAATGTTGCATATGCTGTTCATTCTAGAAGGAAGAACTCTGGTGGCCAAAAGAACAAGGGAAAAGCAGGGACCCAAGGAAAGAAGGGCAAGTGTTTCACTTGTCATAGGCCTGGCTAGTCACTATGCTAGAGAATGTCCTTTCAAGAGGGATTCTCCCGATGGTGATGATAACAACAACAATTGGAGGAATGGAAATCAAAGGAACACCAGATCCAAGGGAAAGAGGAAGGCTCCCTCTGGCGGAACTTTTCAACCTTTCAAAAGGTCAAGAAACTCCAGGTATGAGGAATCACATGTTGTTGATAAAAGAAATGAATACATTCTTGTATCTGCCCTCTCTGTTGCATCCCCACCCCACACTATGGATGTCTGGTTGATAGATAGTGGTGCCTCAAGGCATATCACTTGGTTCAAGGAAGCACTTTCTGATATGGTTGAGAAGGATACTAATATGGAAACTATCCTTGGAGATAATGCCACATATCCCATGAAAGGGACAGGGACTGTGACCCTCCACTTGTCTCAAGGTCAAGTCCTCCACTTGCAAGATGTACTCTATGTACCAAATTTGAAGAAGAACCTTGTGTCTATATTAGCCATGGAAGACAAAGGTTTACATGTGGCATTCACTAATGGAAATGTGCTCATGTGGAAGAAGATCTTCAAGGAAGCTATCTCGATTGGGTTTAGAGTTGATACACTCTACCAGGTTGGAGGAAGTCCGTTGGGAGAAATGACATGTGATACTATCCGATAGACTGAACTATGGCACTGAAGGTTTGGACACCTTCACTACAAAGCCCTTCCCAAAGCAAGGAAGGTGGTTACAGGGATGCCCAAGTTTCCAAATAATCATGAAGGTGTATGTAAGGGTTGTGCCAAAGGAAAGCATACAAGGGGACCTTTCCCTGCTAGTGTCACAAATACATTGATGTCTTTCAATTGATCCATTCTGATCTATCTGGTATGCTACCCGTGACATCCTTGGGAGGATGTTCATATCATATGACATTCATAGATGAATTCTCTCACAAAACCTGGATATACTTCTTAAAGAAGAAGGATGAGGCTTTCACATGGTTCCGTACATTCAAAGCCTTGGTGGAAAATATGAAAGGGAATAAGATCAAGATTTTGAAAACTGATAATGGCACTGAATATGAGACAAATGATTTTAAGGACTTTTGCAGAGAAGCTGGCACTAAGATGGAGACCACAACTGTTTATACTCCTGAGAAAAATGGTGTTTCTGAATGAAAGAATAGGACCATTGTGGAAGATGCCCTTGCCATGCTATGTGACCAAGGTCTGTCGAAGTTTCTATGGGAAGAAGCTGCAAACACTGTTGTGTACATACAAAACCAATGCCCGCATTCCACTCTAGAATCCAAAACTTCTGAAGAGGTTTTCTCTGGTAAGAAACCTGACGTCTCACATTTTAGAGTTTTTGGATGTACTATTTACTTTAATGTGCCGAAAGAAAAGAGGAGCAAGTTGGATGCTTCTGGGAAGAAAGGAATGTTTGTGGGCTATACTAAAACTTCAAAGGCCTATAGAGTCTATATGCCTGTTCAAAGGGAAGTGGAGATATACCATGATGTCACCTTTGATGAAGATACTTCCCTGAGGAAAGTAGCCAATATTCCAAGATCTGAGGAAGATAATGAAGCAAGGCCTGGAAATCAAGAGGAACCAAAGGATGAAACGATGCCTGATGTTGAAGGACCAATGGACCCGATTGATCCACCTCCTTCATTGGGAAAGAGACCATCATGGCTCAAGGACACTGTCGAGGATGCTGAGGGACATGCGGCCCCAAGGGGGACATTTCGTGAAAGCAAGAAGCTGAGTAGATACCAAGGGTATCGAGTAGCCATGAGTACTATTGTACAATCTGAGGCTGGATCCATTGAGGAAGCCGTAAAGCATCAAGTCTGGAAGGATGCTATGCACGAAGAGTATGAGTCCATGATGAAGAATGATGTCTGGGATGTGGTTCCAAGACCAAAGTACAAGGCAGTTGTCACCTCGAAATGGCTCTACAAGATCAAGCATGGATCTGATGGAAGTGCTGAAAAGTTCAAGGCAAGATTTGTTGCCCGTGGTTTCTCTCAAAAGGAAGGCATAGATTATGATGACATATTTGCACCTATCGCCTAATATACTACCATTCGACCTATTATGGCCCTTGCTGCTATGCAATGATGGAGTCTTCATCAGATGGATGTGAAGACTGCATTTCTGCATGGTGCGATAAAGGAAGAGGTATATGTGGAACAACCTCTAGGGTTCGAAGTCCAGGATTGAGACACCCATGTCTGAAGGTTGAAGAAAGCCCTATATGGGCTAAAGCAATCACCCAGAGCTTGGTACGAGAGGATAGATAGCTACTTGATGAAGCTGGGCATCACTCGAGGTAATGCTGATCTGAACCTTTACTTCAAGGTTGTCAAAGGAAATCCTCTCATTATGGTGCTGTATGTGGATGACCTCTTCCTGACAGGTGATGACCCTCTCATTCATCAGTGCAAGAGGGAGCTCAATGCTGAGTTTGAGATGAAGGACCTAGGACTGATGCACTACTTCCTAAGCCTGGAGGTCTGGCAGAGACCTGGCGAGATTTTCCTTTCTCAAGGAAAATACATTGTGAAGCTTCTGGAAAGATTTGGTATGGTGGACTGCAAGTCTGTGTCAACACCAATGGAGCTCAACTTCAAGAAGTTGAGTGGCAGCGTTGTTGGGCCTGTATTGTCTAATCCTACAGAGTATTGTCAACTCGTAGGGGCCCTGATTTTCTTAGTGAACACCCGTCGAGATATATGTTTTGCAGTGAACACTTTGAGTCAACAGATGGTTGAGCCTAATCACTTTCACTGGGTTTGTTCCAGGAATCTTCTGAGATATCTTCGAGGCATGATAAACCATGGGCTGAGATACACTACCAGGAGCATGAAACTCCTTGGATATATTGATGCCGATTGGGCTTCCAGTGTGGTGGACTGTAAGAGCACATTGGGATTCTACTTCAATCTTGGTTCTGCTTCAATCATGGATGACCAGGAAGCAGAATTCGGTGTCTTTGAGCACCACAAAGGCTGAATACATTCCAGAAAGTATGGCCTGTTGTGAAGCAGTTTGGTTGTGAAAGCTCTTCAGTGAGCTATTCGGACATGTGCTAGATACCACCGTGATACTCTGTCATAACCAGAGTGGGATTCACTTGTCCGAGAATCCTGTGTTCCACGATCGATCCAAGCATATTGATATCAGGTACCACTTTATCCGGGTTATGGTACAACGAGGCGCCGTAAGGCTCGATCATATAGGAATTGATGAGTAGATCGCAGATATTCTCACAAAGCCCCTAGGGAAGGTCAAGTTCCTAACCTTCCGTGAGATTCTTGGTATCGTCGAACGACACTATGATGTGGGTCATGTTGGACGATGAGCTCTGGGAGCTCTAGGGGGCTTTGGGATAGCTTCTCGGAGCTATAAGCAACCACAAGGCTAGGCTTGTTGAACCTTGTTGGTGTGTTTGGGCCCCACAGTTGTGATTTTGAGTTGGTTCACCTCTCATTATCTGTGCCCCATATGCATCCTATCCATTGATTTCAGGGCTCATGGGAAGTACCTCTCATTTGGAAAATGAGGTGCGAAAAGATAGAGACTAGTAGCAAAGACTGATGGATGCATCAGAGATTGTCGTACTCTCTATCTAGGATGGCACGGTCCAACAACTTGATCTGGGATCAAGTATTGTGAGGTTTAGGACCTCCAACTAACTTCGGGTCAGGTAAACCAACTTGGCGTTGGTATGAGACTCTTTGTGAGTCTGATAGAGGTTTCAGACCTCTGGGATGAATCTGTCAGCCAGGGAATGATGTCTTTGTGACTGACCCACTTTTGTTCTGAAATAAAGAGGCCAGCAAAGCAAGTTACGGTGGGATGATGCACAATGTTTGATTGCACAGGTGGATGGAGTTCTCCCTAGTTGAGAAGGATTGTTAAAATTGGACAACTAGGTCCAAACTCCATGTTGTGATGCTCAGATGAAGATACCAATATTTTTATTGGGTTCCTCTTTCAGAGAGGTGTAATATTGATATAAAATTGATCTTAATATGATGAGTAGAACATTTATCTTGAATTTATTTTTAATAATTTCAAATATGTGCAGGTCAGCCTTAAGGTTTTACACCCCCAGCAAATATGTCACACACCTCAATGATGGATATATATACAGTCAACGTTGGAGATCATTTCACTCATCTCATCACACATCTTCTCCTCTTCTGATTTAGTACGAGCTCCTTGGAGGCAATTTCGGTTCACACGTGGCAAGAAGGATGAATTTCTACAGCCAGGAAGAAGGACGAATTTACTGCAGCTAGGGTTTCCATGCAAGTTTGACCAGCATTGAATTTGGTCAACGCATGGTCCAAAGAGGCTGAAAATTGGTGGAGACTTCAATTTTCAGAGGTCGTACACATTGGCACAAGAAACGAGGTCAAAAGGTTGACTGAAGACCGAGCTGCATTGACTTTATTGCTACTATCTTGCGTTGACTTATCTAGACAACGTTGACTTTTCTGGGGTTGACTTTGAGTTGCCCGAGTGGTTGTTTTGAGGGTTGTTGTGAAACATGCTAGGTTGGCTGACTAAGGAGACTTTTCTAGTTGAAGCATCTTGTTGACCGTCGTAACGCACCACCACATTTTTCTATTTCTAGTTTGTCTTCTGTAGATCCTCTGGTATGTTCTATCAACATTTTACTTGATTGTTTATGTGATTACTATAGTAAAATGTAAAGTTGCATCAAGCATAGAACATCTACATAAATTTACAAAAGTGGTTGCAAGTGCATGGACTGTAGTTTTCTTTCTATCAATTTCAGAGCCAAAGGAGGAAACAGTGACACGTGGCAAGTCGTACAAGTTCGCTCTACTGAACCAGTCCATAATTGGGTCATTGTGGGAGATTAGACATAGATTTGTCTTGAAGAATCCAAATCAGATTAGACCTATGGAATTTGAAAGAAGCTTCATAGGGCTACTATAGGGCCGAATTTCAGACATTGAGGATCTGCAATTATAGAGATAATTCAATTTCAATATCGAGCTCCTCAAAAGCAAGTAAAAGGTGTGTATTTTTTTTTCCCGAATTGCATAAGTCTTGTTTGAAGAATCAAGATGAAATGATTCCAAGGGAATATTGTAGAATAGATATCAGTATTGGATTCTAAAATGGCCCCTAAAAAGAATTCAACACCCATTAAGCATTTAGAAGGCTCTACTATGACTCATGAAGACGAAGAATGGAAACATGACATATCAAAATTACAAGAGCAAGTGCAACAAATTTCTCTCTCGCAAAGAGCAACAAAAAATGAAATGGAAGTTTTGAAGAAAGGCGTGGAAACTAAGATGGATGGTTTGAAGAAAGGCGTGGACGCTAAGATGAATGGTTTGGAAGCTAAGATGGATGGCATAGAAGTGGGCATGGAAGCTAAGATGGATGACATGGAAGCTAAGATTAATGAAAAAATGAAAGACAACATGGGAAACATGAAGAATGATCTAAAAGTAGAAATAGAAGGTTTGGAAAATTTGATACAAGAAATTTTTCCTAATGGTGAAAGGATAGTAGAGGAATTCATGATGAGAACAAAATAAATGTTAATCGTGATTTCATAAACTTTAATTTTGGAGGGAAGAACCACCATATTCCAAAAATGGATGTGAGGAAGTTTGATGGAAAGGATCCTGTAACATGGATACTACAGATGGAGTAATATTTTGATCTCAATAATGTGCAAAACACACAAAAGGTATGCATTGCAACTTTACATTTAGAAAAAAATACATTTCTATGGTATCGATGGCTTTTCTCCCGTAAAAAAATTGTCACTTGGTCAATTTTTACGAAGGAAATGATAGCACATTATGAGGATACAAAGATAAATACCTTCTTTAGCCAATTGATAAATCTAAAAAAAAAGGGTTCAGTGGGGGAGCACATTGAGGACTTCCAAAAATTGAATATAAGGGTAACTGATATTTCAGAGGAACATAGGATTGATCTCTTCATAGGTACTTTAAAGGATAACATCCACCATGAAGTTCGTGTTTTGGAACCTGATTCATTGGACAAGGCATTCAGTTTGGCCAAAAATATTGAATGTAAAATTATGGCGACAAGGAAGCCTACCACTCACTTCTATAAAGAGGGAAGTGTTGCTACTCCTAGATTTGCACAACCTACAAGGTTGACACCACAACAATTGGAAGAAAAAAGAGCAAAAGGGCTTCACTACATTTGTGATAACAAATACACTAAAGGTCATAAGTGTGCTGAGAAGAAATTATTTTACATAGATTGTGAAGAGGAAGAAGAAAACGAACAAGAATATTCAAAAGAAGAGGGTATACACCACGAACCAACTCTAGAAGAGGAAGAAATGAGTCTGACCATATCGTGTAATGAACATATCATGTAATGCATTGGCAGGAATTTCCACTCCTCAAAATCTCAAGATAGAAGGACATATCAAGAATAAAAAGTTAATAGTGTTGATTGATTCAGGTAGTACCCATAATTTTATTCATTGTAAGGTAGCCAAGGAATTGAATTATTTCCTATACCTAGCACCAGAATGTCAAGTGATGGTTGCAAATGGAGGAACTATAAATTGCTCTGGAAAATGCCATAATATCAAGCTAACCATGGGGGAATATGTATTGAATATTCCAATGCTTTCCATTCCTATTGGAGGTGCTGATGTTGTACTAGGAGTACAATGGTTACAATCTTAGGGGACGGTAGCTTTTAATTTTCAAGAAATTTTCTTGAAATTTTTTTCAGAAGGAAAGGAATTCGAATTACGAGGCATTGCAGGGAAGTAGGGAAAGATAATAAGCTCTAATGTCATGACAAAGCTTCTGAAGAAAGAACAACGAGGCGTAATTTCACAATTATGCTCACTAGAAGTTCCAACATCAAATCATCTATTCTTCAGATCTCAAAAAAGTCTTGGACAATCATTCCAAGGTGTTTGAAACTCCCAAAGGACTCCCACCTATTCGTGATCATGATCATGCTATTAATTTGATTCCAGGAAGTGTTCCTGCAAACATTAGGCCTTATAGATATCCTTATGTCCAAAAGAGCGAAATTGAACGTATGATTGTAGAAATGTTAGAGGCTGGTATAGTTCAACCTAGTCAAATTTCTTTCTCTGCTCCTGTAGTAGTGGTACACAAGAAGGATGGATCATGGCACATGTTTCTGGATTATAGGGAGCTCAATAAGCTCACCATTAAAGATAAATTTCCAATTCCTGTGATTGATGAGTTATTGGATGAATTACATGGAACAATTTATTTTACCAAGTTGGATCTTCATTTAGGATATCATTAAATTAGAATGAAGACTAAAGATATTCTGAAAACAACATTCAAACTCATGAGGGTCGTTATGAATTTTTTTTCATGCCTTTTGGCCTTACTAATGCACCTTCTACATTTCAAGGGTTGATGAATTCCATTTTCAAACCCTTCATTAGAAAATTTGTGCTAGTATTTTTTGATGATATACTAATGTTAATTTATGCCTATGTTCTATGCCATTTCAGATTAGGGCACAATACTGAAGAAGATAGAACATGCTAATGGATCGATAGAAGACAAGCCAAAATAGAGATAATAAATGGTGGCGTTACGGGGATCAGCAGGATGCTTCTACCAGCAAAGTCTCCAATAGGTCATTCAGCCAAGCGTGTCACACATAACCCAGAACAACCCAAACAAAGAACAGTCTATATATATCACAGCTCCAACGCTATCCAGAGAGAGAGAATTCTTCCACATCAATGTGTATCAAATGAAATCTAAGTCTCTCCAATATATAGGAATCTTTGGGGGTGTGTGACACGTCCTTTAAGACATTTAAGTCTATATTTTATTCCAGGCCGACCTAGCACATAAGTGGAATAAATTCAAAGTACATGTTCTGCTCATCCGATCGAGATGATCTTTAGATCAATCTTACACCTCTCTGAAAGATGAATCCAATAAAGATATTGTGATCGTCATCTGAGCAGTACAACCCAGAGTTTGGACCTAGTTGTCCAATTTTAACACTCCCTCTAAACTAGGGAGAACTCCGTCCACAAGTGCAATCCAAACATCGTGCATCATCCCTCCGTAACTTTCTTTGCTGGCCTCTTTATTTCAAAACAGAAGTGGTTCAGTCACAAAGACATCATACCCGGCTGACAGATTCAGCCTAAAGGTCTGAAACCTCTATAGGACTCACAAAGAGTCTCCAACCAACCCGAAGTTGGTTCATCTGACCTGAAGTCATCAGGAGGTCCGAAACCTCACTATACTTGATCCCAGATCAAGTGGTTGGACCATGCCATCCTAGATAGAGAGTACGGAAATTTCTGATGCATCCATCAGTCTTTGCTACTAGTCTGTAGCCTTTCCCATCTCATTGGCAAAATGAGAGGTACTTCCCATGAGCCCCGAACTCAATGGGTAGGATGCATACGGGGCATAGATAATGAGAGGTGAACCAACTCAATAATCACAACGGTGGGGTCCAAGCACACCAACAAGGTTCGGAAAGCCTAGCCTTGTGGTTGCTAATAGCTCCGAGAAGCTGTCCCCAAAGCCCCCCAGAGCTCCCAGAGCTCATCGTCCAACAGGACCCTCAGAAAATGGTTGTTCCACGATACCAAGTCTCTCATGAAAGGTTAGGAACAGGACCTTCCCCAGGGGCTTAGTGAGAATATCCACGACCTGCTCATCAGTTCCTATGATCGAGTCTTATGACGCCTCGCTGTACCATATCCCGGATAAAGTGGTACCAGCCATCAACATGCTTGGATCGATCGTGGAACTCGGGATTCTATGACAAATGAATCCCCCTCTGGTTATCACAAAGGATAATGGTGGCATCTAGCACATGCTCGAACAGCTCACTGAAGAGCTTTCGCAACCAAGTGACTTCACAACGGGTCATACATGCTATAATGTATTCGACCTCAGCGGTGCTCAAGGCTACCGACTTTAGTTTCCTACCCGAAGCAGATCTACATGTGAAGTAGCATCTAGATGTGCTCTTGTGATCCACCACACTGCCAGCCCAATCGACATCAGAATATCCAAGGAGTGTCACGCTCCTGGCAGTGTATCTCAGCCCATGGTTTATCGTGCCTCAGAGATATCTCGAGAGTTTCTTGTCACCAACCCAGTGAATGTTATGATCAACCATGTGTTGACTCAAAGTGTTCACTGCACAACATACGTCTGAATAGCTGTTCATTAAGAACATCAGGGTCCCTATGAGTTGACGATACTCAGTAAGACGGGCCCAGCAACGCTGCTACTCAACTTCTTAAAGTTGAGTTCCATGGATTTACAATCCATCACACCAGAAACTTCATAATGTATTTTCCTTGAGAAAGGAAAATCTCGCCAGGTCTCTGCTAGACCTTTAGGCCTAGAAATTCGTCCTAGGTCCTTCATCTCGAACTCAGCAGCGAGCTCCCTCTTGCACTGATGAATGAGAGGGTCAACACCTGTCAGGAAAAGGTCATCCACATACAGCACCAGAGAGAGAGGCTTCTTTCTATTAACCTTGCAGTGAAGGTTCAGATCAACAATACCATGAGTGAAGCCCAACTTCATCAGGTGGCTATCTATCCTCTCGTACCAAGTTCAGGGTGCTTGTTTCAGCCCATAGAGGGCTTTCTTCAACCTGCAGACATGGGTGTCTCGATCCTGGACTTCCAACCCCAGAGGTTGCTCCACATATATCTCTTCCTTTATCACACCATGCAAAAAATGCGGTCTTCACATCATCTGATGAAGACACCATCCTGTAGCAGCAAGGGCTATAATAGATCGAATGGTGGTGTATCGGGCCACAGGTGCAAATATGTCATCATAATTTATGCCTTCCTTTTGAGAGAAGACACAGGCAACAAATCTTGCCTTGAACTTTCCAGCACTTCCATCAGATCCATGCTTGATCTTGTAGAGCCATTTCGAGGTGACAATTGCTTTGTCCTATGGTCTTGGAACCACATCCTAGACATCATCCTTCATAATGGACTCATAATCTTTGTGCACAGCATCCTTCCAAACTTGATGCTTTACAGCTTCCTCAAAGGATCCAAGGTTAGATTGTACAATAGTACTCATGGCTGCTAGATACCCTGGTATTTATATGGCTTCTTGGTTTTCCTTCAGAATTTCCCCCTCTGAAGCCATATGACCCTGAGCCATGAGGATCTTCTTTCGTTCAACAAAGGTATCCGCTCCGGAGCATATACAGATATATTCTCCCTCTTAATGCCAGCTTCTCTTTTGAGAGAAGACATTTATGTTAAATGAGGGCATCCCAGACACCAAATTGGAAAGGAGGACTTAATATCCTACAGTCAAAGCCATCCAATAGACTTTGCTGAACATGATTCAAGATTCCAACAATGTGACCAAAAAATGAAAAAACTTCTCAGTTCACATTTTAAGTTTACCATAACGCTCTAATGTAAGACTGATACAGTCATATGCTTACTGCTACATAGGTGTCTATCTATGTCACTGTCATATAGGGGGAACATATCAATAGGCCTCAGCTTGTGTTAGAAGTCCTTACATCCACCACCTGTTATTCTGTGGGTAGCTTCTTCAAACAGCTTTCTAAGACTGCTGCTTACAAAACTAGGGATCCAATCTGCCTTGGTTTATCCTGCACTTGAGGCATTGTACCCTGATTTTCTTCCAGATCTGCCCATTTCTGGTTATTTCAACAGACTTCTCCTAGGGCTGTTAAAAAAAATTCTCCTAGCTCAATGACTTACCTCTATGCCCATTTCGTCAACAATCTGACCACTACATAGAATTGCCCCAAGGACTTCTGCAATCAACCCCTTAAAAAATTCTAGCTCTTGAACATGTGGAAAATGACACAGTATGCCATCATCTAAATACCATTGTGGTCTTGCTTATGCACAGATCTAAGAGTAATTGTGTTTGTGACCAACTTCAGCTTGGATTTGCGGCTGCAATCTACAACGTTGTTCTTATTCACCACCTATAGGATCTTTAACCATTCTTACCCACGTATGAGCCTCCAAGGAGCTTGAACTCAAGATCAGAAAACTCAAACTAGGGACAATAATGCAGAATCTTGCAAACAAACACAACTATTACAGCAAGTCCGAGACTTTCATGAATTGTAGTGAATTATTCCAAGTCTTTGTATATAAAGATGACTCCTTTCAAACAGTTTTCTCAGAATGATTTGATTCACTACTGCCATCTAATATCAAACCCAGAAATTCTTATCAGGATTTGATCACTTTCCAAGTATATGCATAGAGTTCAAAAGATTTGAAGACACCTATGTATAGCTCACAACCACCAGCCTGAAAGAAATTTAGCTGAGGATTTTCCTGGTCCTTTTCCTCTGGTTTGATTAGCAAATATGTAACTGTCACTCCAGCAGAATGCACAGTGGATGCTATGCTACCCAAATCCATTGATGATAAATAAAAAGAAACAAGACGAATTGACTTGGGAAAAAAAAGTTGCTACTGCTGGAACTCTGACGAGGCCGATAATTTCAATCTTTTTTTTTTTTTTTTTTTTTAATCCCCATAACACACTGAAGCTTCTTTCTATCTGTTATTAGTATTAGATATACCGTCTGCATCCAGTTCTGTTCAATTCACAGTCTGATTTGAAATCTTCAGCTCTCAGCGATTACTAATCAAATTAAAAATTCCAACAGATGGGTATCGAATCTCATAATTCCTCAAGGCTTCCGATTCAGATTCATCACCACGCGGTGCTTTGGATTAAATTTGGCTTCGCGGGTCTGTAAATCCGACCCTCTACTACCCCGATGTCTCATCCGCATTCAAATTCGTCCAACCTCTCGGCTTCCCACTTGATTTTTATCAGCAAATTTTGATGATGAAATATTGGGGGCTTTTCTTTGAAATAGGCGATAGGGCCGAGCAAAGACAGCGCCAAGAGGTCCTGAAAGGCATAGAAAACCACTTGATTCATTCCCACAGTCAGTGCCAACTTTGATATGACATGATGACCTCCATTATTCAATTGTACTAAAGCCAATGAAATGTGTGCCTTCCAGGCGTCGACTGCCATGGGTTTTCCTCGTGAAGTAATCCATCCACGGTATAGATAAAGGCAAGGGGCCACGGTCGAGTGCTGGTTACTAAATCAGTTGCTTGGGGTGGCGAACGACTATGATACCTTCAATCAGATCACCTGCAAGTCCCGATAGTATACTCTTAGCTCTTTCAAGATACAAGCTCACTGCCCAGGGCTGGGCAGACCGAGTAGTACTTCCTGCCAGGAGATCATCAATCATTCAGCCATTACCTAGGCGGCACTCGACTTACCATAGCTTGACGTGGTAAGTGCCGCCCCCAACAACGTAATAATGGGTGGGTTTCATTGGGGTCTCGTCACTTCGGTGAATCACTTCAGCCCCATTTTTCATATGCTTGATCAACTATACTGTGTTTGGTTAGAACGATTACGCTTTCTTCCAACTCTGAAGCCAAAATTAGTTGTGCTACCCCCACCGCCACGGCCATGGGCACCACCACCTCCATCTCTGTTAGAGTATGACCTTCGCCCGGATCCATTCTCGATTTTCTTCTCCCTTCCCCCATTACACATTCTCGAACAATGTAATACACTAGAACCCACGCAAAATTCAAGCCAAAATTCCTCGAAATTAGCTCAAATTATTTCAATATTTTCCCCTTCAAAAACCAAATCGAGGCGCCCGAATCGAATGCAAAGGTCCCCTGTGACCAAATCTTACATTATATGCTATTTTTCACAAATTCGAGCAAAGGGATCGAAGAAAAACTCTTAGATTGCAACAATTCTCCTTCACGGATGCTGGCAATGGCAGCAATACAATTTTAAGGGGATGCCTGTGAATCAAATAGACACGAGGCTTATGGTGAAGCTCATGACAGCTTAATGGCAATTGGCGTAACGAAATATCAGACGAATAAGAGCAAAGAAAATGATTTTATTGTTGCTGTTAGGAAGTGAAATTGACCGGCAGACTTAGATCGAATTATGTCAAAAATGAAAACAATACGTTCATACGAATTTGTTGAACCTTCATTATAGTTCCTCGGTCTTCAACAACAGCCTTCTTTACGCTGAAGGTTAGAGGCACATTATTTCGATCGCATCAAACAGTCCTTATCTTGCTGCCCCAGATTCTCAAAAAGCTGGGCTTTGTCTTCTCCTTCGCTCTGATACCATGTTAATTTATGCCTATGTTCTATGCCATTTCAGATTAGGGCACAATACTGAAGAAGATAGAACATGCTAATGGATCGATAGAAGACAAGACAAAACAGAGATAATAAATGGTGGCATTACGGCGATCAGTAGGATGCTTCTACCAGAAAAGTCTCCAATAGGTCATTCAGCCAAGCGTGTCACACATAACCCAGAACAACCCAAACAAAGAACATTCTATATATATCACAGCTCCAACGCTATCCAGAGAGAGAGAATTCCTCCACACCAATGTGTGTCAAATGAACTCTAAGTCTCCAATATATAGGAATCTTTGGGGGGGTGTGACACGTCCTTTAAGACATTTAAGTCTATATTTTATTCCAGGCCGACCTAGCACATAAGTGGAATAAATTCAAAGTACATTTTCTTCTCATCCGATCGAGATGATCTTTAGATCAATCTTACACCTCTCCGAAAGAGGAATCCAATAAAAATATTGTGATCGTCATCTGAGCAGCACAACCTGGAGTTTGGACCTAGTTGTCCAATTTTAACAACTAATCTACAACAGGTCTTGGAAGGATCATGTTCAACATGTTGACAGGGTACTCAAACTATTGCAGGAGAAATAATTATATGCAAAAACATCCAAATGTTTCTTTGGAGTACAAGAGGTGGAATATCTGGGTCATATTGTATCTCATGAGGGTGTTAAGGTAGACCCTAACAAAATTAAAGCCATTAAGGAATGGAAAGTCCCCACAACCATAAAGAAGTTGCGAGGATTTCTCGGGTTAACACGATATTATCGCAAGTTTGTTAAGAATTATGGGAGAATAACGACACCTTTAACAACATTATTGAAGAAAGATGCATTTTAATGGACTCTTGAAGAAATTAAGGCCTTTGAACATCTTAAAGAAGCAATGTGCCTAACACCGGTCTTAGCTACACCAGATTTCACAAAAACCTTTATTGTGGAATGTGATGCCTTAGGAAATGGAATTGGTGCTCTTTTAATGCAAGAAGGAAGACCCATTGCTTTTTAAAGTCGTCTAATCAAACGAAAGTATTTATAGAAAGCTATTTACAAGAAGGAAATGTTATCAATACTACATGCACTAAATAAATGGCGAACTTACCTAATGGGAAGACACTTCAAGGTAAAAATTGATGATGATAGTCTTAAACACTTTTTGGAACAAAGACTATCTTCAGAAGAGTAGCAAAAATGGGTCACAAATATGTTGGGTTATGACTTTGAAATAATCTACAAAAAAGGGAAGCTAAATGTTGTTGCAGATGCACTCTCAAGAAAGAATGAAGAGGTGGAAGCATTTCTTTGAGCCATATCTATTATCCAACTAGATTGGATAACCAAAGAAAGGGATGAATGGAAGAAGGACGAAGAAGTGTGGACACTCATTCAAAATTTGCAGCAAGATCCTAGTACATTTAGTTGGAAAAATGATTCCTTATGGTACAAAGATCGCTTATATATTTGTAAGAATTCCCAACTAAAACAAAATATTCTTTTGGAATTGCACACTTCTCCTTTAGGAGGACACTCAGGATTTTTAAAATCTTACCACAGGGTGAAGAAAGAATTTTTTTGGGATGGCCTTAAATCTGATATTCAAAAGTTTGTGGCGGAATGTTTGGTTTGCCAGCAGAATAAAGTGGAGACAATTAAGACCCCGGGACTTCTACAACCTTTATCCATTCTAAGTCAACGTTGGGAGGAGATTTCAATGGATTTTATCACAGGTTTACCTAAGTCCGAAGGAAAGAGTGTCATCATGGTGGTAGTTGATAGACTTACCAAGTATGCACACTTTTGTGCATTATCTCATCGATTTAAAGCAAGTACAGTTGCTACTACATTTATGGATAGAATTCAAAAGCTACATGGAAGTCCAAGGGTTATTATGAGTGACAGAGATCCCATTTTTACCGGAAATTTTTGGATGGAGTTATTTTCTTGTTTGGGTACTCAATTAGCTCATAGCTCATCTTATCATCCTCAATCTGATGGTCAAACTGAGATAGTAAATAAATGTTTGGAAGGATATCTTCGTTGTTTTGTATCTGATAAACAAACACGATGGGTCAAGTGGTTACCTCTTGCTGAATGGTGGTATAACACTTCCTTCCATACTGCAGCAAAAATGACCCCATTTATGGCACTTTATGGATATCATCGACCATCCATCACATCATCTTTAAGGGAAAATTCGAAGGTTCAAGCAGTGGAAGATCACATCGAGCATCAGCAAGAAGTTCTCCAACTCTTAAAGGATAACCTGAATTTTGCACAAAATCGAATGAAACAACAGGCAGATCAACATCGTAGCGAGAGAAGTTTTGATGTAGGAGATTGGGTATTTTTACGGCTACAACCATACAAAAAATGTCCCTCAAGCAAGCAAAGAAGGATAATAAATTATCGCCAAAGTACTATGGTCCTTACAAGGTGTTGCAAAAGATTGGTACTATGGCATACAAATTGGATCTTCCTGCTTCTTCGCGAGTACATCCAGTTTTCCATGTTTCATGTTTAAAGAAGGTTATAGGTGAAAATCTTCCAGTTCAAACAGTATTGCCAGAACTTGATGGGGAAGGGAAAATCATATTGGAACCTGAAGCAGTCATGGAAAAAAGAACTCGACAACTACGGAATCGATCAATTTCAGAGTATCTCATCAAGTGGAAGAACTTACCCACCGAAGATTCTACATGGGAGGATGAGAATTTTATACAGAAGCACCCAGAGCTACTCAAGCATTGAGGACAACACTTTTTTGAAGGAGAGGGGCATGTTAGGTCCGTATATTACTAGTATAGTCCCTTATTGTTGTTAGTGTAACCCCCTTATTGCTATTATTGTACCCCTATAACCCCCATATTGTTATTATTGTGCCCTTAAATTATTATTGTTAGGTCGGCTAGGATTACATTGTGGCCCCACTAGGATTACATTATGGCCCCATGGACTCCTATATATAGAAAGGAGGTTTTATAATTTGTATTCATCCTAGAATTGTTCATTGATATCTCTTTTCTTCTATTTTTGGAGCTGGTTTCACAACAGCTAGGATGTTCCAATATTTGTGAATCTTGTCCTCACCCTCTCGTTTCCCAACATGCAACAGATGATGATGTCCATTAACATATCCATTAGCTCTATAACTCAATTCACTTCCTCATGGTCGAAGTGGAGTGACTAAAAACTCGTGTACAACAACTAGAAGATGAGAATGAAGCTTTATGACATCATATTTTGACCTCCAATCTCAACATAATCAAGAAGACTATGGCATGGTAGTTTTGGAGCCTCGTTAGACACGTCAATTGACCCCTTGCTTGAGGAATGGTTTTTTTTTTTTTTTTTTTTAATTTGTCTTTTTGGGCGTATTACAACTAGAATGTAAATGTTGTTGCACAATTGGAAGTTGTTTTTGATACAAATGTAAATTTGTTCAATATGTTTTATGTGGACATATTTTTGAGGAAATACGATATATTCAACATATGTAAATACACATTTTCTTTAATAAAAATATGCTGGTTTTTTTCTTCCTGAAAAAATATAGCTCTTGAATTGTATGTTTACAATAGGTTTTTATAAGAAGGTCTCGAGTGTCTATCCATGTTCTCTCTTATCGAATTCTCTCTAGTTTTTTTTTTACTACGTACCAGCGCATAATTAATATAAACCTAATCATTTGCATCAAAATAATAATAATAAATAAATAAATAAAATAAAAATAAAAACTGACTTCAAATATATCATGTGAGAATAAAAAAATATATGAGCAGTTTCATATTCATAAAAAAAAAATGTATATAAAATAAGTGTTAAATAGTAGCTAGTCTGTGCCACTTAGTTTAAATATAGCTAAATTAAAATAAAAAACAATTAAAAACATAAATATTCTATCAATAATTTATATTAAAAATGTACTTTTTATTTCTCATGTCCACAATCGTATACATACAAATAAGAAAAGGCACTTTGCAAATACATAGAAGAAATGACATGGTGCAAAAAACTATTCGACTATGACATGGATAATCATTACCAGCAAGTAAAAATTATGTTCAGTAGTTCTAAGTATGTATCGATCTACGAGTTGACTAAATTATACTTGTCACTTTAATTTTCTCATTGCATATGGAAATTTAGTGGTAGTATTAGATCAACAATGAATTTTGAATATGCCATTATTTAAAGAGAAATGAACCTATTGGATGGGCTAGTCAACTTAGTCGACTAGCCTAGTCGAGTGCCCAGTCGAGTTGGAAATATGTATTTTAAAGTCGATTGATTCTCTAGTTATTTAAGGGTCTAAGTTAGATAGGATAAGTAATTTGACTATCCCAGTCAAGTCAGGAATCTACATTGTAAAGTTATTTGATTCTCTAGTGGCTTGATATTGTAATTCGGATAGGTTAAATAAGTCAACTATCCTAGTTGATTTAGGAATTTGCATTGTAAATACGACCAATTATTTAGTCATTCAAGAGTCTAAGTCAGATATCTTAATTTGGTTCTGACAGTTAAACTACTATAACCATATTGACTGAGTATATATATGATAATGGATGTATCAATGTATTGGTTTTGATTGGCTTCCCAAGAGATCATAATATAATATTCTACTTTCTTGGTTCTTTGCTACTTTTTATCTCTTCCTTTATTCTTATGTTGCATATGTTCATGTGACTTCTTATATCCTTTCTACTAGTAACCAATGCGCACTATTTGCTAAACTACAAGGCCAACATACAGAGTGAAATAGAGTAGATGTTAGCAGCTGGTATCACATACCCTGCTGACAAGTCAGAATGGTAAAGTCAAATGGCCATGAAACTAAAAAGGCATGACCCCATCAGATTGAGAATATGCATTGATTTATACGGGCTTAAGAAATTGACACTAACTAATCCATTCTTGACTCCATTTTCTGACAAAACAATAAATGAAGTAGATAGACCTGACTTGAATGGGAGAATTAATGAGAGAGAAAACGAACATGCTTATGTCATGGGAAATAATAACAGACAACATGTAAGTAGAGAAATCAAGTGGATAGGTCCAATCAGTGTATTCCACATAATTCTAGGATCACATCATAATCAGAACACCGCCATCCATTAATTCAAATTATAATGAAATCAACTGCAAAATTTTCAGAAGCAAGGAAGCCATTTTTTTTGCACGAACAAAATGGTATGGAAAATCTAAATTTTCATGCGACGAGACATTTGAGGAAGTTGGCAGCGAAGATAAATTATGAAACAATTAATTTGATTCTTATCAACTTGATTTAATCTTCATACTTTCCAATTAATTGTACGAAATTTTCCCCAAATATAAATTTTTATCTTCCAAACATCGTAGACTTTCCAAGTCCTGTTATTCGTAGATTTGTCTTCTAGATCCTTCACATAAATCATTTAAATTTCTGATGTCTTTCGAACCATCGAATGTCTTGTTATTTCAGACTATTATGAATTTCTTGATTATGTAAGAATTGAATAATTTCATAAATAGTTAAGAAAGACTAAGAAAAAGATTTGATTCGATGATAAATAAATTGCAATGGAGCTAAGAACTAAAGAAAGAATCAACCTAAAATCTGCATCAAAATTGAAGAGTTAGCTCCATAACATAAAACAACCAAAGATATATGAGCCTCGTTGGGAGAAGTATAACAAAGCTTTTCAGAGTTGGGGTGAAATTGGTGATTAATGGATTCCAAAAACAACAATTCTCGAAAAAATTGGTATCCAACATATGCTTAAAGATCCTTTCATTGCATACATGCAAGGTCTTAAAGAGGAAGTTACAAATATCCACATTAGTCACTTTCAGAATGGCTCATTGGCTTGAAAATCCAGTTCCAATTTCTACAATTTTGTATATAATATCACGTATCTCCCTCATACAAGAGAGAAAATCCTGAAAACCACTAGTGATATCAATTCCTGGCTTGAGGTATTTATCAGAGGAAAGACTACTAAGAATTCTAAAGGATTAATAATTAATTTAGTTCAAAATCCACTAAAAAAATGGGCATGTATTATTGATGCACTATGTATCACCCCTATTGGGAGGCCGTATGACATGAAGCTCTTTATGTTGGAATCAAATCGACAGATGGTCAGGTTGGGTAAATTTTACAACTAGGCATAGAATGTCACTAACATGCTCCAACATAACTGTTATGAATCCCATAATTTTGGTAAGGCCATTTGGTTTCCCTACTTGTTGATTTAGTTATCAATGAAATAAATCTTACCAGATGGGGAAACAAACTTTGCCAAGAGGTCAATTCCTTTAATGTACAATTTCAAAAATTTCTCTCGTAGTTAGTCAGAAAAACTTGAGTCACTAAGCCCCCAGGAATTTTTTCAAAATTTGTTATTAAATGTAAAAAAAGTGGCTAATAGGTGGAGGGTATCGCAACACATCTGAAGAATGTTACCTCATTCATATCACATTCAATTTCACCTGTAAAATACCAAGGTATGGTATATTGATTCTTTGAATGTACACCCCCAAGAGTTGTCGTATCGTCCCACAATCAATGAGATATTCACAGAGCTGAGTTAATAGGGTAAAAAAAATTTTAAAATTATACCTCAAGATTGGGAAGCACCACTGAACATATTTTTATCCCTCTTATTGTATGAAATCAAAGAGGAAAGGGAAGAAAATATATATACTAGGTCGTTTAAAGTTGATCTCTTAGTACTGGTTGCAGAGTCTTTTAAGAATGATCAAATCAGAGAGTTATGAAGTCCTAGTCTGACTGAGACATAAACTTATTCTATGAACTAGAAAAAAATTCTAGTAGGAATCTGGCTGGATGACCCACATCAATAGCAGAAGCTAAATTCAATTGTTCGAGAATCTCTCAAGAGCACACAAGAAAAGAGTAAGTTTGCCAAGAAGCCTAGGAAGTCACACCAATTCCTAGCTTCATCCATAGGACTAGGTATTTTTCACTCCTTGGGCCAGGAAAAAGAAATATTTATTTAAGTTTTTAAGAATAATATGATAGAAGAAAAAAATACAAAGGATATTCTACAGTTAATCCCAATAAAAATCATTTTAAATGGAAATTTAACACTAATGCAAGAACAAGGTCAATCAGTTGAACCTAGCAAGCAAAAGGATCATACTCTCGACATTGACTTGACCATAGATTCCACCAAAATTAGTTTAAATGGAAGTTCAACACCAATGCAAGATAAAGTTCAGTTGATTGAAACTATAAATCAAAACAATCAGACTCTCGACATTGACTTGATTGTCGATTCACCTCCCGTGTCTCTAAAAAAATTTGTGGAAGAAAAGGATAAGAAATATAATACCCCAACTAACTTAGATGATGCATAGAAGGTCTCATGAGAACATAGAAGGTTTGATGATGTAATAAAGCAAACACTAGAGGAAACTTAGGATACTTCAACCTATCTGACTACTAATCAGCAAGAGCCATCATTTAAGCCTACTACAGTAGCCAATATTGCTCCTGAGGTAAAACAAGAACCAACCTCTCCAATAACTCACTTGAGGCAGGCTTCCAATAGATAATTATTCAAATCCCTAGAAAATTCAGTAATAGCAATCAAGAAGAGATTCAAGGGAAATAAATCAGACGGTAAAAATCTTCGACAGAGAAAGAAACAAGAAAGGGATATCTAGGAGGAATGAAATATTTGGGAAATATAAAATCTAAACAATGAAACTCCTACTAGAATTGATGATCCTCTTATTGAGGTTCCACAAATTCTACATTGGCTGGTAAATTTTAATAAGCAAGAGTCACTACTCAGGGAAGTGAATTACAAAATAGGGTATTGACCCAAGGATATTAGGAATTATGTAGTGTGATTAAGAATTATCATCAATAGTCTTTTCAAGCAAAGAAAGAGCTAGAATGGACTTTGGATGATGGGGCTACACTCAACAGAGTCCTTAGTAATTGGCCAATATACCTAGCTTCTACATGCAATCACATAAGGACTCGGGAACAACTAATTCGAGAATTGTGCTCCTGTAAAGAAACTGAACTTTGAGAAAAAATTTCCCATGATAATGGAATCTCATAGAAATAAATGTCATTCCCATTTACTATAGGAAAAGTGATAGCAGCTCAGAGAAGGAAATAAAACGGAAATATAATACTCTAATGCCATTCAAAAATTTTAGGGAGTATTCATTCAAGTACAATGGTTGGAATATAAAACATCAATTGATTATAAATTATTAGAGTAGACTTCCTTAATCGATAAAGTAGAGTACTTAGTAGAACTAAAAGCATTGGATGCTCAAGAAATGTTGGTTGCATGGGAATGGAACATATTTCATCAACACCATCAAATTTTTTCCCCTATCATTTATCGAATAGCATTCCCTAAAACTTCAACACCAGTACTTACAACAGCAAAGTCTACTCCAATAACTCCACCATTACCTTAATTTAGTTATTTGAATCCATGTTTTCCAAGGTGTGGTCAAGCCTTGGAACAACATTTAGATAACTAGGAAATTGAAGTTGAGTGTGCCAATTGGTCACTAGGAGAAAGGGAAAGAAGAGGAATCCACATAGCACATACCAACATTGTGATAATCGTGATTGGGTTTAAATAGGTAAGGGTTTGAAAAAGGAAAAAAACATAAAAATTAGGATAAAATTAGTTTAAAGGAAATGGAAAATTTAAAAAGAATAAAAAAAATATTTTTTTTAGTATTTAAAGCTTCCACAACATAAAATAAATGCATTAAAAAATAAACATGAAAAGAGAACTAATATATTAAATGTGTAATATGTCTACTGCAACATCACACATAACAGTGAATCATGTACTAAATTTTGAGTCCTGACTCAGCCTCAAAATATATAAAAAAAATATAATATTGTATCTCATATCAAGGGTCATATACAATGAAATGAACGAACTAACTGATGATTTCCTCTGCTCCTCCTGTGAGAAAATGTATTAATTTTCCCTCTATATTAATAAGGCACTTGGGCATGCATTGGACTCTGATGCCCTCTAGAAGTTGAAGAACTAGGAACCCTATGAGGTAGACCATGTCCTCTAATAGTGACCATGGTAGGTGGTGTCACCTCCTCCTCCTCTTGCTCCTCCTCCTCCTACTTTGCAACTACTACCCCCTCCAATACCTCCTCTAACTAATCAGGGGTTGATTACATGATAAGCTTCTCATCCTCAACCCTCCATGTAGAAGTGGTGCCAATCCCATCCAATGATATGACCTCAATTTCATGTGTCCTCTCAAGTTGCCTCACCATAATAGTAGATTATAGTAGACGTAGACCATGTCGCTAAGGTGTTGGGACTCCAACATGGACAAGGGTCATAAATTATAAATTAATAATTTTAAAAATAATAAAGTATATTTTTTATTATTTAATGAATTCAAAAAATTAATTGGAAAATTTTTAACTTGTTGCTCTTCTTGGTGTGTACTTTTTCAAATACACTCTAGTTGTGCTCACATCTGGAGGAGCTACATGTTTGTTTGAGCACTTGAATGGAAAGCTTTTGGAGATTCGGTAATCTGCCACCATATGTTCTCCACCACACATCTACAAAAAATAAGAGAAACATAAGAAAAAAAATCCAAATTTTAAAGTTGAAGAAAGGTATGAAGAGGAAATGAAATTTGAGAATTAAAACAAACTAAAACTTACCTGGAATTTTGGTTCTCCTATCATGGATAGCCATGTCAAAGCTAAATTTTCCACCTTCCATCCTATATATCTCCATTTATTTATAAAAAAATTCATGTTTTGTTGGATATGACACCATATTTTGAACACAAGTCAATATTCATCCATGACCTCAAGATCAAATATGAAACCACGTGATTAAAAAAATGTGTGGTTTAGGAAAATCCCTGTAGCATGAATGGGATGATGTAGTGTATTGTTTCATCACTTGTCAATCACTATCAATATTAGTTTTTGTTTCTCAAACCCGTCATCCCCCTCATAATAATAATAGTTGTGAATGGATTCTTTTGCCCTATCCATGGCCTCATACAAGTAGCCCATTGTGGGCTTATCTCCATCAACTAATCTAAGAACCATTACCAAATTTTCAATATTTCTACACACCTCTTGCACTCTCGATGTGAAAACTAGCCTAAATATGGCATCTCCCTCTAGTTTTTAGCTAAATACAAAGCATGCCACTCCTATAAAAGAAACATTCTCTTCACATCCCACATAGAATTCAAGAAAGATTGAAGAGATATGAAGCTAGTGGTAAACCATGTAATAGCATGGCACACCAACTCCTTTTTGTTGGTGAATTTTCTCATCAAATGAAGTGTATATGCATGATTATATATAAATTTTGTAATGCTTTTAGATGATTCAAAAATATCCTTGACAAAAGTATTTTTTTTCCTATGTCCTCCTACATCAATTCAATGCAATGTGCAGCACAAGGTGTGCAAAATAAGTTTGGATTCCTCTCCATAAGCATCCTTCCAGTAGCATCATAATTTGCAGCATTTTCCATTATGACTTGGACAACATGTTGTGAACCCACCTCATGAATTATCATGTCCAAAAAATCACATAATAATCGTGCATATTTGATATGTGCGGATGCATCAACATATTTCACAAACATTTTCCCCTTGGGAAAATTAACCAATAAGTTAATAATGGTTCTACCATTCTGATCATTCCAACCATCTGATGTCACAATCTATCACAACTATGCCCATTATGCCCTGAATTCCTCCAATATTGCAGTGCACTCGACCTTTTCATTCTGAATAATATGCCCTCTAAAGTCATCATAGGAAGGGACTTTGTACCTTGGGAAAACAATATAAATAGAATCAAATGTGTGCTAGAAAATTTTATTGTTCCTCGAAATGCTAAAGGGAACATTACTCCAAAGAAGACATCTTCCCAGCAGCTTGTCATCTTCTTGCTTCTGTTTTTTTTTAAGAATTGAACTGATAGATGGTTGTGCACTAGGTGTGGTTCCCGGAACAAAAAATGATGAGGAGGCTATGGGGTTTATTGTAGAAATTGATGTCGAAGAAGAACCATTGTAACGATCACCTCCCTTCACTCCACCCCCTACCATTTGATTCTTAAGAGCTACCTTGATTAGTTTGGTTGTATCTATATCTTCCAATGATTTGAGGGCTCTGTAGATGATTTTTGGATTTGTATTTGTGCAAATCCCTAATTCATGTCTAGGAATTTGTGCAAGGTGTAATTTTAGTCATTATACTCCCATTGTCATATGTTGCCCACATAACTTGCAAGTCAAATTTGATATGTAAAACGCCCCATTGGACTCGCTGAATTTCCACATAGGGTACAATTATATTGGCATGTTTTTAGCTTTTTTGAACTCTTGACTCTTAATTTAATATTGAAGTTTGAAACTAAGGCACAACAATAATTTCAACTTAAACAAATGAAATTAAAAATCAACATTTTGAATTTTTGACCAAAACAAAAACCTCCACTCAATGCAACAATAATGGAAAAAAAACCAAGAAAAAATCATGGAAAAAAGATATGGCACAAGAAGAATTTAAAAAAATAAATTTAGCAATCAACATTTTGAATTTTTTACTAAAAAAGCCCTCTCCACTAAATGCAACAAAAATGGAAAAAAAACACACTCAAACCCAAGAAAAAATCATGAAAAATATATGGGTGACTAAAACCCAAGGAAAAATGAGAAAACAAAAAAATAGGTCCAAATTTCATGCCCATACCTAAAATCCATTTCCTACTATAGAAACTTGGTCCAAATTTGATTTTTTTGCTTGGGATCGTAAATTCCTTCGGTTTTCTCCTCTCACCCTTGTAGATTAGTTCTCCTCATTGGCTCTCAACCTTTCCCTCTAATTGAAAAATGAAATAAATAAATAAAGCTCAATGTCACCTTTAAAATTTCGTTGTTTACATGGCCAACAATTTCGACTCATCGGATCGTGATTTTTCATAAAAATTGAAATTAAACTATGATTTTTGTAAAAAAAAAATTGTGATCAAATCACAATTATTTCAAAATGAAAAAATCGTCGATTTAATTAGGCAATTTTATCATCTCAACAAAAAAATGGCTACTTATACTGCTTTATTAGTTCTCTGCTACTTTGTGTCTCTTCCTTTATTCTTATGTTGCTTATGCTCATGTTAGTTTGTGTCCTTCCTACTCGTAACCGATGCCCACTATTTTCCATACTACAACAGAACCACATGAAAAGGGTTCAGATATTTTCAAATGTTTTCTACAAGTGTTATGTTGTATCTTTCTTGGAGATTAATGAATATGAAGCTAGTTTTATTCTAGTTTATATGGTGTATTGTGCATTCACATGGTGTGTTGTGCATTATTGAGTGAAGCCCATTGACATGTGTTATGAATTGTGGATGTTTTAAGTGTTTTGAATGTCATTGTTCCCTGAATATATATTTCTATGTGAAATTGATTAAGTGTTCTCATTCAAAGTACTCATTCAAATTCATATGTCCAAAAAAAGGTATGCAAGAACTCATTCAAGTATATTAATGCATCAATCTATATTTTTATACATAAAAAATATTATACAATGATTTGTCTTCTATAATACATTATAACATTGTACATCATCAATTTTTGTTTTACCTCTTCTTATTACGACTTAACTTAAATTCTTAAGTTGTTCATCAAGTTTTGAATTTTCATCTTCTTTATAGGGTTGTTTTGATGATGGTTGTAATTGGCTCCTATAAGACATTGCACCCCTAGTCATGATGTTCTCACAAGGTCAAGGATGTTGGGGGAGAACATTACCTCCATAAAATATTAAATTGATATGTCCATTTATTGAATATCATTGAAGTAGTTTTTTAATAATAAAAAATAACTTTTCAATGTAATTATTTACCTTGTGTATTAGTCAACATTGTTGCAATGACTACCTCGTGCTCCTCTTCTGGTTGAGGATCCTCTTGTATGGCATGTTCTTCCATTGAAACCACAAAATTTATAAGTAGACAACCGTAAAAAAATTAGAAGTATATACTTTATAAGAAATAAATTATTAAGTATATGATTAATATACAAACCTATTATCATCCTCGGCCTCATTTGTTGATGTAATATCTCGAGATTACACCCTGACTATCACGGGGTTCCTCAGGAGCACCAAAATTTTCTGGCTAGTGAACACTATCATAGGATTGTTTCTAAGTAGTCATGGGATCATTTATATTTGTATTACTCCCCTAATAATTAAAGAAAAGAAACACATTACATTTATGGATGATATCAAACATGATTGGATTTTAAAAATAATGAAAGGTTATTATGGATTGACTTTCATTTATATTTTCCTTCATAGTGGATATTGCATTTTTCCCCATGCCTTTTCAACGATTGCCTACAACTTGAAATCTAAAATTTAAACCAATCCATAGGTCTTCCTCCGTAGCTTCAGTTTTGAATGCATCACCGTGCATTGCATAAGTGTATTATTTTTTTTATTGGCTAGTGGAATTACGAGAAAGTTGGAAGGAAATATAATAGATAATATTGTTAATATGTTTGGATACTTACAATTTGTGTTTGTAGCTTCAAATAATCACCCTGACCCAGTTTATGCTTCACATGCTTGTCAAACCTTTCCTTGGTTGTCTTCTAAATTTCAGAGAGACTATGAAAAGTTTCATGTTATATACTGCAATTTTATTCAAAACTAAAGAAAAATAAAAGTATTGAATTCAATATGTAATTTATACCTTGCTTCAACTAGTCATGTTTTCCCTTGTTTTTTCATGTGCTTCCACTCTACGTCCTTGATGAGGCCCTTCCATTCCATCTCAAGAATCATGGGAGTGCTTTTAAACCTAGGGTTATCTCCCAGGTTAACCCTATATTGATATCATACATATTTTAAAAAAAAATTGACTCAGGTGGTAACCTCCATTTTATTGAAGGTATCTACCCCAAATATATCTTAAAGGTAGTTCATAAGCTCTTTTTTAAGGTTGTAATTTTGGAAATTCCAACTTTCATGTATGGTGGGCCCAAAAATATTTAACACTACGTTGCCCATTTTTATATAAAACAAGTTGGTACCTATAAGCAAAACTATATGATTATTAGTTTGAAAATAATAATATAGATGACTTATGTTTGAGATAGACAACATGAAAAGTTAAAAAATCAAAAAATACCATGATTTTTTGTTGTTTTTATTGGAAGCCCCTTGTCATACACCAAAAATGTGCATGCAATTTTCCCTGTGCTCTTAACAAATGATGCTCTAGGAAATGTATACATAGTTTCATCAATACTAGGGTGACCTCTATCATCACCTAATCCAAAGCCTAGCTATTTGTTTGGCTCAGGGGGCATGTGCTCATGGGTCACAAGAAATGGTGCAGACCAATTCTCACTTATGGGAGTATGGCCACTTGAAGGTGGAAAAGAGAATAGTTGCCTCACAAATTATTGTGGGGTGCTAGTGCTTGCCAAATGCTCATGTCATGTCTTGGAAGTTCCAATAGTACCAACACCAAGTTGAGGATCGACTAACCGATGCAGGTAGGAAAGTGCCTCCAAATAAGCCTACATAAGAAAGAAAATAATTTTTCGATTAGAAAATGTAAAAGTTAAAAAACAAACTTTCATCATTGAACTTATGACATAAAAATACTAACTTTAAAATATGGTTATTACCTTGTACATCTTAAGATATTCGTTCAATTCCTTGATCCTAGCCTTAGTCACATGACTTTAATCCCTAATGCGAATCAACTCTATAATTTGTTTGTTAGTTTTCTTCACATGATTTGTTATTGTGACCTCAATGCTAGGGGATGACCACAAGCATTCCTCATCGAGAACATCATCATCATCATGGGGCTCACACTACATATTTTTTAAAAATAAAAATTATTTAAATTATATAAACAAATAGACAAAATTTCACATTAAACATAAATTGAAATTTTTAATTGTTTACTTCTAACTTATTCAATGATCTAGAAGATGCTTTGGACAACTTTGAAAATGGACAATGATCCAAGATAGTGTAAACTTTGGCTCTATAAGAAGCTTTACCTCTGATGTGTGTTTGTTGTGACCCTTTTATTTCTTTTGTACTTTGGCACGTGTAGTTAGTTTTAAATTAGTGATCGTTGTGACATACTTTGGCGTGCACAGTTAGTTTTAAAGTGATTATTTTGAGTGATGACCTTTTTTTTTCTTTAATATTTTGGCGCGCTCATACTTCTGAACCTATCATTGACTAATTCATAATATATAAAATAAAATTCTCCAAAGTTTTTATTTCATATTTCACATTATTCCTTTCTCTTTTGCTTTTTTTTTCTTTTTCTCCTTTCTTTTTACTTTTCATTAGAACTTTGTATAGTATGAAAAAAATTTGACATTCTCTGACATGACTCCCACTTTCCATTGGACATTAATAGTTTTGAGGGTGATCTATACTTATGCAACTTAACCATTTAAATATGTATATGGCCATCTTAAATTTGTGTGTACGATCACAAATAGAAAAAAAAAAACATTGCCTTCATTATTAGGTCACTATGTGCGGGATTAATTAATTGGAGCATCATTTGGCCACTAATTATTAGTAAATTTTAAGTGGTGGATTGGTCCTTAGTTGGGGTAGGCTGAAAATTGGTAACAATAAGCTTGATATAGGTAATGCAAATAATTGGTTCCTAACCATCATTTTTGCATTCATGGGGACTCATATACTTTGAGACTGGAAGAAATACAATAAGAGAGATATAATAAATTATATCATTTATTAATCATGACAACAAGCTTGAGATCGGTGCAAATAATCATCTTCTCATGGTTTTAATAATAATATAATATTCTCTATTCAACAAGGTCAACCACGTGAATGTAGAAGCTCACATGGCCCCTCTCCCCCACCCCCTCACATCACTCTCAATATTACCAATACCTAATTTATATATTATAAACTATTTGAAAGAAACATAGCATGAAATCAAGCATATATATAATTTACTAATAAAACAAAAATTTAAGTTAAATGAAAGAGAAAAAATCAATTCAAAACATATAAATGCATATCTCATATATTTAAACATTTTGATATCATTAATATTCTTCTTCATCCAACTCAACATTTATTTCAGCTGGCTCAAAAATGACATTGAAACAATTAGCCATTTCAACATCATCATCAATCATGTCATCATTTGGTTGAACTTCTTCAAGTTCTTCATCTAATGGTACATCATTGATATCATCTTCATCGAGAATATTATCTCAAATATCTCCTTGAACTTATTCAACATATTCATGATCTGAGACATGATCAACTAACTTCTCCTCTAAATCATCATCCTCTTCAACATTATCATCTTATTTTGCTACATTATACTCTATCGTGCTTCCTCTTAGATCATATCTAACAACATATGACCAATCTGCTCTATCTAGAAACTCTGAGTAAAATATATGTTTTCATTGGCTTGGAAGAACATAGTGATCCGATCCTAACTCAAATGACCTTGTATTTACCATGGTAAATCCATTATCATGTTGAATAATAGTTCTATTAGGATCATGTTCATTCATGCCTAGCCTATACAATTTAACACAAACATAACCAATTTGAAGGTGTTGGATCTCCGTAATTTGCAATATTGGAAAAAACAAATCTACAAATAACCACATCAAACCACTTTGGAGTCCAGGACCTAGCCTTCCTAGGCACAAAGAAGGCTCTCTCTATTTTGTGATAAAATGGTTTAGCTTTTATGATTCTTTTTCTTCTGTTTTTGGGATAGTTATGAAGTTTGGAGGTTTCTTTGTTTTGATTGATTGTTCGGTTGATTGTTTTAGTTGGATAGATAGAACATGAGAATCTTAATCCATTGGGATATGGAGTCATAAAAGGCTTTAATTTTACATTGACTCTTCAAGGGTTTTCATAGGGCAAGCTAAGTATATCAAATGGATATTTTTAGATAAAATGCATATGAGATGACATCAAGTTGTGAATTCAGTAAAACTAAAGGGAAATTAAGAATCCTTTAACTTATACTTTAACATGAAAGCCTTTGAGATAACTGTTTAAGAGAAACTAAAGAGAAGGAAACCCCTGAATTCTTTAATTAAACTTTACCATGAAAATTTAAGACAACAATCCAGTAATCCTAGACAGAAGTTAAGAATTCTTTAGTTATTACTTTCCGGCAAAGAAAACATTCAAGGTAACAGTTTAGTGAAATTAAAGAGAAGTTAAGAATTCTTTAACTAAACTTCAAAGAAGGCTTTAAGATAACAGTTTGGTAAAACTAAAGAGCAGTTAAGAATTCTTTAATTATACTTCACTAAGAAAATATCAAGACAACAATCCAGTAATCCTAGAGAGCAATTAATAATTCTCTCGATATTAATTTCAGAGGAAAACATAGAGATAATAATGACAGACAGAGTTGAGGTGCCAAAACAACATATCTCAATCTAAAATTTATGTCCTATTATTAGAGAAATTGATGTAAAATATGGAAAACAAAGGAGAAACATTGACAAAGAAGGATAACATCACCATTAACATAACTGAAGAATCCTGTGAACGTGCTTGTATTACTGATGTCCAAAACAATTACAATACTTCAGTGAAATAATCTTTGCGACTCAGAGTCCAATAAAAATCCAACCTAGAAACCAACCATCCAACAAACAATGATAATGAAGAATACATGCAATATTTAACTGCAAATGAGGAGGTTGCCCTAATATAAGGTGATAGATTTGTATTTACTACTGTGTAAATGACGTTTTGACAATTGAGACCATGCAAGGCCCAATGCCAAAATATCTCTAACTGACCTACTGTAGTAATAAATTTTTAATTTGCTGCTGAGCTAACTTTAATATATTTCTTGACTATTTTCCTTTATCACTAAATTTTACAATAAATTCTAAGCTGCTGAAATATCTCTGACTGAAATATTAACTGAGGTAGCTTATTAAACCAAAATTAGGCTGTAGGTGGCCAATATGACTGTGAAGAGTTAAGTTCTGATTTTCTTTGTCATTCAGATCTGTTTTCCTTTGTTGATTTGTTTCTGATTTTCCTTTAAACTTTGATTTGTCCTTTAAACCTTCAAACTGTCATTATCTGTATCTTCTATTTCTTTTCCTTCTTTTCCTTTAAATTTTTCCATCTCTGATCTTTCTTTGATTTCCTTGGGTTACTGTAATATTTCCCTTTGCCATCTCTTATATGTGCTTTGTCTTAACTTTGTCTTCTAACCCTATCTTTAGCCTTTGACTGAGCTTTCTATTTCTTTAACCTTTTACTGTCATGGTGAATCTTTTAACTGTGATTGTTCTTTTAACTGTCTTCATCTCTGTGCAGCCACAGTAAAACCTCCTAATTTATTTACCCAATTCTTTGGAAGAAAACTTGCTGCCTCTGGATTAATTGCATGATCCTTAATGGTCATGATCCATTGCTTCTTCTAATTAATCTTGCGCTCCTAATACTTTATTAAATAAGTAATTCTGGATCGTCACCCAGAGAGCCTATTTCAAGCCATTTTTTTAATTAGAAATGAAAATTATGAATTTTCAGCCACGTATATCACCTGAAAAATTCAAAAAAATTCGTTAATTTAAAACACAGGGCCTCTGCAGGGAAGAATATGACCTGGAGGCAGCAGGGAAAACTATGGACAGAGTCTGGATATGGTGGCTTTATATTTTTGTGTTTAGGTGTGGCTTTCCAGGTTTTTTAGACATGTTACAGGGGTTAATGCAGAGGTTCGGGGTTTATCGCAAAGACACGGGGTTTCAGCTTGTTTGAATGTGGTCAGCAGTTTTGTTTTAGGCAGGGAAGCAGTTTTCCGGTTTTTTCATAGGGCATAGGCAATTAGATGGTATCGAATGGAGGGATGCGATAAGACAGAGGGATGACACATGGAGGAAAGGAAGGGCGCGAATACCACCTATTTTGCAAGCTTCAAAGGTTTTAAACCTTGTGCCTTTAGCTTTGTGATAGGGCGCGATGGACATCAGATTTGGTGGAGCAGATCAGATGGTGGTCGGGGGACACGATTGTGTGTAGTTTTGAAATGTGGGGCCAGATTTGTAAATGAAGTGGTGGGTTTAAAACAAATATGTGGGGCCCAGGGTATAGTTAGAGCAAAGGAGATTAAAACATAAAGGTGGGGGGCAAGTTCATATGAAAACAGAGGGTGGAGGTTTTTAAAGTAGGGGATTAGTCGTATAATGGGTCATGTTTTTTAAATAAACATAGTTTATTTAAAAAGAGTGGGTCCCAGGATAATTTATTTTTAAAACAATGTAAAAATGGGTTTTTTACATTATTTCAATAGAAGAAGGGGAAGGAGTGAAAGGGATATTTTTGCGAGGAAAATTGGGCTTTGTGTAGGAAAAGGGGTAAAAATGAGGGATTTAGGGTCAAACATGAGATTTCAGAATATGAGAGTGTTTTTAGAAAAGGTAAAGTGAGAGGAAATGGATAGGTTAAATGAAAATAATGGAGGCAGTGAGATTTCTGAAAATAAATGATAGTCAGGGAATGTTATATTCAACAGACTGTATAAAATCCATAGTGATCTAGGGATACTGTAGAATACAGGAGAACAACACCGGCTCGAGCTAGGGAGGGTAGCTCCTTTAGGAGGTGTCAAGAACCTCAAATATCTGGATTTCGTAGATCAGTGGCATGTTTGTATTTGGCTGATTTTCATCCTGTAATTGCTGATCTGCTGCAACTTTTTGTGACTGTGACCTTCAAAAATTGAAAATCATGCTTCCTGCAAAATAATTCTGCCTACCCATCATTCTTTTCTAACATTTTTTCTTCATTATTTGGGTGCATTTAGACTTGCAAACCCTTGAAATCATTTTTCTTTTGAAAGCAAACTATCTATTTCTAACCTTATAACTTCCAAAGGCTCAGATTAAGCTGATGAGCTCTTTTATTCTTTACCTAACTACTTATTTTCCAACATGAAATATTTTGGACAGATTTTCATTCACTAACTATCAACATGAAATTTAAAACATGAATGAATCAAGTTTAAACAGTTTGATCATCATGAATTGTGGCATTTTTGGACAAGCTGCACACAATATTATTTGCAGAAGTAAACTAAACTAAGGGCTTTGGTTTTGAATCTGTCATTTTTTTACCTATCCCTTACTTTTCTTATTGGTTTTAGATTAGGCTTTGGAACCAATGTCATTTTTCTACCTACCTACTGATAATCCAAGTTTAAATAGTTTGGCAAAGCTTCATTTTCTAACTTATCAGCAAAAATTCAAAATTTTGTACAATCATGTTTAGATTGTATGATTGAACAAGGCTTTCTTAAAATTTGTGGAATTTTGACTTGCACACTTTCAGAAATATCTATTTTTTGGTATGGGGCTTAACTTTTTTTCTTTTATTTTTCCCTTTTTTCTTTTTCTTTCTTTTGTTTCTTTTTTAGATCATTTTCTTTTGAGATTTGTTTAAGCAATGTTATATACAATGGAGAAAACTTAAACTGAAATTTTTAACTGAGATAATGCTTGAGCATCCTACCATTGAAAGGACCTCCAAACAATTTTGTTCCATCCATTTCTTGTAAGGAAAATGCATTATTACCTCTTGTAGAATGAATGATGTATGGGCCTTTCCATAAGTTATCAAATTTTCCATGTTTGCCTTTGTCCTCTCTTCTTGAATCCCACTTCAGCACTTTGTCTCCAATGTTAAAATCATTTGTTTTAGTCCTTTTGTCAAAGAGTTTCTTGATTTTTTCTTTTTTTAGTTGTGTTCTATTGTATACTCCTTATCTGGTTTGTTGCAGCTTAATGGTTTGGTTTATTCTTCTTTGTATATCATTATCTTCATACTGTACCTCTTGAATGAATTTCATTACTTTCACTCCCAAGGTCATTGGGAAGACTGCATATGTTCCATAAACCAGCTAATAAGGAGACATATCAATTGATTTCTTATTTTTTAGCATGTCTTCCCATAGTGCATGTACCAATTTGTTGTGCCATGATTTCTTGTTTTCCTCTAGCAACCTTTTAATGATGTTCACCAAAATCTTGTTTGAGGATTCAACCAACCCATTACCTTGAGCGTAATAAGTTGTAGAATGCCCCAAAGTGATGTGATATCTGTGGCAAAAATCCACCATTTTCTTGGACTTAAAAGCAGTAACATTGTTAGTAATGATCTTCCTAGGGCAGCCAAACCTAAATAAAATGTTGTTTTCAAGGAATCTGATAATTACTGAGTCTGTGGCAGTCCTGGAGGGAATGGCTTCTATCCATTCAGTGAAATAGTCTATTGCATTAAGGATTTATTTATGTTGGGCAAAGGAGTTAGGGTGGATTTCTCCAATGAAATCTAGTCCCCATTGCTGAGAAGGGGCTTCAATAGAGATGGGTTGTAATGACAAAGGCAACATCTTTATTTTACCCTAAAAAAATTGGCATTTATGACATGTAACTATCATTCTGCAGGTGTCTTGGAAGAGGGTAGGAAAATAGAACCCATCTCTAAGGATCTTACTAACTGTGGACTTCCAATAGAGACGGCCTCCACACTCCCCTTCATGAAATTCATGCATATTCTTATTAACATATTCTTCAAGAAAACATTTAAGCAATACACCACCAGAATTTTTCCAATATAAAACCTTTTCCAGAATGTAGAAATTTACAGACTTTAATTTCAAGAATCTAGCCTTTGTTTTGGACAAACTAGGAGGAACATTTAAATAAAAAGCACATACAGTATATCAACATACCAAGGATATTTTAGGATTTCTTCCTCAATGAGTGGAGTCGCTAGCTCCTCTTTTTCATCCAATGAGTAAATCATATTGATGTCTAGTGCTTGAAAATTTGTTTTAGCCATCAGTTTAGCTAGTCCTTGTCCTTTGATTAATTTGGTAGGCTTGATTTCTAGATCATATTCCAATATGACAACAATCCATTTACCTCTTTTTCCATTGGGATCTTGTGTAGTTATGTATTTAACCACTTTATGAGGTACAAATGAAATGATGTGTGAATGTAGAATGTAGACTCTGAAATATTTTAGTTCTTTGACTAAGGAAAAAGACTACTTTTCCATGAAATTATACTTCAGAGGTGCATCTCTTAGAGCTTGGATGAAGAATTCTATGGGTTGCTCTTGTCCTTTTGTATTTTTCTGCAGTAAGACAGCAACAACTATGTGTTCTGATGCAAAGGAAAAAATGAAGAAATCTTTGGTGAAGTCAGGGCTAATCAAAACTAGTTCTTGTGTAAGTGCCTAATTTACCAAGTTAAAATAATATTTTTCTTTTGTGGTCCACTTGACCCCTGATTCTCTTTTCAACATGTTAGTGATGTTCCTCAGGAGTTCCACAAGGTTTGGTATGAACCTTCTTAAGAAATTTATCTTTCCAATGAAAGACTGCAGCTCTTTGATATTTATTGGGTGACTGCTTTGCAATATTCCCTCAATCATATTTGGATCAATCCTAATCCCTTATCTAGATATGATGTGGCCTAGAAGCTTTCCTTCTTGAAGGCCAAACAATGTTTTCTTACGATTCAAATACAGGCCATATTTTTTGCACTTTTCAAAGACCTTTCTCAAATGAGCTAGGTGTTCTTCATCAGTGTTTTAGTAGAATGTGATGTCATCAAGATATATCACAGTGAAGTAACCTATTTCTTCTGAGAAATAAATATCCATTGCTCTCTGGAAAGTGGCTCCAGCATTCATTAATCCAAAAATAATTTTAACACACATTAAGGTGCCCCAAGGTGTAGTGAACGTTTTATTGTGTTGATCATCTATATGTACCAACACCTGATTAAAGCCTGAAAAGCCATCAAACAGAGATATCCTTTTGGAGCCTACTACCCTTTGTAATATGTGATCCATCTTTGGTAAAGGGTAGTTTTCCTTTAGGGATGATTTGTTTAAATTTTTGAAGTCTATGCAGAGCCTAATTTCTCATGTCTTCTTCCTCACAGATACAAGATTTGAAACCCATTCTGAATATTTTATAGGGACTATTATTCTAGTATCATACATTTTCTTTATCTCTTTCTGAACCAATGGCATTTGGACAGGGTTTATTCTGCGTAATTTCTGTTTGAAGGGTTTCTGGCTTTCTTTGAGTGGAATTTTGTGCTGAATGATATCAATATCATAAGACTTCAAATCTTTATAGCTCCAAGAAAACACATCACTAAATTCTCTAAACAACTCAATATATTTCTGCTTTATATGTGCTGGTAGTTTCTTTGACAGTTTTACCATTTTGGGCTCTTCCTCACTGCCTATGTTATAGTCTTCCACATTTGCTTCAGTGAATTCCATCTTTGGATTTTTAGCAACATCACTGAAATCAAAAAGTTATTCTAGAGGGACAAGTCCTCCTAGCAAGGTATTATCTCTAGACTACAGCACTTCAACCTCTTCTTTTTCTGAATCTTCACACATTTCTATCCCATGTGGGTCTTCTTTAGCTAACAGATTTATATCAACATTATGAGTGGACTCCTCCTTGCATGTTTGTTCCTCGGTAGGGAAGTCCTCTTCATGATCTAAGCCTGAATTTGGCATTTCAAACTCACCTATGGACTGCAGGAAAACTTAAATCTGTTTGTTATTTTCAAAAAAATTCCAATATCCTATATTATCAGGGACTGCTGGTCTATATTTAACCTTTACTGTATATTGTTTTTTATGATGAGGTTTTTGGCAATTATTGGCTACAAACTCTAGAATGTTGGCAATGATATTTTGATTTCTTGGGATAAAGGCAAGATCATATTCTTTCTATGTTTTTAGGAGGTCAAGGGAAACATTTATATATGCTCTTAGTCTAGGGTTTTTAGCTGAATATTCTCCCTTTATTTGCTAATGACCAGCTCAGAATCCCCATGGATAGAGATCCTTTTGGATCCTAATTTCTTGAGTAAGTGTGGCCCTAGGAGGAGTGCCTCATATTCTGCTATATTATTTGTACATTGGAAGTTCAGTTGATATGAATGACCTTCTGCATGGTTGTTCTCAATGTTGTGAACCCAAACACCTGCTCCAGATCCAGTTTTACCACAAGAACCATCAAAGCTCATGCTCCATAGAGGTTCAGTTTCATGTTTCTCAGTATGTTGTTCTTTATCTATTTGGTATGACTGTTCAGACTTTTCTTCTTCTTTTTCAGCTATTTGTTCACTCATTGGTACTTTTCCATTAAAGTTTTCATCATTGTAAAGGATAAATGAATCAAGGTCTGCGTGGACAGAGTAGATAGGAGATTTATCAGGCTTTTCTTAGTTGTTGGCCATGTATTTAATGTGAGTTTCCCTATATAGTCTTCTTGGTTGACTAAAGACTGGTACGGTAGCATAGGTCATGTCCATTTGGAGGGTGCCTTGAAGTTTAGCTCCCCATGAGCATGAAAGGAGCATGCCATATTTAGGGGGAATTTCAGCCACTACAATATCCATTACTAGGCTTTTGGCTGGTATTTGTGCTAAATTAACACAAAGATCTTTGATCAAGCCTAGACATTTAACTCTTCTAGAGTCAAAAGAGTAAAAGTCTTTGTATGGCCTAGTTATCTCAAGGCCAAGTCTCTCCATAACTACCTTTGGCATGAGGTTATGAGAAGCTCCTGAATCTAACATAGCATTATGAAGGATTTTATCATGAATGTTCAAACTAACATAAAATGGAGGGACACCTCCTTCTTGGAATTTACCTTCTACTTATGGTCCAAAAAAAAGCTCAAGTTTGTCATCATTTAGATTTACAGTATCAACATTTCTTCCTATGTTTAAAGATTTCAAAACTTGGGATCTAGATACATCTTGGCCAACTAATTCAGTAAGAGGTATGGAGTTTTTTATCTTGGAAATTTCATTCTCAATACTGAATGGTGTCTGTGTTTTTGGAAAATTTAAATCAGTTTTATCAGAAACTGTTTTTGCAGCAATTTCAGATTGTTGATTTGCACTAGAGATATCAGTTAAACTAGTTTTGTTAGGGTTGATACTTGGTTTACTAGTGCTGATCTCTGGACTGTTTTTGTTTTTATTTTTATCAGAACTTTTAACCATTATGTTTGAAGTTTTTTTTGTCTTTTTAAGATCAGTTTCAGGGGTTTTCCTAGCAGAAAGTTTAGGGTTTTTTCTCTTGGGAATGTCTTGAGTTTTCTTGCTTATGAGGTCATACTGCCTATCTACTTCCATGATGGAATTTTCGAAGCCTTGTTTATAGTCTTCGGATTGTAGGAATTCTTCTTCAAATTGAATTGGGGAAAACATGCCTTGCTCTTCCTTAGTGAGAAAAACAATATCCTCATTATCTACTCCCATTAGATTGATTTGATTTGTCTCTGGTTCTTCAATCACCCCCTCATCCTCATCAGCGTAGTTTTCTTGAAAAGAAGGCTTGATTTTTTGATCAGGTCCTCTCTGTCTTATTTGAGGGGGATTTCTCCTAAAGTTTTGGTTTTGGTTCTGGTTCCTATTTTGAGGAGCTGTTTGGTTTTCTCTAGGGAAATCTCTCTCATTTATGTTTATTATTTCCATCATCCTCTCCATGGTTCTAAAAAGGTTATTGATTTTAGTATCAAATGTGGAGGCTGCATTTTCTTCCCTATATGTGACTCTTTTTTCATTTCTCGTTCTAACCCTTTTGGCAATTAGATTTGCCTCTACACTTATTGCACCCCTCTACATGTCTTCTAATGTAAGAGGGTCTCTTTCTCTTAGTTGATAAGCCATTTCTAGGTCAAATCCATCTGGAAATTTCATTAGGGCTAGACCTTGTGGAGGTTTCATGTGAGGAGGATGGGTGTTATATACACTATTGAACCTAGCGCAGTAATCTTGGACACTCTCTCCAAAGTTTCTCTTATTATTTTCATATTCTGACAAGACTTGGAGAGGATTTTTCTTGACTTCCCATTTATTTAGGAACAGTTGATGAAAAGCAGGGAGGTCATGTATACTATTAGGGGTTATGCTTTTAAACCATTTTCCTGCTTCTCCCCCTAAGCTTTGAGTAAAAATTCTTAGTTTAATAGTTTCATCATATATTTCTTGTCGATAAAAATAGTGCTCCATTCTATCCACATGTTGTTGAGCACTTGCATAACTACTTTCATCAAATAGGGGGATTTTGGACTCATAATCTTGAGGTAGATGCACTAAAGGCAGTGGTAGGACTAATGGGGCATACCTGGTTGCCATGGCTGGTAGTTGGGGAAACAAAGGGGGCTTAACAAGTGGAGGGTTGAAAAAAGGAGGTGGAGGGTTAAATGGGGGAAGGTGAACAGTGGGTGTATGAGTGGGGGCTGATGTTAGTACAACAATATTCTGTTGTAAGATGCATGCGTCTAAAATTATCTGGGTTATCCAATTCTTAAATCTAGTCCTGGATAAGATTTGTTCCAGGGGTGAGTCAGATAGGATATCTGCAAGTCTTTAAGGTTTTCAGGTAGGGAAATCGCTTTGTGAATAGACCTGCTAACAGTTGGAATTTTGGAGATATGAGTTTTCCACGGGATCTTCTCTGGATTGTCAACTATTGCAAGAGGGTTTTTGTCAGGATGGGATCTGGTACAAATTCTTCTAGAAGCCAGAATTTAGACCCAATGTTTAAGAGAGGTTGAAAGTTTTATAATAGTTTAAAAATAAACCAATCTCTAACATAAATACTTAGTTCACAAATTATTTTAACTGGGTTCTATTTTTTAGTTTTGATAATATCAGGATTTCTCAATAATTTCCTAGTGGAGTCTGTAGAAAACCATTGGAGTCAGCAGGCCTGCTAACAACCAGTGGAGCACCCAGGTGAATGATTTCAACTTTCCTGAGGCTGGATGTTGTCCACCATCAGCAACCAGTAACTAGTCTTGGCTAATACTTGAATTTTTTAAAGTTGAGTTGGGTTTCTGAGTTCTTGAGGAAATATTGAGCTTCGCTAATTACTGAGGTATTCCCCAGTATGGTCACCATTATGTTGGCTCTCTGTAATTTTCAATATTGGCAAAAATAAATCTGCAGAGAACCACATAAAACCACTTTGGAGTCCAGGACCTAGCCTTCCTGGGCTCAAAGAGGGCTCTCTCTAATTTGTGATAAAATGGTTTAGCTTTTATGATTATTTTTCTTTTGTTTTTAGGCTAGTTATGAAGTTTGGAGGTTTTTTTGTTTTTATTGATTGTTTGTTTGATTGTTTTAGTTGGATAGATAGAACGTGAGAAGCTTAATCCATTGGGATATGGAGTCATAAAAAGCTTTAATTGTACATTGAATATTCAAGGGTTTTCATAGGGAAAGATAACTATATCAAATGGATCTTTTTAGATAAAATGCATATGAGATGACAGCGAGTTGTGAATTCAGTAAAACTAAAGGGAAATTAAGAATCCTTTAACATATACTTTAACAAGAAAGCCTTTGAGATAACTGTTTAAGAGAAACTAAAGAGCAGGAAACCCCTAAATTCTTTAATTAAAATTTACTATGAAAACTTTAAGAAAAAAATTGAGTAATCCTAGAGATCAGTTAAGAATTCTCTAGTTATTACTTTCAGACAAAGAAAACATTCAAGATAACATTTCAGTGAAATTAAAGATAAGTTAAGGATTCTTTAACTAAACTTCAAAGAAGGCCTTTAAGATAACATTTTGGTCAAACTAAAGAGTAGTTAAGAATTGTTTAATTATACTTCACTAAGAAAATCTCAAGACAACAATCTAGTAATCCTAGAGAGCAGTTAAGAATTCTCTAGTTATTACTTTCATAGGAGAACATAGAGATAAAAATGACAGATAGAGTTGAGGTGCCAAAACAGAATATCTCAATCTAAAATTTCTGTCCTATTATCAGATAAATTGATGTACAATATGGAAAACAAAGGAGAAACATTGACAAATGAGGATAACATCACCATTAACATAGCTTAAGAATCATATGAACATGATTGTATTACTAATGTCCAAAACAGTTACAATACTCCAGTGCAATATTCTTTGCAACTCAAATTCTGATCAAAATCCAGCCTACAACCAACCAACCAACCAACAATGATAATGAACTATACATGTAGTATTTAACTACAAATGAGGACTTTTCACTAATCTAGGTTGACAGATTTGTATTTACTACAGATTAAATGATGTTTTGACAATTGAGACCATGCAAGGCCCAATGCCAAAATATCTTTGACTGACCTACTGTAGTAATAACTTTCTAATTTACTGTTGAGCTAACTTTAAGATATTTCTTGAATGTTTTCCTTTATCATTAACTTTTACAATAACTTCTGAGCTGCTAAAATATCTCTGACTGAAATATTAACTGAGATAGCTTATTAAATCAAAATTAGGTTGTAGGTGGCCAATATGAATTTGAAGAGTTAAATGTTGATTTTCTTTGTCATTCGGATATGTTTTCCTTTATTGATTTGTTTCTGATTTGCCTTTAAACTCTGATTTGCCCTTTAAACCTTCAAACTGTCATTATCTATATCTTCTATTTGTTTTCCTTCTTTTCCTTCAACTGTTTCCATCTCTAATATTTCTTTGATTGCCTTGGGTTACTGTAATATTTCCCTTGACCATCTCTTATCTGTGCTTTGTTTTAACTTCATCTTCTAACCCTGTCTTTAGCCTTTGACTAATCTTTATATTTCTTTAACCTTTTACTGTCATGGTGAATCTTTTAACTATGACTATTCTTTTAATTGTCTTCACCTCTACGTAGCCACGTAGCCACGGTAAAACCTATTGATTTCTTTACCCAATTATTTGGAAGAAAAATTGCTGCCTCTGGAGTAATTGCATGATCCTTAATGGTCATGATCCATTACTACTTCTGATTAATATTGTGCTCCTAATCCTTTAATAAATAAGGCATTCTGGATCGTCACCGAGAGAGCCTATTTCAAGCCATTTTTGTAATTAAAAATGAAAATAATGCATTTTATGCCACGTATATCACCTACAAAATTCAACACAATTCGTTAATTTAAAACACAAGGCCTCTGCAGGGAAGGATATGACTTTGAGGCAATAGGGAAAACTATGGACAAAGTCCAGATATGGTGGTTTTCTATTTATATGTTTAGACGTGGCTTTCTAGGTTTTTTAGACACATTACAGGGGTTAATGCAAAGGTTCAGGGTTTATCGCAAAGACACAGGGTTTCGGCTTGTTTGAATGTGGTCAACATTTTTGTTTTAGGTGGGGAGGCGGTTTTGCAGTTTTCACATAGGGCGTAGCCAGTTAGATGGTATCGAATGGAGGGATGCGATAATACGAAGGGAAAACACATGGAGGAAAGGACGGGCATGAATATCACCTATTTTGCAAGCTCCAAAGGTTTTAAACCTCCAACCTTTAGCTTTGCGATAGGGCGTGATGGCTGTCAGATCTGGTGGAGAAAATCGAACGGTGGTCGGGGGACACGATCGTGGGTAGGTTTGAAATGTGGGGCCAAATTTTTAAATGAAGCGGTGGGTTTAAAACAAATATGCGGGGCTCGGGGTATAGTTAGAGTGGAGGCACTTAAAACATAAATGTGGGGGGCAAGGTCATATGAAAATGGAGGGAAAAGATTTTTAAAGTGGGGGCTTAATCATATAAGGGGTTAGGTTTTTTAAATGAACAGATTTTATTTAAAAAGAGCAAGTCCAGGGATAACTTATTTTTATAACACTGTAAAATTGGGTTTTTTACATTGTTTCAATGGAAGAAGGGGAATGAGTGAAAGGGATTTTTTTGCGAGGAAAATGGGGTTTTGGATAGGAAAAGGGATAAAAATGACAAATTTAGGGTCAAACATGAGATTTCAGAATATGAGAGTGTTTTTAGAAAAGGTAAAGTGAGATAAAATGGATAGGTTAAATGAAAATAATGAAGGCAGTGAGATTTATAAAAATAAATGATAGTCAGGGAATTCTATTTTCAATAGACTGTATAAAATCCATAGTGATCTAGGGATATTGTAGAATACAGGAGACCAACAAAAGGAATCAAAGTCACACTTAAGTATGTCATCTGAATATCCATAATATCAATTTTCATATACTTTTGGACGTGTTTCACTTCTAGAAGAAACATTAGTGACCTGGTATACTATAGCTATCCCAGAATAAGAAGTTTTCATCTTTTCATCAAACTTTTTGATGTGAAATTTACATCCATTGAACCACATAGCGTTGTGGTGTTTCAACTGCAATATTCCAAACACATGAAAATGGATTATCAATTAATTAACATATTCATATAAGTTGGAAAGAATATAAAAAAATATTACAAGGTGAAAATGCAACATGATTTCATGTTTACCTTTGAAACCATTAATTTCTATATCAATTTCCATCTACATAAGATTGACATCTCGAGCACGATGAGCTTCTCTAACCAATGTAGACATCCCTCCCCATGATAATGTATCGTAACATTTCTCACATATTTCAATACATGGCTTCATCGACCATGTTATCACGCTAGTAATTTCTTAGGTTGTGGGATTTTGATTTATAGTTAAAGAAAACTAGGGGTAACCACAAACCTGATTTGGAAACCTAGGATCTAGCCTTCCTAAATTTCATAGAGGGCTCTCTCTTTTAGATTCAACTTTGTTTTGAATTGATATTTTAGGCTAGGTATGATTGGGTACTTGGTTTTTTTTTTGGAAAGTTTGGTGGGAAATAAGATTACTTGGAGACAGATTAAGAGGGATCTACTAGTCCATTGGGCTATGGAGTCAAGATGTAGCAAGCAAGACTGGAAGGTGTTGGGCAATGAAAAAGGTATGAAATTACTATGTATCTTCTCATTATTTTACTATAGACATACTCCTTTTTACCTTGGGAAGGTAATTTATTACAAGAATTATGATAGAATTGGAAAGGTTTATGTTTATTGTAAAAAGATGACTAAAGGTTGAATTTTTTTTATAAAACAGGAATTAGATGAAGTGAACAGTTGTACCAAAGGCGAGGCTGAGATCAATGTAACTGCTACTCCATCAACATTGAACCACATCCAGCCAAAGACAAGGAGATCTAAACGAATTGCTAAAAAGAGGCAGGGGACAGCTCGGCCTCGGTCAAAGTAAACAAGATGATAAGTAAACGAAGGGGAGTGAATCCCTCAGGATCCTTCGATCCTGAGGGATCACTGTTCAAACTCATCTCATTCCTTGTCTTGTCTGTCAGGGTATAATATATAAAGCAATGTCCTTTAGTGATCACGGGGTCGAAAAAGTTCTTATATTCAGACATTTCCTCTGTAATATTATGTTCATTAACTCTTGGCTTTGAGAGAACAGCCTCTGTAATATTTTATGTTCGATTAATATCAAACACACATTTCGTTTTATCTCTTAAGTTCTGAAGTAGCCCAGCAGTATTTCACTGGCGCTAAGGGCCCAGCTCTAGTGGAATTACCTTGCTGTTTGTATTTTTACTCTTTGCTTACTGTTGTGTGAAGTTGTGTTTAATGTTTATTTTGATTACAAAGTTGATTGACTGCTGTTAGATTGAATACAGATTCATTAACGAATTGCATTGATATTTTATCCTTTGCAAGAAATAAATTCGTTGTTCATTTATCTTTCTATCATTATAAAATATTTTCTTTTCTATATTCGATTCTAGTTGTTCATGATTTGTTATAATTGATTGTTGTATAGTGTTGGTTGTTGACAAGATTGGAGTATAGAGATTAGTCGCTTAGAATTATAATTTTTGTTCAATTCATGTTGTTGTTCCATTTCTGTTTATTGTTTATTTCTGATTTATAGCTTCAGATTAGTAGATAGATTGGTTATAGTTGTTGTGAATGCATAGGAATTACGAGCTGTTGTTCCTTTCTAGCCTTTGTAGTTCCTTTCAGTTATCCTTATCAGCAAGCAGTTCGAGCTTGATTTCATTTCTATTGCTTTAAGAACAAGATCACCAACTGTAGAGAACACTAGCTACTGCTTCCAAGTTCCCAGATTGGTTATCTTACCTCAGTGTGATTTCAGTTGCATCGATTTCTAAGGGAAGGAGTTATTGCTACTGTATCCCTGATCGATGGTTTGCAAATCGATGTAGTTAAGATTTTAGAGCATTTCCATTTATGTTATATTTCTTTAAAAGCATCTGCTTACTTTTGGATTTAACATTCTCTACTACATCTTCATAGCATTACTCTTAGTTAATTGCAACCTCAGACAGAGTACACTCTTGAAATAAAAAGTCACTCCCGGATTGATAATTAATGTAGCCTAATTAGGTGTTCAAAAGATACATTTTTATGACTCAACATTTTGGCGCTGTTGCTAGGGAGAGTGTATGCCATTTCAAAGGAGTGATGGACAGTTGATTTTCTTCTGCTTGCGAAGAATTGGGTATTAAATACGGAAGGTAAGAACCTGCGCATTGGGCAAGAAACACACTTGCTCGTAGCCTGCTTCACAGCAGAAGTAGGTAAGCTTCTTTATTTAGGTAGGAATGAAGGTTTGTTTTCTTTAATGAATAGACCAACTAAGAAAAACAAAATTCCTCCTAAAATTGAAAAACCTAAGGGACTGGTGACCCTTGGGCGGACAACTTTTATTCACGAAATCCTTAAAAGAACTGAATCTCAGCCATCAGTAGGATTTAGAAAAGCTATCTCTAGATAGCCTACTAGTTCCCTTCATGCTACAGAGTCACCATCTGAAGTCTTTGTTGAGATACACAGTCAAACAGAGGGAATTGACCAATATTCCCAAGAAATTGAGAATCCCTGCATAATTTCCCCTCAAGAAGGGAACTCTAGTAATCTCCGAGAAGGAGAAGGGGAAACAGGAGAAACAGGAGACCCAACATCTCCTATTGAAGTAGCCCAAACAATAAGCAGTCCAGATAAGGGAAGTGCTATTAAACTTATTCAAAACAAAGGTCCTAAATCACCTCAATCAGTAGGCCAACAAGGAATACTCATTCCAGACAAGGGGAGTGATGTTAAAGCCATTCCTGTCCCTGCTAGTCAGCCTAGAAATTCTGTGGAGATACCAGAAGGATATTGGAAAATTTTTGACCAAATGGCCCAGAACCAAAATCAGAACCAGCAAACACCCTAGCAAACCTCTACGCTACAATATCCTATAGTAGATATTGCATTCAATGTGTCTATGATGGCCATTCCCCTTCAACATATTCCCACATTTCATGGCTTAACATCAGAATATCCAGATGTGTTTTTGTTTGAATTTTATGTGTTATTCAGGGGATATGATTATACCACCGATCCCCAAAAAGTAAAACTATTCCCTTCAACATTAAAAGGGGAAGCCTTACGATGGTTTATGGGATTAGGTTGGGGTGTCATAACTGATTGGGATCAGATGAAAGCTGCATTTTTAAAGAAGTATCAAGATTATTGTAGGTCTCGGGAACTAAAAGATGAAATATTCCAAATGACAGAAAAACCAAGTGAAACCTTGGAAGAATATGTGGAGCAGTTTCACTACAATCTTCAGAGATCTCCTTATGCATCCGTACCCTTACCTGATAATGTGTTGAAAACTACATTAATTAGGGGAATGAAAGATCAATGGGTTGAAACATTGAATATTATGGGAAAATTTGATATATATCAGGAAATTTATGCTAACATCATTGATTTGTGTATCAGGAGTTCGAGGGGAAATACAAGGCTAAAATCAACAGAGCGTGATATGATTACAAGAGAAAATAAGACCTCTAATGAAGGAGTGACTCGTGCAGAGATTGGAAATATGCTAGAATATTTTAAGACAGACATACTTGGGACTCTAACAACGTAGTTCGACATTATGCAAGACAAACAAAAGCAAGCAGAAGCAGAGAAAAATTTGGCAATATTCTGTCCCAGATGCAGGAAGAAACACATCCACAAAAAGTGCCCATTGGATGTGATCAAAGTCTGCACCATTTGCACGAAAGTTCACCCTACAGAAGGATGTCCTTCGCTTCCTTGCCTAAAAGCAGTTTATAAGTAGGTGGAAGAAGAATCAGAAGTGGTATGTCTACTTAATCAGCGCCGAAAATGGCAGCCACGACAATCAGGTATGCCAACTGATCCATTTTTTTCTTTTCAACCTCCTCAATATAATGCTCATCAATATAGTGGAATGTGGAAAAATCAACCACCTTTCCCCAATTGGTCACAATATCCATTCCCTACAACATCTTGGCCAAATCAAACAAACCAAAATAGTTGGCCTAACTTTCCTTTCTGCCCACCATTTTGGAAAAATAATAACTATCCTACATAATGGTCCCCCTCTACTTCCCAGAGTCAGGTCTGGCAGTCAAAATGGCAAAGACCTACAAATCATCCAGTTGGAAAAATCCCTCTCTCTCAACCTACACTACCAGCTCCCTATAAAAACCCCCAGACCAAATTAAGACCACAAATCCCAGCCCAGTCCAACCCAAACCCAAACAACAGGCTAGTTCAGTCTGTCCAAATAATGGAACCCCCAAAATTAGAAACTGAATTGAGGGAGTGCAATGATCTTCAATTAAGGTCTGGGCGCATAATAGAAATAGAGAGAAACAATAATTTTCATATTGAAGATCTGTTACCTGTAGAACAAACATTACCGAAAGAGAAGGAGGTTCAACAAAAAAATCAACAACAAGCAACAACCTCCTCTCCACCATTCCCAGAACAATTAATCATACCGCGCCCATTAGAACATCCTAATTTTGATCTTCTGGGAGAATTTTAAAAATTGTGTATAAAAATCCCTCTCCTCCAAGCTATCCAAGACATTCCTATATATGCAAAAACCATTAAGGAATTATGCATAAAAAATCCAAAGAGGAGAACAACGACCAATCCAACTATCCAAATAGTCGGTACTTTATCTGACTTATTATCAGGAATGGAAACACCTGTAAAATATGAATACCCAGGAAATCCTATAGTGACAGTGCAAATCCATGGGCAATTGTTTCCAAATGCCTTAGTTTATTTGGGAGCAGCAATCAATATCCTAACAACCACCACCTATCAAAAAATTGGCATTACATCGCTAGAACCAACAACAACCTTATTGGAATTGGCTAACCAATCGGTAGTCAAACTAGAAGGTACACTACAAGATGTAATGGTATCTGTAGATTCCTGGGAATATCCTGCTGACTTCCTGGTTATCAATCCAAAGAACCGGCTAGAAGGACATCTGTTGATCTTAGGTAGACCTTGGTTGGCAACTGTCGATGCTTATATTGGATGCCGACAAGGCAACATGACAATAAAAATGGGAAACTATGTCAAAAATTTAGCTTTATACCCCCCAGCCCAGCCAAGTCTATCAATAATCAAAACAAAAAAACAACATGTATCATATCTTATGGAAAATATGAGATCACCTCTAACTTTAGAAAATGCTCTTGATTTTAAAGATCAAACAGAGGATGATATCATTAATAGTTTCATTAATAAACCACAAATCAGATCCCATCTACAATGTCACATGATCAAGACAACATTTGATAATAAAGAAGAAGAAGATCCTTTGAAAGACATTCCTGATCAAGTAATACCTACTACTTCTGTGTACAATAGCAAGATTGTAGAAATTGAACCGGGAAAAACTCTAAACATTAACAAAAATCTGACTGCTGAACAAGAAGAGAAATTGGTCCAATTATTACGGAAATACAAAGCAGCCTTTGCATGGGATTGCCCCGATATGAAAGGAATTGACCCTCAATTTTGCACACACCACATTTATATTGAAAAAGATGCAAGACCCATTCGCCAACCCCAAAGAAGACTAAAGCCTCACCTCAAAGATATTGTGAAAGCTGAATTACAAAAACTATTGGATGTTAATTTCATCTACCCAATATCTGATAGCAAGTGGGTCTCTCCATTAGTAGTGGTACCAAAAAAGAACGGAAAGTGGAGAATAAGTGTAGATTATCGTGAACTTAACAAGGCAACATAGAAATACCACTTTCCTCTTCCTTTCATTGACCAGGTATTAGACACATTGGCAGGAAATAAATTCTTTTCTTTCCTCGATGGTTTCAGTGGGTACAATCAAATCTAGATTGCCCCTGAAGACCAAGACAAAACCACTTTTACCTGTCCATGGGGGACATTTTCCTACCGAGTCTTACCTTTTGGCCTATGCAATGCCCTTGCTACCTTCCAAAGGGCCATTCTCAGCATCTTTGCAAACTTAATAAATGAAGGCCTTGAAGTATATATGGATGATTTCACACCTTATGGGGATGATTTTGAGCCTGTATTGGAAAATATAGAAAAAGTATTGCAAAGATGTATTGACACTAGGCTTTTTTTAAGCAATGAAAAGTGTCATATGATGATGACCAAAGGATTTATCTTAGGGAATTACATATCAGCAGCTAGAATTCAAGTGGACCCAGCTAAAATTCAAATAATCTTGTTAATACCCACACCCACCACAAAAACAGAGGTACGTAGCTTTCTTGGATTTTCTGGTTACTATGGAAGATTTATAGAACATTATTCTCGAATAGTTGCACCTTTATATGCACTAACTGGAAATTTTGATTTCATTTGGACAGATAAATGTGACAATGCCTTCAATGATCTGAAGAAACTTGTTTCAACAGCCCCAGTGCTGAGGGGCCCAAATTGGAATTTTCCATTCCAAATTTCATCCGATGCCTCAGACATAGCAATTGGAGCAGTACTTGGGCAGGAGGAAGACAAGAAGCCATATGCAATCTATTACATTAGAAAAAATCTATCCCCTACTGAATTAAATTATACTGTGATTGAGAAAGAATTTTTAGTTGTAGTACATGCTATAAATAAGTTTAGACATTATATAACTGGGTATCCTGTAGTACTATATACTGATCCCTCTGCCATTAAATTTTTAGCAAATAAACCCGTTACAAATGGAAGAGTGACAAGATGGTTGATTTTATTTTAGGAATTCGACATTACAATCAAAGATCGACCTGGGAAAGAGAACCCTGTAGCTGACTTTCTGTCAAGAATTCCAAAGCCAACAGATACAGAAGCAGTTGAAGACCACTTCCCAGATGAACATCTATTCGCTGTTACTGTTAGAACCCCATGGTATCCTGATATAGAAAATTATTTGGCAATAGGTAAATTACCTAAACATCTATCCCTTAATGAACAAAAACAGATAATATAGCGTAGTACCCGATTCTCTTGGATTGGGGGCTACCTATTTCACACAGGGGGAGATATGAAAATAAGAAGATGTGTCCGGGAGGACGAGGTATTTGATATTTTGAAAGCATGCCATGATGGGAAATGTGGCAGGAATGTTTAAGATCGTAGAACTACCCATAAGGTTTTACGAACATGCTATTATTGGCCTACCATCTTTAAAGATGCTAAAAAAATTGTGCAGGCCTGTGATAGCTGCCAAAGGGTAGGTCACCCTGGGCAGTCTGATCAAATTCCTTTGAACCCTCAACTAGTGATTGAACCATTTGAATGCTGGGTGCTTGATTTTGTTAGCCCTATTAGCCCTCCCTCAAACCAAAAAACATACATCCAAGTTGCAACCGAATATGTCACTAAGTGGGTCGAAGCAAAGGCACTTTCAAAAGCTACAGAGGACTCTGTAATACAGTTTCTTTTCCAAATCTTTGTGCGATATGGCCTCCCAAGGGACATAATCACAGATGGAGGACCACATTTTGTAGGTAATAAATTAGTTGAAACACTTCAAAACTACCACATTCAGCACAAGATTACAACCCCATACCACCCACAGGCCAATGGCCAAGTAGAAAGCATGAACAAAGTGATTGAATCTATATTGACAAAAACCATTGTCTCACACAGACGAGACTGGGCCTACAGATTTCCAGAAGCATTGTGGGCATATCGAACAATGTGGAGACCCACTACGGGATATTCACCATATCAATTGGTATTTGGAAAAGAACCCATCTTTCCAATAGAATTTGAAATTCAGACATTGAGAACAGCTCAAAAGGTGGGTCTAGATCTAAATGAAGCCCAGGCCAAAAGACTGCAGCAAATTAATGAATTAGATGAAATTAGGCTCTCTGCTCTTCAGCACATAGCATTAATCCAACAACAGAGAGAAAAATGGCATGACGCCCTTATCAAAGAAAATATCTTCCACGAAGGAGACTGGGCACTCCTATATGATTCTAGGTTTCGGGATTTTCCAGGGAAACTCCAGACACAATGGCTCAGACCCTATGAAATACAAAAAGTGCATGATAATGGCACTATTACATTAGCTACCATTGATGGATCTGGGCATTCCTTTAAGGTAAACGGTCATCGAGTACGATTGTATCATAAACCGCTTACTCGGGAATCCTTTTACCAACAGTTACGGGAAGATTCTACCATGGAAATTCTCACTGAAGGGGATAACTCCTCCTCGGCACCAGTTTATTAAATCATTTATTTTTTAAATTTTTCACATAAATATTGTTCATTTATTTGGATTATTTGTTTTAGGGAATTCTTTTTTTTCAAATCTCTGTTTATTTTAGTTTTCATTGTTTGTTTCATGAAATTCTGTTTTTTTCAAAACTCTGGTTATTTCGCTTGTTTTGAGTTTTTTTGTTCCTTTCTAAAGGAACAACACTTCTGTTGTTCCTTTTGAAAGGAACAACAGTTCTGCAGAGTGTTTTTTCTGTTCCTTTCGAAAGGAACAACAGTTCCACAGATTGTTTCTGATGTTCTTTTTAAAAGGGACAACACCTTTTGAGTGGATTGGTTTTTTGTTTTAGATTAGCATTTTGAAAATTTTTGATGACTCCTCTAAAGGAAAACATATTATTTATATACAATCATACAAATTAAAGCTTACTGTAATCAGAAAATCAAAAGAAATCGTCATTTTTTTAGAAAATTGTTTAGTAATGATAAGAAAACAGGAAAAAGGGACATAATCAATAACATAATTCCGTTGTTTTATTACCGTTGAATTAATCTAATCGATTATCCTTATCATGATTGGTTCTTTCCCATATGTTATAAATTTATTTGATTTTTTTTTATGGAGTAGGAATAAGGGAATATTCTTTTCTATTGAGATGTTCAGACTTCTTCCACCATCCCTACTCTTAAGGAGTGTTGAGCCATCCTTTATGAATAATTAGGAAAGTGCTATATGAAAAAGAGAAATATTTATATGTTCCACTAATAATTGTATGATTTGGAAGATGGAGGATAGGGGGTATCATCAAGAGCCAGCCTACCATGATCATAAGGAATTCAGTGAAGTGGCATTCCCATCATGGCCACCAAAATAGGGATATGGTCCAATGGACAATTGCAAAAAAATTAAGAAGTCCTTGGAATAGGAGGTCTCATCACGAGCCGGCCTGCCCACTTCTCACTTATTCCCGGTGAATGGCATTATGATTTATCTAGTCACCAAGCCAGCACAATGGCCTCCATTATGACATTTAACAAGCACTTCCTCAGCATAAATAAAGGACAATGGTTCCAAGGGTGAGAAAGCAATTATGTCAAGGTTATGGACACCTATGGGAAATAGAGCTCTGATGATGGTATTGGAGTCACATTTATACACATCAATAGTCATATTTAACCCTTTTTCCTATATCTCTATTTAAATATCAAATGAAAGTATGAATCCTTAACCTTTGATTTCGAACCTATTATACATGAAAAACATTACAAATCGATCATATTAGTTTGAAGTGGTGAATAATGCATTTATACTTATGTTTATCTTAAGCTGTCCCTTCTCCTCATATTTGAATCATTACAAAACGATTTTATATCTATTACCGATTTATCACACGCATTGATTTCAGTAATTGCTATAATTTGATTGAATGTATAATAATTATGCCTACTTTTTCTTGCTGTACTATTGTTGTGCCACGCTTGCCTCTCTCAATTGACAGTCAAGGGTGACCTATTATTCATCAGGGGGGGCATGAATGTCTGCATGCAAGATCAAATCCTAATGTTTCTTTACCTGTATGCGAACTAAATCCCTGCATTTTAGGGAATAACAAAAATTTAACGACATTATTCCAATTTAACGTGTTGTGTTGTTCCATTGCGATCACTGTGTGTTTGGAAAGAACTAACAGAGTGCAGAGACAATGGGAGGATGACCAATTCGCAGTGAGCCGCAGGTGCTGGTCGTTTCTGATGCTGCACGAGAGATTTTGGAAAGAATAGGATGGATTACATATTTCATGAGGATGCAACAGCCTCATGAAGCAGTGGCCATCAAATTCTTATAGAACTTGGAAGAAGGGTTCTCCATGGTTAGAGGAAGAAAGATAGTTGTATCCGATGAAATAATTGCAGAAGTGTCAGGCATACTGGCACAAGGAACTATATGGACGCAGAAAAAGCTTAGGCTTCGAGAAGCCATGAAGATCTTTCAGGATGACGGATAGACATTGGTTGTCAAAGGCAAAGGAGTTTAGCCAACATCATTGGGAGAACCATAGACGGAATTGGCCAAGATTGTGCAAGCCTATATAACGTGCGACGGAAGGAAATATGTGGTAAGACCTCACCACCTTAAGCTACTGGTTGTATTAAAATAGAAATGCACTGTCAATTTTCCTGCATTTTTAAATTCCCTGTTGTATGATATTTCCCGTAATATAAGAAAAGCTCGGCACACAGACATGGTGGTCATCCACCATTTCCTTATTCAATTAATAATAAGATGTAGCCTCGCCCATCAACAGACCAGCTGGGAAGAGTTGATATTCTCCATTGATGGTGGGTTATCCTTACCTGCCTCGAAACGAAATAGAATGGCTGGCTCAATGGTTGAGCCATCAACTCACAGACAGTCCCTCCGTTTAAAACGAAGTAGGGGGGTGATGGAAGGACTTCTGGGCAGCAGTAGCCAGCCCCTGGAATTGCACAGCTCAGATGATGAATAGCCTCCACAATTGGAGGGAGCAAGCCCTCGTACTGATGAAGAAGAGGGAATGGAAGGATAAATTTGCTACTCGGACGAAGAAGAAATAAGTCACCACACCAGTGGTGAAAAACAATCCAGTGCAGAGGAAGGAAATACTGAGGAATAAGAAATTGAAGGAGAAATTCGATATTCGAATGAGGAAGAAGGAAGATATCATACCTGTGAGGAGGACGAAGACAATCATAACAGCGACAAAGAGGGAACATAGCCTCCCAATAATGCTACCGTAAGCCCTTTACAGGAAGACCAATTGGCCCAAATTCTGGCCAATATGAGTGACTATTTGCAGCCTCATAGCCCTTTGGACCTTAACATTGATATTAATCAGTTACAGGAGCACTCTGCAGTCAACAAAGAGATATTTGAAGAGATGTTGGATGAAACAGCAAACCCTACTGATGCTAGGGTTGCTTCCCCTGAAAGGCATGAACAAGAAAAAGAGAACACCGAAGTAATATCCAAACTTGGAAGCCCTCAGGAGATTACAGAGTCAACCGAGGGTATGATTCCCGAAGAATTTGGCCAAGGGCATATCAATGCGGAAGAAGAACCCCAAGCAGAAGACCAAGGAGAAAACTTAAATGAAGGCACGGCTGATATGGACCAACACCCTGTTGAGCAAACGGGTTCAGATAAATGAATAGCTATTCCATTAAAAAAGAGGAGGAAAACAACTGAGATTGAAAAGCTTCGCAGGGAACGAATGAAGCTTCATAAACTCGTAGAAAAACTCAGGAAAACCATTAGGGTTCTGAGAATGAAACAAATGCCTAAGTGATCCCCCAAGAAAAGAAGCATAGCTACCAAGTGAATTTCAAAAAAGAGAAAGGTGACTGCTAATAGGAACCCTCAAGTTACAGAAGCCATACCTTAGCCTAATTATGAAGATACGAAACAGCAAACAGCTGTTCCAACACAAGTTGTTCCAGAGGGACCTGCTTCAAGTGAAAACATGCAAGCTAGTAGTCAGCATACTTTTACTGATCCAACACTAGCCAGACTCCAAGAGGAGTTCGCATAGGCCCGAATAGAAAGGCAAAGGTTGGAATAAGACACTTTCCCAAGGAAGAGATATCAAGAGTTGCAGCAACATATGAAGATTATTCATGAAGCTGAAGCTGAAGCTCACGAAAAGTGTCGAAGAGCAGAAGAAAAGGCTGACAAGGTAATGAACCAATTAAAACTAGCCTACAATCGAATGGACACTCTCTGCTCATTGTACACTAATGTCTTAGCCTGTAGATGCCCCGCCAAAAACTATGCTTTATTTTTACTAGAAAGATATTTACAGCTAAAGATTAAGGAAGTTAGGGCAGGGAAATCCATAGAGCTAAAAACCATAGATGACTTTGTATCATGCTGCAAACTTTATGGGATCAAATTACAACACCTTTTTTGTGAATTTTATTTACATAATCTAATACTTGAAAACAATTGTGAATCAAATCCTAGCCCTTTTGTGGGAGATGTCCAACATCAAGCATTTATTTTCTTTGTTGTAAGTCAATTTAAATGGCTTAAAGCTTATAATGCTTTTCAAAGGTAGGAAAATGAATTAGATTTGTGGGCTAGGAGTGAACCTCATAACCCATCCCAATTTTGGGCTAGGCATAAAAGTTTGATGACAAAGGAAGGCATTATCCAAAAATTGGGGCTTGTCCACAAATCGATTATTTTGAATGGAATAGATTATTTCTTATCCATTAGAAACCAAGCTTATATAATAGCTAAGGTCCGGTGGAGAATTTCCAATCAGAATGTACAAAACAGAGAACCATTTAATTATAAAAACTTTGGGCTAGCTGCAGACCGCTTGGCTTCCTATAGTCATCTCATTTTAAAAGAAGGACCATTCTGGCTAGGGTGTAGGTTCCGAAGCCCCATTGCATGGTATCCTACTTCAGACTACAAAGCCATTTACGAATTCCCCGAAGGACAAACAGAGCATGGTTTTGAGGAATTAGCTACACTGCATGGTTTTAGGCTTTTTGATGACAAACCTTATCTGGCTTATTCTTTGACTGCTCTCCATGTGAACTATATTTTTCATGAGGACATGAACAAGATTAAGCAGGGGGGTATGTTGGGCAGTGAAAAAGGTATGAAATTACTATGTATATTCTCATTCTTTTACTATAGACATACTCCTTTTTACCTTGGGAAGGTAATTTATTACAAGAATTATGATAGAATTGGAAAGGTTTATTTTTATTGTAAAAATATGACTAAAGGTTGCTTTTTGTTGATAAAACAGGAATTAGACGAAGTGAACAGCTCTACCAAAGGTGAGGTTGAGATGAATGTAACTGCTGCTTCATCAACGTTGAACCACATCCAGCCAAAGACAAGGAGATCTGAACGAATTGCTAAAAAGAGGTAGGGGACAGCTTATCCTTGGTCAAAGTAAACAAGATGATAACTAAACGAAGGTGAGTGAATCCCTCAGGATCCTTCGATCCTGAGGGATCGATGTTCAAACTCATCTCATTCCTTGTCTTTTCCGTTAGGGTCTAATATATAAAGCAATGTCCTTTAGTGATCACGGGGTCGGAAAAGTTCTTATATTCAGACATTTCCTCTGTAATATTATGTTCATTAACTCTCGGACTTGAGAGAACAGCCTCTGTAATACTTTATGTTCGATTAATATCAAACACGCGTTTCGTTTTATCTCTTAAGTTCTGAAGTATCCCAGTAGTATTTCACTGGCGCTAAGGGCCTGGCTCTGGTGGAATTACCTTGTTGTTTGTATTTTTACTCTTTGCTTACTGTTGTGTGAAGTTGTGTTTAATGTTTATTTTTATTATAGATTTGGTTGAATGATGTTATATTGAATACAGATTCATTAACGAATTGCATTGCTATTTTATCCTTTGCAAGAAATACATCCACTGTTCATTTATCTTGCAATCGTTATAAAATCTTTGTTGTTCTATATTTGATTCTAGTTGTTGTTCTATCGGTTCATGATTTGTTATAATTGATTGTTGTGTAGTGTTGGCTATTGACAGGATTGGAGTATAGAGATTAGTCTCTTAGAATTATAATTACTGTTCAATTCATGTTACTGTTCCATTTCTGTTTATTGTTTATTTTTTATTTATAGCTTCAGATTAGCAGATAGATTCGTTATAGTTGCTATTAATGCATAGGAATTACGAGTTGTTTTTCCTTTCTATCCTTTGCAGTTCCTTTCAGTTATCTTTATCATCAAGTAGTTTGAGCTTGATTTCATTTCTATTGCTTTAAGAACAAGATCACCAACTGTAGAGAACACTGGTTACTGCTTCCAAGTTCCCATATTGGTTATCTTGCCTCAGTGTGATTTCAGTTGCATCGATTTCTAAGGGAAGGAGTTATTGCTACTGTATCCCTAATTGATGGTTTGCAGATCAATGTAGTTAAGATTTCAGAGAATTTCCATTTATGTTACTGTAATTAGATTTCTTTACAAGCATCTATTTACTTTTGGATTTAACATTTTGTACTACATCTTCATAGCATTACTCTTATTTAATTGCAGCCTCAGATAGAGTACACTCTTGAAATAAAAAGTCGCTCTCGGATTGATAATTAATGTAGCCTAATTAGGTGTTCAAAAGATACCTTTTTATGACTCAACAGAAGGCAAGGCCAAAAGGATGCTAATGTACCCAGGGCAAGGTAGATAACCCTCAGATATTTGAATAGTTTGATTTGATGAGATGGCTTGCTTTCAGGATAAAGGGCAGTGAAGGATCCTTTGATCTGGAAAAAGAGGAAGGAGGCAAGGGTCAATGAGACTAGGAGCAATTAAGAATTCCTAAGTCCGGAAATCAGCAGAAAACATTGAAATGATCAAGTAGTTAAGACAGGGATTTTTTTACACTTATCCTGAAATAATATTCCTAATTAATCATTTGGATTGAACAACATATATGAAATTGAATGAAACTTCAAAAAAGGAAACAATGACAGTAAGAAATCACTTTACTCATTAGCTTATCGCATGAATCTTGAGTTATGAAGTCCAGTTGGCTGTTGTCCAGAATGCTGCTATGAAATCAACACATGAGCCTCCAAAGTACCAGCAAAATCTTCTATAATAATCTCAGCAACTTTATTCCACCCTAAACACTTCATAAACTGAAGTATTTATACAAATTTTTATTACAAAATATCCTAGAGATATCTAGGAATAACTCTAGGAAAATAAAATATCTTAACACACTAAGAGGGACAGCTGCTTAACAACTTAGCAAGCTGTCGTTTTATTTAGAAAAAATAGAACTAACATCATCTAATCAAAACAATTTTTTGACTAGGTGTGCATATTTGTTGGCATATTTAGAAGATATTTGTTTGTAGATTTCTTGAATGATACTCTTTCACTTTACATCCTTTAATGCTACTTTTCTTCCTGATACTCTTTACTCTGTTCATCTGTCATTTTACTGCTAGTAAAATGTAGCATTTACCATAGTAAAAACTAGCTAATTATTTCTGCTCGGATAGACTTTGACCTTGTTACTTTGATATGATACACTTCCAACTGCTATTTTTACCTCTTGACAGATGTAAGATAAAGTTTTCACTGTGGTAAAAAAAATTTCCCACGATATCTCTGTCTTGCTTGAATTTTCCTTTCACTCTTTTACTGCTGTAAAAGATTCATATCAGCAGTAAAAATCCAAAAATCAAATGAACTGTTTTTTTATTCTTTTCCTCTTAACTTCACTGTTTTACCTATATTGTTTTTGTTTTTCTGCTCCAATGTTGCTATAAAAAATCTGTGAATTCCTGCCATTGCTGATCACTTGGTATTTTCATACTTTTCAACTTCCGGTAACTTTCATCAGCATCAGTGTACTTTGAGCAATTTTATTTGATAATGAAAATATGATTAATTTCATTCTGTAGAAAAAAAAAAATTCAAAGTACTCCAAGACAACTTTACCAGTTGGAAAACCTTGTGGCAGAGGCTTATTTATTTGTTCTTTGGCATGGGCCCTGATCTTCTTATCATAATATTTTTGAACCATTAGCTTTTCATTAAAGCCATGAATGTCTAGGAGGCTTGCTTGTTTCAATATTGTGTATTTTGCGAAAAACTTTGTTATTGACATATTCATGGCCTCACACTTTTCCTTCAAATTGTTCATCATATTATTTTTATTTAGGACCTTTTTGATTTGAAGAATTGTTTCAGTCCTGTCTTGTATTTTCAATTATTCAAGCTCCTCTCTATTTTTCCTGTTTAAAAATGTTATAATATTTAAAGCTTGAGATGGTTTATTAGCCAATTCTTCCTTTGTTTTCTGAATTTCCACCTGTATTGCCTTAAGTAAATCTCTCTGCTCATATATGATTTGAATTGAAGGCCATTGTAGATGTATGCCTTGAATTATGTTTGTCCAAAGATAGTTCTTTATGAAGGACACCTGTTCACTAAGATTTACCTGCTACTGCAAGATATTTACCTGTTCTTCAAGTCTTTTTTCTCTTTGTTCATGTCCCTTAGAGGTAATCAATGCATTCATGTTTGATGATTCAAGAGTTTGAATGGTCTTTTTCAAATTGATTATCTCATTATTCTTTAGGGACATCTCCTCCATGGCCTTTACTATGTCAGTTGCTTCACCTGTTTGATGTACCTGTGTTGTGGATGATCCTGTGGCAGAAGTGTCTATAGATTGCACTGACACTGTAGTTGCCAATGGCACTTTTGGGTCTAAATTCTCTGCCAATGTGGAAGGGACAGTTGTACCAACTATAGGAATAACAACATGAGTAGATTGCACATTAACCTCTTTTATTGCTTCTTTTTCTTTTATAACGACGTCCATATGATCTTCCATCTCTTTAACTTGGGATGTCAGTTTTAGTATTAGCTTGGCCATTTCAGTTTTTTCCGTTTGTTCTTGGAGGATTTCCTTTTCTTGAGGATGTTCATGTTGAGGAATTTTTAACTGTTTCCTCAAGGCAATGATATCATCATTCTTTTGCTTTATCAAGCTCTGAGAAACTTGTATGTTTGATGGATCTACTCCTATCTGAAGGACTAGATCTTCTAAGGACTTAATCCTTATTTCTTTTGCCTGTAAAGAGGCTTTGTCTAGCCTCATCTAGTCCTGCATATTAAAAATGGTGTTTTGCAATTGAATAATACTCCTGGTCTTATCCACTATTTTTGAATATAGCATTTCAGATGTATGTCTATGAAGTTCAATTTGATCAAGCCCATTTATATTCTCTGAATCAACTTCAAAGTCTTTTTTACTGTAGTCTAAGACTGTCTTTGGATCTACAACCTTTGGCTAGAGGTGGGACATGATCATTTTATTAGTAGAATAATCAAATGCTAACAATAGTCTATCCTTGTTACCTGGCTTTTCTTCGAAAAATTGTGAGTAAATTTCTCTTTTGATCTCCTCATTTTTCTCCTTAATTTGTTTGTACCTTTGTTTGATGTCTAAATCTGTTGTTTTGGAGGAAGATGGAATTTCAATATCAACCTATTTTTCAATCATTTGCTTGCCCTTCTTATCTTTTGCAACCTATTATTTTCCAATTTCTGTCAAAACTTCATCAACTATTATTGTGGCCTCTTGATTTGCTGACTAATGATCATTCATTCCTTGATCATTGGGGTCATCTATTTCCATTATTTTTTCTTTCTCAGCAGTAGTCATTTTTTCCCTTTTGTTGTAAATAATCTTGAATTTGTTTTCTGCAATGATCTCTGCTGAATAGCCTTCTTCATTCCTAGTCCTTTTGTTTGAACATTCTGACTGTTTGGTGACTATTATAGTCTGTGAATTATCTGTCCTTTTCACTGTTTTTGTATAAGAAGTAGGATCTATCAATGTATTTTCCACCCATTCCATTTGATTGGTAAAATTCTCAATATGTGGTTTTCAGTCATGTATAAAAGGTTGAAGCTTGAATTTTACCCTTATAGCACTGAGGTAACCTTGGGGATCATAATTCCATTGAAAACTCTCTTGAAACTGATACTCTGATAATTGTCTGACTATTTATTTCTCAGCTTCCCTATTGTTTACTATGAAAGGACCAATCTGGATCTTCAACTTGAACTGAGTCTTTTTCTTTGATGCCATAAAGTTTATAGCATCTACATTTAAAACTTGTCTCAAATATTCCAATGCAAAAAACTTGATGGTTAAAAATTTAGGTAACTTATATGGGGAAAAAATTGTTCCAAACATTCTTAATTTTGTATGTCTCTGATATAAGTACCAGTCTCCTATTTTGCATTGTTCAGATAGCTGTAATATTCTCTTCATTTTTTCACTCACTCTGGGCTGTTCAGACTTGTAAATCAAATTCATACATGTTCTAATGAATAAGTCTGAAAATTGTTTATAACTAAATTCATTTCCTTCCTTTCTGAGCAAGGATGTCCAAAATATCACTGATAGAGGCTGGCCCTCTACATCCATCTTTTGCAAAGAAATGGGAAAATGCTCAGCTTGAAAAAATAGAAACAAATGGAATAGATAAGATCAATATCTGAAAACTCCCTCATTTGGAAATTTGGTCAATTGGTAATGTATGCTATCAGCAATGAATCTAGAAAAATCAAAGATCATGGCAGGAGGCTGCCGAGGGGATAATGTAGAAAGGAAATCAATTATAGATGCATCAGTAAATTCATCATTAAAATATCCTAGAATGAAGGATAGCATTGAGATCACTTGTCTAGAGGCTTCAGGAAAATCAAAGGTAGAATATGGTGGATTCACCTTAGGAAGGTCTACATGGGTAGGCATAAAATTTTGAAATATCATAAACTTTCAAGGGAACTCCAACTCTAAGTATAACTGGGTTAACTCTTCAATTGACAAGGGCACTACTCCAGGATCAAGTTTCAACTGAAGCATCTCATTTATGGATTCTGTTGTGATGGAAAACAGAATTTCTCTATCTTTGTTTACCATAGCTCTCTCATCAGGAACATAATACATTTGACATAGTCGACCAAGTCCTGGGCTTGATAAGTAACAGGAACTACATACTTGGGAAAATTTGATTCCCAAATTGGTATGTCATCTTGATTTTTATTCAGAAATTTATCGTAACACCAGTTATGAATATCAAGAAAAATGAATTCTACCACTGTATTAGAAATCTTGTAATATAAATCAGTCAAATGAATTTTTTCTTTAGAGGAAACAGGTGGTTGGAGAGGTCTAACAACTTCAGTTGAATCAGCTGTTAAAGCAGGAGTTGGCTTGTTGATCTTTGAGGATTCAGGTTTGGGAAGCTTGGCTGTTACAGGCTTTGAGGCTTTGGGGCCTCCAGACTTGGGTGTAACTTGTTTTTTAGTCATATTGTTACAACTAAAGCAAGCTTAGACTGTTTGCTATAGTTGATTTTCACAACCAAAGGGAAATTGAGTAACTTTTTAGAAAAAGACTATTTGCAAAAGGTAATTCTTTACTCAATTTAGGCTTTATCATAGAAACTGGTATAAGATAAGAAACAGGGTTTCTTGAATGGAGAAACTGCAGAAAAGAGGTCTTTTGATGAATCAGTAGGATTTTGACCTTATTCTATGCTTAGAATTAGTCTTTTCAGTAAAAAGATGATGTAAACTGAGGGATTTGGCTAAAAAGGATTTTACAAACGAATTCAGGCTTACTGGAGAAAATTTGTCAGGGTTTGGCTTGTTTGTAGGCAGCTTTCAAAGGTCAATTCTCTTTAATTCACTTTTCTTAAGCTCACAGGCTTAAATCTGAAAGTTTTTGCAAGTTAAAATACCGAGAAATACCTTTTTTTCAGGTATTTGGTGGTCGAAAAGGGCTTTCTGGTAGCTTTGGCTTGAATTTGGACTTCTACCAGCTTCAAAACATACACGAACTGTGGGCAATTTTAGCTTCAGGGAAAAAGATGGTTTAAACAGAGGCTCAAGATCTTTTAACATGGTCGGGAGGAAGTTTAACCAGTCAGGAGGCAAGTAATACATAAAGAAATGAAATATTAAGGTTTATTAAGGTTTAAACCTTTAATACTTACCATCGTATATATTATTTATTACGAATCTTAATCAATGGCGAGAGGTAATTGCGCTTTGAATGTAAAAACAACTAGTGGTTTTCGCGTTCGTTTGGGATGGTAAGTGGTTTAAAGCATTTCGAACGCAATCAAATCACAATGGGACACGTAGCATTGAGTTGTATTGGAAAACAACTTTTATCGCACAAATTTTATAAAACATCGCACGATTAGTTTCGAAGCACGAAACTGAACGCGCTCCGTTGGATCTGTTTTAATCAAGCGAAGGGTCTGGATTAAGTTTAAGAGCTACGGCGGAAAGATGTGTGGGACCCGGGCGACTTTATAAGTCGTTGATCTGAAAATTTTAGATCTATGGTGTGGGTTCAACGTGATAACAGGAAAGGAATGGGAGTGGTGGGGCATATGGACGGGGTATCGCGTTACTTTGGGACCGTTGGATTAGAATGGTCATGGTTAATCGGGCGGTTATGAATGAATGATAAGGTGCCGGGAGATCGAAGGGGTGTGAAATATATCAAAGGTTTTATGTATTTAAAATAAGATGTAACGGGGTTATGGGTAAGCAATGTTTTCGCGTTATTTTAAATACATAAGATATGTAAATAAAACGTGCATTTTCATATATTTTTTAGTTTTATTATATAGTTATTAGACTTTTTTTAATGGTCTAAAACTATAGGGGAGCGGGATATTTGAATATAGATAGTTTTATGCCAAAGGGATATCTTTGGGATTTATTTTCGACATGTGAGGTAATTAATTTGGCATAAAAGCTTGTAATAGTGGGTTTTTAGGGATAATAAAATAAAAGGATTTATATTAATAGGACAAGGATTTTCATAGGGAATTAATAAATAAGTTAGAGTTAATATGACAAAGGGGAAAGTGAATACTCAAAATACATAAATATAATTAATAAAATTGAAAATCAAAGCAAAGCTTCATTATCATAACTTAATCACTTTATCTGAGGATATAATGTACTTTTGAGGGTTTTTATGCTTTATGAGATGTAAGTAGTTAATCAGATGGGGGTTTCAGTATCATTAAGTAAAAATGGAGTTTTTACTTATGAAATTGCATGGTGATGAATGCATGAATGGTAAATGATGAAAATTAGGGATTATTGTAGGAATTCAAAAAATTTCAACTTAACAGTCATTGAGCCTTGGGTCCGGTCCCAACAGAAGTCAAAGAAATGCTCTGAGCCTCTTTAACTGAAAGTCTGGAATGCAGAATAACTATAGGGTAGGGAAATTAGTTATTGTAGCTTGGTGAAAGATATTTACAATGATTTTCCCACCCTCTTCTACCTACGCAATCTTTAATCTAACATTTTTTCTTCCATTTGTCCAGGTGCATTTGAGCTAGCAACCTTGAACATTTTATTCTTTTGAAAGAAATACAAACTATCTAATTCTACCTTATTTCATCCAAGGACCCAGATTAAACTGTTGGGTTCCTTTTTACTCTATACCTATCTATTGAATTGTCAGGATTAAACTGTTTGACAATTATTTATTCTCTATCTAAAACAAGTAAATTGAAACATGACAAGTCAAGATTAAACAATTCAACTCATCATGGATTATAGAATTTATTGACACTCTGCCATAATCAGCTACAAAAAGTAAAAAGTAGTGGCATTTAGAATTGCACACTTTCATGTTTTATTCATATTTTTTCTTTTGGGGTGTATTATTTTTTCTAAGTCCTTTGATTTTCTTTTAGGAATTTTTACCCTCTTTTTGATTTTCTGTTTTTTTATTTTTCTTTTATTTTTACAAAATATGGGAAAACAACTTGCATAAGGCAAAGTATGTACATATTTACAAGACTATCATTAGTCAATTCAAAATTATGAATCCTATATTTATAGGACCCTAACACCTAGCCTAAAATATCAATTCAAAACAAAGTTAAATCTAAAAGAGAGAGCCCTCTCTGAAATTTAGGAAGGCTAGATCCTAGATTTCCAAAGTAGGTTTGTGGTTACCCCTAGTTTTCTTTAACTATAAATCAAAATCCCACAACCTAAGAAATTACTAGGGTGATAACATACTGGCGACCATACTAGGGACTAACCACTCTCCAGTTTTAAATTTAATCTTGAAGGAAAAAAAAAATTAATCTATCTTTTCTACTTTAAGATTAACTTTAAAGGTTGTGGGTATCAATAAATAGACATTTTGGCTTCTAGGAAAACCTACTATACCAAGTCTAACTCGGATCCTAAGCCTGCTGTAATAGTAGATAATCCAGAACGGATTGGAAAAAATAAAAAGAAAAATCAAGTTGTTAATTTAGAAGCTGAAGTGCCTTTAAGAAACGTTAATTCATTACCCAAGGAATTAGTGAGCTTAGCTGACATTGATTTTGATTTCAAGTTTGAAAATTCATTATTTAGAAATAAATCTGAAACTGATCTAAAGGAAACTGTCATAGATCTTGTTTTTACTTATTTTGTGAATGAGAAACAGAAAATCAATTCAGCATCAATAAAATCAGACAAAACTGAAATTCAAATTCCAGTAGAAAGAGTTAATGTTACATGGATTAAATATGTTGATGAAGCTTTTAAATTAGCTCAATTTTTATCTCACTTTAAGCCTCCATTTTCTCAATTACATACAACAATATTTCCAGCAGTAGATTCAACTCTGTATGCTTCCACTTCATTTTGAGACTCCACTATCAGTTCACCCACAGAGCCTTTTAGTCCTGAGTTGCCTTTGCAGCCTAGGATTATATTTTCATCATATCCTCAAGCCACTGCAAGTTCATCCACAGAACCATTTATTCCCGAGTTGCCTTTGTAGCCTAGGATAGTTTTTCCATCATTCACTCAACCCATTGCATCCACCAGTTTTATAAGCACTACATTTTTTCCATCCAGTTCCATATATATAACAACATCTTTTCCAAGTTCTTCCAATACAATTTTCAGCACATCAGCTACTATATCCAACACTGATCCTATAGTCACTATTATACCTCCTAGTTCAGGAAAACTTCAAATCATGGTTGTAAGATATGCTCCTCTAGTTTTACCCCAAAACCTCCATGACATGCCCCAAAATTACCAAAAAGATATCTCATTATTTGATGATTTTTCACCATATACTGCACAAAAACATATCACCAGAAAAAAAATGATTTTTGTGAAATTTATGAGATAGATGAATCTGATGTCCGAATGAGGTTTTTTGCTCAAAGCTTAACTGGAGAAGTAAAAACATGGTTTAGAAATTTAGGTGCTTATTTGTATAGCATATTTAGCTGCATTTCATAGATCATTCATAAATAAATGCGAAAAGAAAAAGAATCCCCTGCAAATTTTATCTGAATTTGATTCCTTAAAAAGAGCTCCTAATCAGTCTGTCCAGGATTACTGCACCAATATAATAGTGTTTATAATGCCATCCCTATTGATCTTAAACCTACCCCCTATTCAGTCCTTCTTAAATTTCCTGATGGATTTGATCCAGATATGGCATACCAATTAAGAGAAAGAAATGTTGAAACATTAGAATAGATGCAACTAGATGTTGTTGGTGTAGAAATTAATATCCTAGCCAAAAAAGCTAGACTTAGAAATGAAAGGAGAGTCACGATCAAAGAAGAGAATTCAAACTTAGATGGTAAATTTGATCTTTTGACTAGAACTTTAGAAATATTAGTTGAGAGATTAGACAACATTGAGAAAAAACCATAATGGGATAACCAATCCCAAATCAGAAATCCCAACTACAGAAAAAACAAAAATCCAAGAAAAGGTAAAGAACCTTCCCCATATCAAAACATTAGGCCCCCATTTCAAGAGAACTATGCTGAAAGTTCTCAAAACAGTGTTAAGGATGAGGAATACATCAACATAGTGATGGGGATAGATGAAAGCAATACAATTTTTCTCACTCAGGAGGATCAAGAACTCTTTGAGCTTCAACAGTTTAAAGTAGAATCTGGTGAATCCTTTGACTATAAGCAAGGTTAGGACTTTTCAATCAATGAAATTCACAGCCAGTATAACCTTAGAAGCAAGAAAACAAATGAGCCTTCTACAAAAAACAATGCTCCAACTCAACAAAATCAAAACAAAAAGAATGTAGAGGCTCCCAAAAAAAAAAATTTGCAAATCCTTCCAAGAGAAAACAAGTAAAATTCAAACCGACCCAGTCCTAAAAAACAGTCTAGTCCAAAGATTGTTGATATCACTAATGAAGCGGCTCAATCTTCCAAAGATGCCCAAAAGGCTAATACCACAAAGGCCACTAATTCAGCAAAAACAACAATTACTGATCCAAAAAAGAATCCAGCTAACTATAAATCATCAAATCCTAAATCTTCTGCTGAAAATTCCAGATTTGACAAAGCATCTTCTACCACTCAAACTGTTAATGAAAAAATAATCAAAGATAGTTGAAATCAAGAAACTCAAACAGAAGATAAAAGAAGAACTCAAGCTAAAGGTAAAACTGTTGAACCTCAAGAAAAATCCACTCAGTTAACAATCACAAAAGATGAACTTCTGTAGATTAGTAAATCTCAACCAATATTCAACATTCTGTTGAGAATGCAGCAAGATGATGGAGCTTAGTGAAATGAAGTCGCCTTCTTGAACCAGGGGCAACCACCTAGAATGCTCAAGGAAGTCTGGTTATAGACTATGATGATTTTTAGACATATGGAGCATGTTAGTCCGGGGGGTTGCAGTATGTTATTCTTGGAGTATTGGTCATGTTGGTAAAAATAGATGGACCTCTATTTTTAGACATATAGGTCGAAGTCTATTTTTAGACTGCCTATCCTAAAAATAGGGAAGCCAAATATTATTTACCCTTAATAATATTTGGACTCTAAACTTCAGTTTGCTCTCTTGGAGCACTTCAGTTCGAGCTACAGAAGTGGCTCATGCATCTGACAAAGGAATTACGCTATTCCTAGGGGTTTGGTGAGCTCATGCATGGTTGACTTCGGTTAGGACTTCAGTGGCAGAAGTTTGGTGGAGTTGATGAGACAGTTGGTGGAGTTGTGTTCGGTTTAACTTAGTTGAACTAGTTGAGATTAGTTTAACTAGCTAATCAACTAATAATGAGTGGAGTGAATTAAATATTATTTAATTCATTAATTAGTAACTCATTATTCAACTCAAGAACACATCAGTTCACTACAGTGCATGGACAGTTCAGTGGAGACCAGTGAAAGAGGTAGATGAAAAGGTGGAGTTAGCTATCAGTGGCGACATCAGTTGTGCATGAGATTTGCACCACACTTGGAGGAATTTCCCATGATGATTGCGCTGTCAAGCCAAGGAGATTCGAACCTTGGATCTCTATATAGACAGGCCTGGATTGCGCAATATAGGCAAGGCAATTGGTGGTGAGTTTTGAACCAGTAACCTGTTCAAAACCAAGCTGGATTATGTGTAACTTCATGAGATAGTACTGAGTACTTGTGAGGAGTATTGTACTGAGTTTGTTACATGATTTCTCCATTTTAATATACACAATAGCTGCGGGGTTTTCAGCTATAAGCTTTCCCCATACATACTGTGTTAATGTGTATGATGAATTGATGTGCTATTGCTTGTTTTATTTCCGCATGTGTGATGATCTGAGTGGAAGAGATTATGTGTTGCATATAAATTCGAATTGTATGTGATCAGGATAGTCTTGGTGGATAATTAATCATTATTCAGCAAATTTCTACATGGTATCGGAGCTATTGAAGCAAATATTGATCATCACAGTGATTACAAACTTATTTCGGTAGACAGAGTCTGCATGCGGGCCAGGTAGCCTCCGGATTCATCTTTCTTCGGAAAGTGAAAGGTCTGGTAAATGCCCCTTGCAGTCGATCTCTGTGCTAGAAATATTTTTTTCTCACAGATCTAGAGCGGTTGAGCTTTGAGGTGGAATTCGAAATTTTGCAGCAGTTTTGTTTTCTTGGTGCCGGTGTTGAAAATGTCTTTCAACGGTTTGCGACTCGAATATGCTCTTGAAGGCAGTTCGAATTATGTTGCATGGAAGGATCGCATGGAGGAATTATTAGAAGATAATGGTCTGAAGGAGTTCGTAGATACGGATGTCCAAAAGCCCACTGATCCTGCTGAAGTCGAAGCATGGCAAAAGAAGATGGCAAAATGTCGAAGGATCCTGTTGGAGGGCGTCAAGGATCATATTGTATCCAGCCTGCATGGAAAGGCTTCTCCATATTTAATGTGGAAAGCTTTGACGGATCTATTCCAAAGTAAGAGCGACCAAAGGAAGCTGGCGCTCAAAGATAAGCTCAGGAACATCAAGATGGAGAAGGGCGACAGTATCGCCAAATACCTCACGAAGTTCACTCAGTGCAGAGATGAGCTGGGAAGTGTGGGGGTGACTGTCGAAGAAGAGGACATGGTCGACCTGGCTCTCCTTGGTCTTTCGAAGACATGGCACTCATATCAAGATAGTGTCAATGGTCGGGAGAAGCTGCCGGGATGGGAGCGCCTTTGGGCGGATCTCATGCGGGAGGAGATAAGGAGGACTACTCGAGATGGATCTTCATCAAAGGGAGCTGATGAAGAAAACTGCGCTTTGGTGTCCAAAGCTAAGAAAGGGAAGGGTAAGAAAACCTCTCATTCTGGTGCTAAGGGCAAGAAGCAGGATATGGCGAAAGTGAAGTGTTTTTATTGCCATGATCACGAACATTATGCTACCAATTGTCCAAAGAAGAAGAAGAACAAGCAAGCGGGAAGATCTGCAGATGGAGAAGCTTTGGCTTCACAGTTCGAGCTTGACTTTTCACTGATCGCATGCTTGGTTTCAAGTGTGTTGGGATCGGTGTGGTTCTTGGACAGCGGTGCGTCATTTCATATGACGGGAGATCGGGAGTTGTTCTCAAATCTGGAGGACAAAGATTTGGGTGTGCACATCGAGATGGGCGATGATGGTAGATACAGTGCGACTGGTATCGGTACCATATCCTTTCAGAGGGAGTCTGGTAAACCCTTTGTACTGAAGGATGTCATGCATGTGCCTGGATTGAAGAAGAACCTGATTTCAGTAGCGATGTTGGAGGATAAGGGGTATGATGTGGTCTTCAGCGAAGGAAAAGCCTTCCTGCGTAGTAAGACTACTGGAGAGACTCGGAAGATAGGGGTTCGAACCAAGAACCTTTATCAGTTGCAGGTAGATGGCTGCGCAGCTATGGCATGCAAGGCGGGAGAAGTGGTGAGCCGGGATGATGAGGGCGAACTGTGGCACAGGAGATTGGGCCACCTTCACCATGGAGCTTTGAAGATCTTGCAGCAGATTTCTACTGGGCTTCCTAAGGGCACTCTTGCGCAGTCAGATCAGTGCAAGGGGTGTACTTTAGGGAAGTATGTGAAAGCCACCTTTCACGAGAAGGATAGTCGCGCCACCACGATCCTTGAGAGAGTTCACACAGACGTGTGTGGTCCTTTCTCAGTTGCTTCGACAGCAAAGCACAAGTATTATGTGATCTTTGTTGATGATTTCTCTCGAAAGTGCTGGATCTTCTTCATGTAGAAGAAGAGCGATACATTCGCGAAGTTCTGTGAGTTTAAAGCACTAGTCGAGAAGGAGTCGGGGAAGAAGGTGATTGCTCTAAGGAGTGATAACGGTGGTGAATTCATCTCGGCTGAATTCAAGGAGTTCTGCAGCGCAGAAGGGATTCGGAGAGAGCTCATCGCACCCCATAACCCACAGCATAACGGGGTGGCTGAGCGGAAGAACAGAACGATCGTGGGTGTTGCACGGGCGATGTTGCATGATCAGGGCCTACCCCTTGACTTGTGGGCTGAGGCATGCAATACAGCAGTGTATGTGCAGAACCGTTGTCCTCACAAGGTTCTTGGCATGAGTACACCGGAGGAGGCTTATTCTGGTAAGAGGCCTGATATTTCCCATTTGTGGATTTTTGGTTCTCCTGTCTACATGCATGTGACGAAGGATGCGAGAAGGAAGCTGGATCTGACCACTGAGGTTGGAATATTTGTGGGGTACAATGATACACCTCACAACTATCGGGTGTATTTTTCAGACAGTCGCAAGACTGTTGTGCGACGGGATATAAAATTTCAAGAGGAGAAAGCCATGCAGTGTTCGCCTGAGAGGGAGCTACACTTGCATGCAGATGAGGAGCTGTTAGTTCCTAAGGAGGAGCTTCTAGATGTGGATCAGCCACAAGAGGAAGTTCAGGAGGTGGAAGAAACCACCCATGCAGCGCCAACCATCAGAGGGCACATGCGCACTACAGAAGCTGAGAGACTGGCTCGAGATGTAGAGAAAGTTGTAGGACCACCTACAGCACAGCGCAGACAGAGACAGTCACCGGATCGGTACACTGGATACATGGCTCTTATGAGTCAATGTGTTGTGACAGAGCCATCCTCTTTTGAGGAAGCTGTGGAGGAACCCGCATGGGTTGATGCCATGATCGAAGAATATGATTCGATCATCAGGAACAGTGCATGGGAGATTGTCCCAAGACCTGTTGGGAAATCAGTTGTAGGTTCGCGATGGATCTACAAGGTGAAGCAGGCGGCTGACGGGAGTGTGGAGAAGTACAAGGCGAGATTTGTCGCCCGTGGCTTCTCACAGATCGAGGGGATTGACTATGAGGAGACTTTTGCACCTGTCGCAAGGTACTCTTCCATACGGACGATCCTTGCTCTCTCAGCGCAGTCGGGGTGGCACATTCATCAGATGGATGTGAAGACTGCGTTCCTCAATGGAGTTATTGAGGAAGAAGTGTACATAGAGCAGCCTGAAGGTTTTGAGATCTTCAGCAGTGAGTCGCATGTGTGCCGACTCAAGAGAGCACTGTACGGGCTGAAGCAAGCACCTCGTGCTTGGTACACTCGGATAGACAGCTACTTCACCGGGCTTGGATTCTCCAAGAGTGAGGCGGATCCAAACCTGTACCAGATTGTGGTGGAGGGGAAGCTGTTGATCATCATACTATATGTAGATGATCTGATTTTGACTGGCGACGAGCAGTTGATACTTTCATGCAAGGAGGATCTTGCACGAGAGTTTGAGATGAAGGACCTGGGCATCCTTCATTATTGCCTGGGATTGGAGATTTGGCAGCGCAGTGGAGGACTGTTTGTTTCTCAGGGCAAGTATGCCCGGGAGATTCTGGAGAGGTTCAACATGCAAGGCTGCAAGCCTGTTGACACTCCTCTTCCTGGTGGTTGGAGGAAGGAGGATGCTACTTTAGCGGAGGTAGTGGATGCCACTGTCTATCGACAGTTGGTGGGGTCGCTTATGTATCTGGTCAATACACGACCCAATATATGCTATGCAGTTAACCAGCTTTCGCAAGCTATGGTTAAGCCTACCAAGCTCTTTTGGAAGGCGTGCAAGCATGTATTGCGCTATATCAGAGGCACATCGGGATATGGTCTATGGTACAGACAGGAGGATGGAGCGAAGCTTTCTGGCTTCACTGATGCAGATTGGGCAGGGAGTCCAACAGACCGGAAGAGCACATCTGGAGGAGTTTTCAGCATTGGGTCGACAGAAGTTTCCTGGTACAGCAGGAAGCAAAGATCCGTGGCACTCAGTTCAGCAGAGGCCGAGTACATGGCAGCTAGCTTGGCTACATGCGAGGCTATTTGGATGAGGAAGATCCTCGCAGGTTTGTTCAGGTTGCATTTGGAGCCTACAGCGATCTACTGTGATAACCAGAGTTGCATTAAACTCTTGGCTAATCCAGTATTTCATGATAGGTCCAAACACATCGACATCAGGTACCATCATATCAAAGATTGTGTTCAGCGGAGAATCATGATGCTTTCATATGTTCCCACGGAGGATCAGGATGCCGACATCCCGACGAAGGCGCTCACCAGGAGCAAGTTCGAATTCCACAGAGGCAGGATAGGGGTTGCAGATAATCCATATCTTGCTGAGAGGGAGTGTTGAAAATGCAGCAAGATGATGGAGCTTAGTGAAATGAAGTCGCCTTCACTAAGTGGGCCCGCAGGCAAATTCTGGCGCAAAGTCTATTTTTAGACTATGCCTATTTTTAGACATATGGAGCATGGTCCAGGGGTTGCAGTATGTTATTCTTGGAGTATTGGTCATGTTGGTAAAAATAGATGGACCTCTATTTTTTTGACCTATAGGTCGAAGTCTATATTTAGACTGCCTATCCTAAAAATAGGGAAGTCAAATATTATTTACCCTTAATAATATTTGGACTATAAACTTTAGTTTACTCTCTTGGAGCACTTCAGTTCGAGCTACAGAAGTGGCTCATGCATCTGACAGAGGAATTACGCTATTCCTAGGGGTTTGGTGAGCTCATGCATGGTTGACTTCAGTTAGGACTTCAGTGGCAGAAGTTTGGTGGAGTTAATGAGATAGATGGTGGAGTTGTGTTCGGTTTAACTTAGTTGAACTAGTTGAGATTAGTTTAACTAGCTAATCAACTAGTAATGAGTGGAGTGAATTAAATATTATTTAATTCAATAATTAGTAACTCATTATTCAACTCAAGAACACATCAGTTCACTACAGTGCATGGACAGTTCAGTGGAGACCAGTGAAAGAGGTAGATGAAAGGGGGGAGTTAGCTATCAGTGGCGACATCAGTTGTGCATGAGATTTGCACCACACTTGGAGGAATTTCCCATGATGATTGCGCTGTCAAGCCAAGGAGATTCGAACCTTGGATCTCTATATAGACAGGCCTGGATTGCGGAATAGAGGCAAGGCAATTGGCGGTGAGTTTTGAACCAGTAACCTGTTCAAAACTGAGCTAGATTGTGTGTAACTTTATGAGAAAGTACTGAGTACTTGTGAGGAGTATTGTACTGAGTTTGTTACATTATTTCTCCATTATAATATACACAATAGCTGCAGGGTTTTCAGCTATAATCCCCATACATAATGTGTTAATGTGTATGATGATTTGATGTGTTATCGCTTGATTTTATTTCCGCATGTTTGATGATCTGAGTGGAAGAGATTATGTGTTGCATATAAATTCGAATTGTATGTGATCAGGATAGTCTCGGTGGATAATTAATCATTATTCAGCAAATTTCTACACATTCAAGCTCAAATATCCAAGTTACAAATACCAATTCCTTTAACAGAATTGGTAAAGAATGACTTGTATAAATCAACAATCAATGAAACTTTAAACATGAATGATGGAGAGGATTCAATTAATCTAAATGATGATTAGCCTGAATTAATTTTTGGTCTTGATGTGAGTGGTACACATGCTGATGGAGAAATCCCTCATTTTTACATTAGTCTTACTATTCACGATCAGATATTACACAATGCAATGTTAGATTCAGGAGCTTCCCACAACTTAATGCCTAAAGCTATTATGGAAACTATGAATCTAGAAATAACTAGGCCATATAAATACTTGTTCTCATTTGATTCCTCTAACGTTAAATGCATTGGATTGATAAAATATTTGTGTGTCAATTTAGTTCAATACCCAAGTAAAAGTATGATCATGGATATTGTAGTAGTTGATATCCCACCAAAGTATGGTATGCTTCTTTCTCGCTCATGGGGAGCTAAGTTGCAGGGATCTCTACAACTAGACATGAGTTTTTCTACTATCACAGTATTTGGACAGCCCAAAAAACTTTACAGAGAAACTCTAATGAAATACATGGTCAGTAATGAAAAAATATCCATAAATTATCCCATATATTCAACCCCAACTGACCTTGACGCTTTCATTTTATGCAACTCTGATAATGATGATATCCAAACTGAATTGATTAATAGAAAACTTGAACCAAACAACGATAATATATTTCATGAATCCCTTTAGCACTTAGATTTTGATGGCTCAGTGAACAAGACAGGCGCAGGAGCTGGAGTATGGATCACCAACATGGAAGCCAGTTATTCATAAGGACATGCCTTTAGACTCAACTTTAAATGCACCAACAACATGGCATAGTATGAAGCATTGATCTTAGGCCTCCAAATTATCAGAAACTTAGGAGGTAAAAGAATTTTAATCATGGGTGATTCAGATTTAGTCATTAAGAAAATAAATGTTGAATATTCTGTTCATAATCCTAGATTAGCCAGATATAGAGAGGAAGCAATTGACTTAGTTGATGATTTACTGGAGTCTAAGTTTTCTATTATTCCCAGAAATCAAAATTTGCAAGCACATTGCCTAGCAACTTTTTCTAGTACTTGTAAATTACCTTTTCAACCAACAAATAGATATACTGCTAAAGTAAAATATAGACCCATTGTTCCTGACAATGTTAAATACTGGCAGATTTTTTTTGAAGATGAACGGATTTTTAATTTTTTGAACAGCAAGGAAGAATTCCAAAACTGTAAGATAGACACTGATGATAGTTTAGATTTAGAATGTAATGTAGATGATAATTTTAGCTGTGAAATAAATAGTGTAGATGTACATAAATATAAAAATACAACTGTATTTACTCAATCAGATATAGATAACTTAGAAAAAGTAGACATAGAGGAAATAATTGAAGAAGAAATAGACATGCTAGAATTGAAAGATAATCTTTTACCTAAAGTTTTTACTCCATTAGAAGACTTGTTTGATTCCAATGATGTGCCCAAAAATCCTAAAATGGAACCAGTCAAATCTAATATTGAGGAGTGCATTATAGGATCAGAATTACATCCTAAAATGATAAAGTTGTCTAAATCTTTACCACAAGAAGAAAAGGTTAAATACATTGATCTGTTGAAAGAATATCAAGATGTATTTGCATAGAGTTATGAATATTTAAAGGCTTATGACACAAGTATAATTCAACATAAAATTCCTGTAAAGGATGACCAGAAGCCTTTTAGACAAAAGTTAAGAAAGATTAATCCTGTCTTGTTACCTTTGATAGAGAAAGAAGTCAAACGAATGTATGAGGCCCAAATAATTGTACCAATCAGATATTCCGATTGGGTTTCTAACTTAGTACCTACTAGGAAGAAAACTGGAGAAATAAGATTATGTGTAGATTTCAGAAATCTCAATAAAGTGTCTTTGAAAGATAACTACCCTTTTCCAAAGATGGATCACATCTTACAGAGAGTATTTGGATCTTCAAGAATTTCTTTATTGGATGGTTTCTCAGGTTATAACTAGATACTTGTTCAGAAATAAGACCAACCTAAGATAACCTTTACTAATCCTTGGGGCACTTTCATGTATGTGAAAATGCCTTTTGGATTAATGAATGTTGGAGCTACCTTTCAAAGGGCTATGGATATAGTATTTTCTAAAGAAATCCATGAATTTTTGGTCATTTACTTAGATGATATTACTGTGTTTTCTAAATATGATAATGAACATTTGGATCACTTGAGACAGGTATTCATTAAATGTAGAAAATATGGCATATCCTTAAATCCCAAAAATATTCTTTTTGGACTTGATGAAGGTAAATTATTAGGGCACATAATTTCCAAGGAAGGTATTAGGATAGATCCAGCAAGAATTGAAGCCATGCTAAACATTCACCCACCTAGGAACATCAAAGAGTTACAAGCATTTTTAGGAAAAAAAAAAATTAAGAAGATTTATTTCTAATCTAGCTAAAATCATAAAAGAACTTAATAACATGTTGAAAAAAGACTCGGTATTAAAATGGACAGTTGAAGCAAAACAATATTTTGAATCTATAAAACATGCTTTTAGCAAAACACCAATCTTAATTAGCCCAAACTTCAAAAAATATTTTATTATGTTTTCATTTTCCTCTGAACATACCATAGCTGCAGTTATTTTGCAGAAAAATGACCAAGGTTTTGAACAACCTATAGCATTTTTCAGTAAAACACTTAGAGATGCACCTTTGAGATATAACATCATGGAGAAACAAGCTTTAGCCTTGGTTAAAGCCATAAAAGATTCCAGAGTGTACATTCTTTACTCCCACATTATTGCCTATGTTCCCAATTCTGTAGTCAAAGATATTCTTACACGGGATGGACTAGATGGTAGAAGAGGAAAGTGGATTGCCACTATCCTTGAGTATGATATCAAAATAAAACCAAATAAGCTCATAAAAGGACAAGGGTTAGTCAGATTAACGGTTGAATCCAACTGTAATGCCTTAGATATAAATTTCATTGCACAAATTGATGACCAAGAAGAGATGGCGACTCCATTGATCAGTGAAGCCTTTCTAGACTCACCATGGTACTCTGATGTTATCTTTGTACTCACACAATTACAAGCTCCTCCTGGTTTAACTAGAACTAAAGCTATATTTTTCAAAATTAAAGCAATGAGATATTGTATTCTAGATAAAATGCTTTATTGGAAAGAACAAAGTGGGATTTTACTTAATTGTTTATTGAAATCAGAAGCTGACAATATTCTTGAAGAATTTCATGCAGGTGACTGCGGAGGCCACTTATACTGGAAGAGTACAGCAGATAAAATTCTTAGAGTTGGTTTCTACTGGACAACATTGTTTGCTGATGTCAAAAAATATGTTACCTCCTATCACCAAAGTCATATTTTTGAAGGGAAAAATAAATTGTTACCCTTGCCCCTAAAACCTATTTCTACTGAGATGCCTTTTCAACAATGGGGTTTAGACTTCATTGGAGAAATTCATCCCCCATCTTTTGGACAGCATAAATGGATTTTGACTGCCACAGATTATTTTACCAAGTGGATAGAAGCCATTCCTACTAGGAAAGCCACAGACTCAATCATAATCTCTTTTATTGAAAACAATCTTTTATCTAGATTTGGATGCCCTCACAAAATTATTACTAATGATGTAGCTACATTTAAATCCAAGAAAATTATTTCCTTTTTCCATAAGTATCACATTACCCTAGGCCACTCCACTGCTTATTACCCTCAAGGTAATGGCTTAGCAGAATCCTCTAATAAAATCCTGGTAAACATCATCAAAAAATTACTTCAAGAAAACAAAAAGACTTGGAACAAAAATTTGATCTATGCCCTATGGGCAGATAGACTTACCACCAAGAAGTCAATTGGTACTTCACCTTACCAGCTAGTTTATAGAATGGATGCAGTTTTTCCTTCATCATTGGGAGTTCCAGTAATGAAGATTATTCAGGAATCACAAGTTGAGACTAATGATATTAAACGGATAATAAATCAAACAATTCATTTACAACAGACAAGGGAGGAAGTATATGAAAAATATCAAATAATTCATGATAAGATCAAAAATATTTTTGATAAAAGGAGTAAGGAGGATGATTTTTACATAGGAGATAAAGTGTTAAAGTGGGATTCTAGGAGAGAGGAAAAGGGAAAACATGGAAATTTTGATTTTTTATGGAAGGGACTTTATGAAATTTATGGGTACAGGGGCAACAATGCATTTTTTATCCAAAATTTGGATGGAACAGACCTTCCAGATAGACCATTGAATGGAGGCCTAAGATCAATTCTTCATACTCTGCCATGTTTTTGGTGCATTTAAAGTTGATTCTAAAGGCATGTCCTTCTCAATAGCTGGTTTCCATGTTGGTGATCCATACTCCAGCTCTTGCGCCTGTCTTGTTCACTGAGCCATCAAAATCTAAGTTCCAAAGGGCTTCATGAAAGATATTATCGTTGTTTGGTTCAGGTTTTCTGTTAATCAATTCAGTTTGGATATCATCATTATCAGAGTTGCATAAAATGAAAGAGTCAAGGTCAGTTGGGGTTGAATAGATGGGATAATTTATGGATTTTTCTGCATTACTGACCATGTATTTCATTAGAGTTTCTCTGTAAAGTTTTTTGGGCTATCCAAATACTGTGATAGTAGAAAAACTCATGTCTAGCTGAAGAGGTCCCTGCAACTTAGCTCCCCATGAGCGAGAAAGAAGCATACCATACTTTGGTGGGATATTAGCTACTACAGTATCCATGATCATACTTTTACCTGGGTATTGAACTAAATTGACACACAAATATTTTATCAATCCAATGCATTAACTTTAGAGGAATCAAATGAGAACAAGTCTTTATATGGCCTAGTTATTTCTAGATTCAGAGTTTCCATAATAGCTTTAGGCATTAAGTTTTAGGAATCTCCTGAATCTAACATTTCATTGTGTAATATCTGATCGTGAATAGTAAGACTAATGTAAAAAGGAGGGATTTCTCCATCAACATGTGTACCATTAACATCAAGACCAAAAATTAATTGAGGTTGATCATCATTTAGATTAATTGAATCCTCTCCATCATTCATGTTTAAATTTTCATTGATTGTTGATTTATACAAGTCATTCTTTACCAATTCTGTTAAAGGAATTGGTATTTTTAACTTGGATATTTCAGCTTGAATGTTGAATGCTAGTTGAGATTTACTAATATGCAGAAGTTCATCTTTTGTGATTGTTAACTGAGTGGATTTTTCTTGAGGTTCGACAGTTTTACCTTTAGCTTGAGTTCTTCTTTTATCTTCTGTTTGAGTTTCTTGATTTCTGCTATATTTGATTATTTTTTCATTAACAGTTTGAGTGGCAATAGATGCTTTGTCAGATCTGGAATTTTCAGCAGAAGATTTAGGATTTGATGATTTAGAGTTAGCTGGATTCTTTTTTGGATCAGTAACTGTTTTTTTTGTTGAATTATTGGCCTTTGTGGTATTATCCTTTTGGGCATATTTGGAATATTGAGCCACTTCATCAGTGATATCAACAATCTTTTGACTAGACTGTGTTTTAGGACTGGGTGGGTTTGAATTTTGATTGTTTTCCCTTGGAAGAATTTGCAAAATTTTTGTTTTGGGAGCCTCTACATTATTTTTGTTTTGATTTTGTTGAGTTGGAGTATTGTTTTTTGTAGAAGGCTCATTTGTTTTCTTGCTTCTAAGGTTATACTAGCTGTGAATTTCATTGATTATGAGTTCATAACCTTGCTTATAGTCAAAGGATTCACCAGATTCTACTTTGAACAGTTGAAGCTCAAAGAGTTCTTGATCCTCTTGAGTGAGAAAAATTGTATTGCTTTCATCTATCCCCATCACTATGTTGATGTCTTCCTCATCCTCAACATTGTTTTGAGAAATTTCAGCATAGTTATCTTGAAATGGGGGCTTAATGTTTTGATCTGGGGAAGGTTCTTTACCTTTTCCAGGATTTTTGTTTTTTCTGTAGTTGGGATTTCTGATTTGGGATTGGTTATCCCATTATGGTTTTTTCTCAATGTTGTCTAATCTCTCAACTACTCTTTCTAAAGTTCTAGTCAAAAGATCAAATTTACCATCTAAGTTTGAATTCTTTTCTTTGATCGTGACTCTCCTTTCATTTCTAAGTCTGGATTTTTTGGCTAGGATATTAATTTCTACACCAACAGCATCTAGTTGCATCTGTTCTAATGTTTCAGCATTTCTTTCTCTTAATTGGTATGCCATATTTGGATCAAATCCATTAGGAAATTTAAGAAGGACTGAATAGGGGGTAGGTTTAAGATCAACAGGAATGACATTATAAACACTGTTATATCTGGTGCAGTAATCCTGAACAGACTCATTAGGAGCTCTTTTTAAGGAATCAAATTTAGATAAAATTTGCAGGGGACTCTTTTTCTTTTCCCATTTATTTATGAATGCTCTATGAAATGCAGCTAAATATGCTATACTACCAACACCTAAATTTCTTAACCATTTTTTTACTTCTCCAGTTAAGCTTTGAGCAAACAACCTCATTCGGACATCAGATTCATCTATCTCATAAATTTCACAAAAATCATTCATTTTGGTGATATGTTGTTGTACAGTATATGGTGAACAATTATCAAATAATGGGATATCCTTTTGGTAATTTTGGGGCATGTCATGGAGGTTTTGGGGTAAAACTAGAGGAGCATATCTTGCAACCATGATTTAAAGTTTTCATGAACTAGGAGGTATAATAGTGACTATAGGAGCAGTGCTAGATATAGTAGTTGATGTGCTGAAAACTATATTTGAAGAACTTGGAAAAGATGATTTTATATATATGGAACTATATGGAAAAAATGTAGTGCTTATAAAACTGGTGGATGCAATGGGCTGAGTGAACGATGGAAAAACTATCCTAGGCTGCAAAGGCAACTTAGGAATAAATGGTTCTATGGATGAACTTGAAGTGGCTTGAGGATATGATGAAAATACAATCCTAGGCTGTAAATTTAACTCAGGACTAAAAGGCTCTATGGGTGAACTGACAATGGAGTCTAAAAATGAAGTGGCAACATACAGAGTTGAATCTGCTGCTGGAAATATTGTTGTATGTAATTGAGAAATTGGAGGCTTAAAGTGAGATAAAAATTGAGCTAAATTAACAACTTCATCAACATCTTTAATCCGTGTAACATTAACTCTTTCTACTGGACTTTGAATTTCAGTTTTGTCTGATTTTATTAATGCTGAAATGATTTTATGTTTCTCATTCACAAAAGAAGTAAAAACAGGATCTATGATAGTTTCCTTTAAATCAGTTTCAGATTTATTTCTAAATAATGAATTTTCAAACTTGAAATCAAAATCAATATCGGTTAAGCTCACTAATTCCTTGGGTAATGAATTAACTTTTCTTAAAGGCACTTCAGCTTCTAAATTAACAACTTGTTTTTTCTTTTTATTTTTTCCAATCTGTTCTGGGTTATCTACTATTACAATAGGCTTAGGATCCAGGTTAGACCTGGTATAGTAGGTTTTCCTAGAAGCCAGAATGTCTATTTATTGATACCCACAACCTTTAAAGTTAATCTTAAAGTAGAAAAGATAGATTAAAAAAAAAATTCCTTCAAGATTAAATTTAAAACTAGAGAGTGGTTAGTCCCCAGTATGGTCGCCAGTATTTTATCACCCTAGTAATTTCTTAGGTTGTGGGATTTTGATTTATAGTTAAAGAAAACTAGGGGTAACCACAAACCTACTTTGGAAATATAGGATCTAGCCTTCCTAAATTTCAGAGAGGGCTCCCTCTTTTAGATTTAACTTTGTTTTGAATTGATATTTTAGGCTAGGTGTTAGGGTACTATAAATATATGATTCATAATTTTGAATTTACTAATGATAGTCTTGTAAATATGTACATACTTTTCCTTCTGCAAGTTGTTTTCCCATATTTTGTAAAAATAAAAGAAAAATAAAAAAAAATAGAGAATCAAAAAGAGGGTAAAAAGTCCTAAAAGAAAATCAAAGGACTTAGAAAAAATAATACACCCCAAAAGAAAAAAGATGAATAAAACATGAAAGTGTGCAAGTCTAAATGCCACTAGTTTTTACTTTTTGCAGCCGATTATGGCAGAGTGTCAATGAATGCCATAATCCATGATGAGTTGAACTGCTTAATCTTGACTTGTAATGTTTCAATTTACTTGTTTTAGATAGAGAATAAATAATTGTCAGACAGTTTAATCCTAACAATTCAGTAGATAGGTATAGAGTAAAAAGGAACCCAACAGTTTAATCTGGGTCCTTGGATGAAATAAGGTATAATTAGATAGTTTTTTACTGCTTTCAAAAGAATAAAATGTTCAAGGTTGCTAGCTCAAATGCACCTGCAAAAATGGAAGAAAAAATGTTATATTAAAGATTGGGTAGGTAGAAGAAGGTGGGAAAATCATTGTAAATATCTTTCACCAGGCTACAATAACTAATTTCCCTCCCCTATAGTTATTCTTCATTCCAGACTTTCAGTCAAAGAGGCTCTGAGCATTTCTCTGACTTCTGCTGGGACCAGACTCAAGGCTCAATGACTATTAAGTTGAAAATGTTTGAATTCCTATAATAATCCCTAATTTTCATCATTTACCATTCATGCATTCATCACCATGCAATTTCATAAGTAAAAACTCCATTTTTACTTAATGATACTGAAACCCCCATTTGATTAACTACCTACATCTCATAAAGCATAAAAACCCTCAAAAGTACATTATATCCTAAGATAAAGTGATTAAGTTATGATAATGAAGCTTTGCTTTGATTTTCACTTTTATTAGTTATATTTATGTATTTTGAGTATTCACTTTCCCCTTTGTCATATTATCTCTAACTTATTTATTAATTCCCTATGAAAATCCTTGTCCTATTAATATAAATCCTTTTATTTTATTATCCCTAAAAACCCACTATTACAAGCTTTTATGCCAAAGTAATTACCTCACATGTCGAAAAAAAATCCCAAAGATATCCCTTTGGCGTAAAACTATCTATATTCTAATATCCCGCTCCCCTATAGTTTTAGACCATTCAACAAAGTCTAATAACTATATAATAAAACTAAAAAATATATGAAAAAGCGCATTTTATTTACATATCTTATGTATTTAAAATAACACGAAAACATTGCTTACCCATCACCCCGTTACATCTTATTTTAAATACATAAAACCTTTCATATATTTCACACCCCTTCAGTCTCTCAGCGCCTTCGCATTCATTCATAACTGCCCGATTAACCATGACACTTCTAATCCAACGGTCCCAAAGTAATGCTATACCCCGTCCATATGCCCCACCACTCCCATTCCTTTCCTGTTATTGCATTGAACCCACACCATAGATCTAAACTTTTCAGATCAATGGCTTATAAAGCTACCCGGGTCCCACACATCTTTCCACCATAGCTCTTAAACTTAATCCTGACCCTTCACTTGATTAAAACAGATCCAACGGAGCGCGTTTAGTTTCTTGCTCCGAAATTGATCATGCGATGTTTTATAAAAGTTGTGCGATAAAATTTGTTTTCCAATACAACTCAATGCTACGTGTCCCATTGTGATTTGAACACATTCTAAATGCTTTAAACCACTTACCATCCCAAACGAACGCGAAAACCACTAGTTGTTTTTGCATTCAAAGCGCAATTACCTCCCTACATTGATTAAGACTCGTAATAAATAATATATACAATGGTAAGTATTAAAGGTTTAAACCTTAATATTTCATTGTTTTATGTATTATTTGCCTCCCGAATGGTTAAATTTCCTCCCGACTGTGTTAAAAGATCTTGAGCCTCTGTTTAAACCATCTTTTTCCCTGAAGCTAAAATTTCCCACATTTTGTGTATATTTTGAAGCTGGTTGAAGACATCCTATGCGCAAAAGTCCAAATTCAAGACAAAGCTACCAGAAAGCCCTTTTCAACCACCAAATACCTGAAAAAAGGTAGTTCTTGGTATTTTAACCTGCAAAAAATTTCATATTTAAGCCTATGAGCTCAAGAAAAGTGAATTAAAGATAATTAACCTTTGAAACGTGCCTACAAACAAGCCAAACCCTGGTAAATTTTATCCAGGAAGCCTGAATTTGTCTGTAAACTCCTTTTTAGCCAAATCCCTCAGTTTACATCATCTTTTTACTGAAAAGACTAATTCTAAGCACAGAATAAGCTCAAAATCCTACTGATTCACCAAAAGACCTCTTTTCTACAGTTTCTCCATTCAAGAAACCCTGCTTCTTGTTTTATACCAGTTTCCCTGATAAAGCCTAAATTGAGTAAATAATTACCTTTTGAAATTAATATTTTTCCAAAAAATTACTCAATTTCCCTTTGGTTGTGAAAATCAACTATAGAAAACAGTCTAAGCTTGCTTTAGTTGTAACAAGATGACTAAAAAACAAGTTACACCCAAGTATGTAGGTCCCAAAGCCTCAAAGCCTGTAACAACCAAGCTTCCCAAACCTGAATCCCCAAAGATCAACAAGCCAACTCCTGCTTTAACAGATGATTCAACTGAAGTTGTTAGACCTCTCCAACCACCTATTTCCTCTGAAGAAAACATTCCTTTGACTAATTTAGATTACAATATTGTTGATACAGAGGAAGAATTCAATTTTCTTGAGATTCATAACTGGTGTTATGATAAATTTCTGAATAAAAATCAAGATGACATACCAATTTGGGAATCAAATTTTCCCAAGTATGTAGTTCCTATTACTCATCCAGCCCAGGACTTGGTCAAACTATGTCAAATGTATTATGTTCCTGATCAGAGAGCTATGGTAAACAAAGATAGAGAAATTCTTTTTTCCATCACAGCATAATCCATAAATGAGATGCTTCAGTTGAAACTCGATCCTGGAGTAGTGTCCTTTTCAATTGAAGAGTTAACCCAGTTATACTTAGAGTTGGTGTTCCCTAGAAAGTTTATGATATTTCAAAATTTTATGCCTACCCATGTAGACCTTCCTAAGGTGAATCCACCATATTCTACCTCTGATTTTCCTGAAGCCTCTAGACAAGTGATCTCAATGCTATCCTTCATTCTAGGATATTTTAATGATGAATTTATTGATGCATCTATACTTGGTTTCCTTTCTACATTATCCCCTGGGCAGCCTACTACCATGATCTTTGATATTTCTAGATTCATTGCTAATAGCATACATTACCAATTAACCAAATTTCCAAATGAGGGAGTTTTTAGATATTCATCTTATCTATTCCATTTGTTTCTATTTTTTCAAGATGAGCATTTTCCCATTGCTTTTCAAAATATGGATGTAGAGGGCTAGCCTCTATCAGTGATATTTTGGACATCCTTGCTCAGAAAGGAAGGAAATGAATTCAGCTATAAACAATTTTCAGACTTATTCATTAGAACATGTATGAATTTGATTTACAAGTCTGAACAACCCAGAGTGAGTGAAGAAATGAAGAGAATATTACAGCTATCTAAAAAATGCAAAGTAGGAGACTGGTACTTATATTAGAGACATACATAATTAAGAATATTTGGAACAAATTTGTCCCCATATAAGTTACCTAAATTTTTAACCATCAGGGTTTTTGCATTGGAATATTTGAGACATGTTTTAAATGCAGATGCTATAAACTTTATGGCATCAAAGAAAAAGACTCAGTTCAAGTTGAAGAGCCAGATTGGCCCTTTCATAGTAAACAATAGGGAAGTTGAGAAATAAATAGTCAGACAATTATCAGAGTATTAGTTTCAAGAGAGTTTTCAATGGAATTATGATCCCCAGGGATACCTCAGTGCTATAAGGGTAAAATGCAAGCTTCAACCTTTTATACAGGACTCAAAACCACATATTGGGAAGTTTGCCAATCAAATGGAATGGGTGGAAAATACATTGATAGATCCTACTTCTGATATAGAAATAGTGAAAAGGACAGATAATTCACAGACTATAATAGTCACCAAACAGTCAGAATGTTCAAACAAAAGTACCAGGAATGAAGAAGGCTATTTAGCAAAGACCATTGCAGAAAACAGATTCAAGATTATTTACAACAAAAGGGAAAAAATGAATACTGCTGAGAAAGAAAAAATAATGGAAACAGATGACCCCAATGATCAAGGAATGAATGATGATTAGTCAGTAAATCAAGAGGCCATAGTAATAGTTGATGAAGTTTTGACAGAAATTGGAAAAGAACAAGTTGCAGCAGATAAAAAGGGCAAGAAAATGATTGAAAAAAAGGTTGATATTGAAATTCCCTCTTCCTCCAAAACAGCAGATTCAGACATCAAATAAAAGTACAAACAAATTAAGGAGAAAAATGAGGACATCAAAAGAGAAATCTACTCACAATTTCTCGAAGAAAATCCAGGTAACAAGGACAGACTATTGTCAGCATTTGATTATTCTACCAATAAAATGATCATGTCCTACCTCTAGCCAAAGGTTGTAGATCCAAAGATAGTCTCAGACTACAGCAAAAAATACTTTGAAGTTGATTCAGAGAATATCCATGAGCTTGATCAAATTGAACTTCATAGACATACATCTGAAAAGCTATATTCAAAAATAGTGGATAAGACCAGGAGTACTATTCAATTGCAAAACACCATTTTTAATATGTAGGACCAGATGAGGCTAGACAAAGCCTCTTTATAGGCAAAAGAAATAAGGACTAAATCCTTAGAAGATCTAGTCCTTTAGATAGGAGTAGATCCATCAAACATACGGGTTGCTCAGAGCTTGATAAATCAAAAGAATGATGATATCACTGCCTTGAGGAAATAGTTAAAACTTCCTCAACATGAACATTCTCAAGCAGAGGAAATCCTCCAAGAACAAACTGAAAAAACTGAAATGGCCAAGCTAATACAAATACTGACTACCCAAGTTAAAGAGATGGAAGATCAGATGGACATCCTTATAAAAGAAAAAGAAGCAGTAAAAGAGGTTAATGTGAAATCTACTCCCGTTGTTATTCCTATAGTTGGCACAACTGTCCCTTCCACATTGGCAGAGCATTTAGACCCAAAGGTGTCATTGGCAACTGCAGTGTCAGTGCAATCTATAGACACTTCTACCACAGGATCATCCACAACACAGGTACATCAAACAGGTGAAGCAACTGACATAGTAAAGGCCATGGAGGAGATGTCCCTAAAGAATAATGAGATAATAAATTTGAAAAAAACCATTCAAACTCTTGAATCATCAAACAAGAATGCATTGATTACCTCTAAGGGACATGAACAAAGAGAAAAAAGACTTGAAGAACAGATAAAGGTCTTGTAGCAACAGGTAAATCTCAGTGAACATGTGTCCTTCATCAAGAACTATCTTTGGAAAAACATAATTCAAGGCATACATCTACAATGGCCTTCAATTCAAATCATATATGATCAGAGAGATTTACTTAAGGTAGCACAGGTGGAAATTCAGAAAACAAAGGAAGAATTGGCTAATAAACCATCTCAAGCTTTAAATATTATAACATTTTTAAACAACAAAAACAGAGAGGATCTTGAAGAATTGAAAATACAAGACATGACTGAAACAATTCTTCAAATCAAAAATGTCCTAAATAAAAGGAATATGATGAACAATTTGAAGGAAAAGTGTGAGGCCATGAATATGTCAATAACAATTTTTTTGGAAAAATACACAATATTGAAACAAGCAAGCCTCCCAGACATTCATGGCTTTAATGAAAAGCTAATGGTTCAAAAAGATTATGACAAGAAGATCAGGGCCCATGCCAAAGAAAAAATAAATAAGCCTCTGCCACAAGGTTCTCCAATTGGTAAAGTTGTCTTGGAGTACTTTGAAAATTTATTTTTTCTATAGAATGAAATTAATCATATTTTCATTATCAAACCAAATTTCTCAAAGTACACTGATGCTGATGAAAGTTACTGGAAGTTGAAAAGTATGAAAATACCAAGTGATCAGCAATGGCAGGAATTCACAGATTTGTTATAGCAACATTGGAGCAGAAAAGCAGAAAAGGTATAGGTAAAACAATGAAGTTAGAGGAAAAGAATAAAAAACAGTTCATTTGATTTTTGGATTTTTACTGTTGATATGAATCTTTTACAGTAGTAAAAGAGTGAAAGGAAAATTCAAGCAAGATAGAGATATCATGGGACAGTTTTTTTACCACTGTGGAAACTTTATCTTACATCTGTCAAGAGGTAAAAATAGCAGTTGAAAGTGTATCAGATCAAAGTAACAGGGTCAAAGTGTATCCGAGCAGAAATAATCAGCTAGTTTTTACTATGGTAAATGCTACATTTTACTAGCAGTAAAGTGACAGATGAATAGAGTAAAGAGTATCAGGAAAAAAAGTAGCATTAAAGGATGTAAAGTGAAAGAGTATCAGTCAAGCAATCTACAAACAAATATCTTCCAAATATGCCAGCAAACATGCACACCTAGTCAACAAACTGTTTTGATTAGATTATGTTAGTTCTATTTTTCTAAATAAAAGGATGGTTTGCTAAGTTTTTAAGCAACTGTCCCTCTTAGTGTGTTAAGATATTTTATTTTCCTAGATTTATTCCTAGATATCTCTAAGATATTTTGTAATAAACATTTCTATAAATACTTCAGTTTATGAAGTGTTTAGGGTGGAATAAAGTTGCTGAGATTATTATAGACGATTTTGCTGGTACTTTGGAGGCTCATGTGTTGATTTCGTAGCAGCATTCTGGACAATAGCCAACTGGACTTCATAACTCAGGATTCATGCGATAAGCTAATGAATAAAGTGATTTATTACTGTCATTGTTTCCTTTTCTGAAGTTTCATTCAATTTCATATATGTTGTTCAATCCAAATGATTAATTAGGAATATTATTTCAGGATAAGTTTAAAAAACTCCCTGTCTTAACTACTTGATCATTTCAATGTTTTATGTTGTTTTCTGGACTTAGGAATTCTTAATTACTCCTAGTCCCGTTGACCCCTACCTCCTTCCTCTTTTTCCGGATCAAAGTATCCTTCACTGCCCTTTATCCCGAAAGCAAGCCATCTCATCAAATCAAATGATTCAAATCTCTGAGGGTTATATACCTTGCTCTGAGTACATTATCATCCTTTTGGCCTTGCCTTCTAGTCTTGCTTGCTACATCTTGACTCCATAGCCCAATGGACTAGTAGATCCCTCTTAATCTGTCTCCAAGTAATATTATTTCCCACCAAACTTTCCAAACCAAAAACCAAGTACCCAATCATACCTAGCCTAAAATATCAATTCAAAATAAAGTTAAATATAAAAGAGAGAGCCCTCTCTGAAATTTAGGAAGGCTAGATCCTATATTTCAAAAGTAGGCTTGTGGTTACCCCTAGTTTTCTTTAACTATAAATCAAAATCCCACAACCTAAGAAATTACTAGGGTGATAACAGACCAATCAAGATTGTTTGCAATGTAAAAATGTAGTGCATCCCACTCTCGAGAAATTGTATCAAAAAATCATAATTCACCAATAAATATTACTTTCCATGGTCAATATTAATACTCTATGCAACAATAAAAAATAAATAAGTATGCTATACACAAAAATGAAAACTTATATATATATATATATATATATATATATATATATATATATATATATATATATATATATATATATATATATATATATATATATATATATATATATATATATATATATATATATATATATATATTATTTAATTACCTCTCACTTTAGCCATTCTACCTTTCCCCAACATGTGCTCCCCTTCAATTTTTTTGATGGATTTCACATCCCAAATGTGATCCACGTGCATATTTGTTGCTAATATAGGAATTTAATGGCTAATACACATCATGGATTGATATTCCATATATCCCTCTACCATAGAACCCTCAAGACATGCTCTTTTTCTAACCAAAGCCTTCAATTATTTCAAGTGCCTCTCCACCATCCACACTGACCTTGTGTGTATAGGTCCACATAATTCAATAGCCTCAACTTGGTGTATGAGGTAGTGTTCTTGTGCATTGAAAAATTTCATAGGTATATACCTTTTCATTTCACACATTAGCTGAAGAAATTTTCTCTCCCAATGTTTGTATTTTCTTTATGTATTTCTTTTAATGACAACCATCTACAGACGATGGAATAGAATAACATGTTTCAATAAAACATAATATATTACATTACAATTAAAACACATGTCATTATAAAGTTGAAAAAACACTCGACATATAAATCATATAACTTACCTTATATATTTTCCAAAATCATATAGAACTTGTTTCTCATTTTTGTTGAAGTTGTATAAGAGAGATAGAGGTAAAACATATTATAACAATAAAAATGAATCTTTATTTGTTTAATCCAATGTATACATGAAAAAACCATAAATATGTATATATACCAATATGGAAATATATATACCAAAATAATCACCTTAATGAAGGTATGTCAATCATGTGTTTTTACCCCACCAAATTTATCTTTCTCTATTAAGATATTATTTATCTTCGAAGAAAATCATATGGGAAATTTAATACTTTGAATAACCTATTTTAGATCATCACTTTGCTCCTCTGTTAATAACCATGGAAGGTTGTTTTTGTGTCCATATATATTTTATCATATCCCACTTTTGATTGCATGATTTTCTTCCACAATGTCATTACAAATTTTGAGGATTTTTTCTTTATCCCTCCTACCATCTATGATCTTCCTTAAAGTTGTTATGACATTCTTCCTAATACGTATTGTATAAAAAGAATGGGCTATTCTTAAGTTCTCATAGTATAGAAACCTAATTAATTGAGTGGGATAAATTTTCATTCCTCGTAGAATCTCATCATGCCCTTCACAACAATTTTTGTTATATTACAACTTCCATAGGTGAGGTATAATTATGCATAGTTTTAATCCAATCTCTTCTTTCCCATTGAAAATATGATTTTCAGTAGCACAATACCTATGGTTCTTAGATAGGAAGAGGCAATACTTAGCAAACACCTCCTTTCCTAAAATTTTTGAAAGATAAGATTTCATCCTAAAACCACAAACTGGGCATGAAAATTTACACTTTATTTGAAGGCATTCATGAGATCGATTAATTTCAATTATAAAAGACGGGATTATTTGAAAAAAAAATGCATGATATGATCTAATTGAAATAATTATATACTACTAAATTCCAATAGAATGTTACATACCACAAAAATGTGTTAGTCCTAGGGAATTATGAATTTTCCATATAAGTATTATGTGGAATTGAAATTTCCTTTGTCGTATTGGTTTACAGATGTCATACATAGTGATTTTGTCCCATAACTTCATTAACTCATTGATAAGAAGCTTCATATATACATTCATATCTTTAACTTGGTATTTACCTAATTGTTTGAAATTACACATAATTACTACTATGATATGTACATATAAGTAAATAAATATATATAACATATTATGCAACAAACAAGACAAATGAAAATGTTACAATATTCTAAAAATTAATGTAAATAAATACCTAGAAAAATCATTTTCAACATAATTTTCTTCCTCTTTATTGGCATCCAAGGAGCAAGGTGATTATTGGTAACAAAAATTAGACACACTGATTAAATAGACCTCGACTCACTAAATGGATTAGCACCGTCAACTACCAATGAAATTCTAAGATTATGAGGTTCATCTTTAAAATGTGGCCATTTTTCCTCAATGTCCCTAAATTCATAACCATCTACATGAACTTGAAGATAACCATCTCCACTTCCCTTCCGTGCATGGTAGTCCATAAATTTTGCTATGCTTTCACACTTGAAAAATCTTTTCAAATGTGGAAATATGGGAATATGTTGAATAAAATTTTGAGGAACTCTTTGTGTTAGTTGATTGCTTCGATATCTACTACTTTAAAATTGTGGGCAATAGTTTTTTTATGCATTTTTTCCATAATATATAATATTATAATTAGGACATGCATCTATAGCTTGATACTCCATTCCAATTTCTTTCATAATGGAATATAAATCTTGGTATGTGTGAGGTAACTTATTTGAAAATGGTAACAAAAATTCACCTAACAATCTATTAAAACATAAAAAATTCACTAGTGTATGTAAATAATATTAATCATAAATATTGAATTCTTATTTTACACATTAACTAACACTAAAAAAAAGGGAAAACAATCAACCTTTCATGTCATGAAACATATTAGATAATACCTTAGGATTTGTGTCATACAAGTGTTTGGACAACCATTAAAAACCTTTAAGTTCACCAACAATAATTTACTAGAGATAATATTTGCTCTTGAGCCTTAATAAAGTGGTGTCCCTACCTTTTGTGGCATAGGTGCATCATAAATATCATTGTTTTTCTCACCACCAAACAAGCCTTGGATCAATTTATTTGTCCTATCATCTTGAAATATGTTATTATTGTCATATTATTCCATAGGATCATTATCTTTATCTTCAATATTCACTATGTGTTCCTAAACTTGTAGAACATAATTTCTAGTACTACTACTAGGCACATTAGTATCACAATACCTAGGGGGCACCTTGACTTTATGCGAACACAAGAAAAAGCCTGAACTCTAACTCAACGTACACACTCAAATAAACGTTCACATTGTCTGCGTCAGAAGACAGATGTCATCTAGATATGTCATAAAAATAGTGACGATGTGTCCATTGGAAGTCGAAATACCGACAAAAATGAACACTTTACAAAAAGAATTACATTTTCTTGTAATTTGCGATAGTATGTACCATACCGTCAGACTATGTCGTCAAAGTTTTTTCATATATTTCGTAGTGAAAAAAATTATAATTTAAATCATTATTATTATTATTATTATTATTATTATTATTATTATTATTATTATTATTATTATTGTTATTGTTATTGTTATTATTATTATTCATATTCATATTTATCTAGAAAGGGAACCTTTTCCAACGTTTGACTTGTTTGGATATTGTTGTCGGAGTCGTGGCCCTTTTTTTTAATACAAAAAATTCCCTCGTCATAATTGCAACAAATTTGATTTGCATCCATATTATGATAAACCAAGAAACCGTTTGTCGTAATACTAACGAATTTGGGTGGATTAAACAAAAAAATAATAAATTAGAAATTATTCTAGTAATCTTTTAGAGTATGATTGTTTTTAGCCATACCATTAGACTATGTCGTCGGAATTTAGTCCTATATGTAGTGGTGCTAGTAGACATGGTAAACCACAGATAATTTTCTTTGAATAGATACAATTTTTCTATCATCTCCTTTGATTAAAACTAGATTCATTCATTGTCAATCATAAATATCGGTAAAACTATGGTAAATCATTCAATCAACTGTAGTGAACAACAATTAACTAAGTTTATTCATAGCAAAGCCAAGTCAATAGAAATCAATAGAATCTTAACTAAAGCTAACCATACACAACCAAAATCACTTATAGTCAACTATAATTAACCAAATAATTACCATAGTGAACTAAAGTCCACCATATCCAAGGAAAGTTAACCAAAACTAACCATAGGTAAACATAATTATCCATAGTCACCATAGTTAACAAAGGAAACCATAATCAACTAATGTCAATCAAATCCAACCATGATACATCCCCATCCACAATACATAATTATAGTAAGCTATAGTCAATCATAATTAACCATGGTTACAATTCATTTATAGGAAACCATCATCAGCCTTAGTTCAAAAAAATCAATCAAAGAATCCATGGTGAACCACAACCAACCATAGTGAACCAAATAAACCATGTCAACTATATTTAAACATAATCAACATGGTTGACTAGTTAAATTATGATAGTCAACCATGAAATATAAAAAATAATCAACCATGAACAACCTTTGTCACACAATCACACTTTCTATAATAATGGTTAATATTGGCTAAAAAATGTAAACCTTCGGCAATCATAATCAACCATACTAAAACATGGTCAATTATTATCAATTATGGCTAAGCATCATAAATAATAATATACCATGACCACCATTTGTAATAATGGTCAACAATTGGAAACATGGCTTGCTATAGTTAAAGATACTTAGCATTATCAATCATACGTAGAGTTTTCAAATATTTTCAATGAGAGTAAAAATTAGATTGATGTGGTTGATATGGTCAATCATAGTCAATTATGATAAAATTTAAGAAACTGTACTAACCATAATCAACCATGATTAATAATAATGACAACTAGTAACTATTTTCAATGTTAGATGGCTATAATTGTTGGAAATACTGAGACGGGGGGGTGAATCAGTATTCCTTTCGATTATTATTATTAATCTTTCATAACATTATTTAATCTTCAATTATTATCAGTGTTTGTACAATGATAGTAGAAAATAAAAGGAACACAAATGCAAACAATTTTTAAGGTGGAAACCCCCTCTGGGACGAAAACCACCTGAATTCTTTTCTAATAGTTCTTTAATATTCAACTCCAACTGAAAATAAAGCTCTGAATTCCTAGAATCTAGAAAAGCATTCTTCCCCAGCTCCCACTAGATGGATGCTCCAACGCCCGAGATTCTTCAGTAGTCAACTGAACGGATGCCCCAACACCCAATGAGCTACAACTCACCCTAGCACCACCCTACCACCCTAAATTTTTCACAGGATTGAACTTGTTAGTCATCAGTAATTTTCGCCTTCATAGATGACTAAATGATTTCCATAGATTTATAGAAATAAATTTCTTGAACATTATGAGTTCTAGAAATCTCACTACCTTCATCATCCTTAAAAATAGTTTTTCACTATTTCATCTTTCCATCATGTCTAGCATTGTTTATCAGTCCTAGAAAAACCATTACATGTCATCTATCTTTTCTATATACTTTCACCTTTGGCCCAAATCCTCTACTTTGTTTTGCCTAAAAAATCCCCCCACTGCTACCTAAGCCCACCAATCAAACAGCTTTGCTGTGTCTCCCAAAATACTCTGAAACACTCTTAGCCTCAAGCTATATCTATAGACTCTTTAGATAAATCAAGTACATTGGATTTTGGATCTTCAAATACATTAGTCTATCCTAAACTCTATCTTGAATTTTTTAATCCCAATTTCTAGGTCTCAGTCCAAAAAACCAAGTCTAGGAAAGCCTCCACTAGGTCACCCAGGGTTTCATGAGTCATAGGGTGGATTTGGTGCCCTACAAACTTTTTTTTCCTATATGAGGAAATTGCATTCAAAGAAGGGAAGGACTGGTGATCTTGTATTAAACTCATCAAAGAAATCATTCAAGAAAGGTATTTAGCCTGAAGCACAAATTTTGCAGGGGGATAGCTACCCCTTGCTTACATTTCTTCAAAAGAGTCAAAGGACCATCAACCTAGCAAGAGGTAAGGTAATGAGAAGCACCATCACAAGAAAACCACTCACAACCAAGAAGAAAGCAACAAGGTATGTGTTTGATGGAAATCAGGGTTTGTAACAGTTCTGACCAAACAAGGGATCAGTTCTAGGGTTACAAAGGCAAAGGACACTATTACACCATTTTTTCGGTCATCTAACCCATTATCATTAGATGAACCCAAGTACACCATGTAAGACCAATTTTACCCTAAGTAAAATTGCTTTCACCATGTAAAATAACATTTGTTTATATTTCCTGGTCATATTTAACCCAAAACAAGGAAATTAATTAAATAAATCATTATTTATTTAATTATTTCCTAGGAATAAGTTATTCAAATCATTGTTTAAATAATATTCCTAGTTAAATTTGACTAAATCATTTTTAAATAATTAAATAAATCATTATTTATTTAATTATATTCCCATCATGTCCCTAAAATTTTAAATAAATCATTTATTTATTTATTGTTTATAAATAAAGGAATTGACCCAAGTCAAAAGACCTTTTCCCTCCAACAAATATAATAAAATATTCCTAAAGGATGATTCTAGAATTTGATTAATAATATTTTATTCATGCACCAAGTTCTAGAACACCCCAATATTTTGTTATAAATAGAAGGGTTTTCCCCATCCATTAGTCACCTCCGTTGCATTAGATCACTCTGGATCTACTCTTGGTCACCATTTTCGATTTTTCTTTGTGAGCTCCCATTGAGTTCTATGTTTGTCTGGGTCTTCTACACCAATAAGAGAGAGGAATTTTAGATCTGAAACACTGAGGAATTTCAAGAACCCATCCCATTCAGGAGAACCGGAAAACACTTTTCTTGTTTTCCTCTCAGGTGCCCCATTTTTTAATATAATATAAAATTATTTTAGATACATTGTTCTTGTCTTGTCTATTGGATGCATGGAACCATATTGTATTTTATCTACTTAATGTCTTTTGTGCTTATATCTGGATTTGTGCAGCACTATTTGGATCACCTCATTGCAGACTTAAAGATATTTTGCAGCCATAATCGATGTTAGAGCTATTTGTTATGTGTAGCTAAAGTGATATTTTACGACGAAAGATTCATACTAACAATTGGCGACTCCAGTACTAATAGAGATTGGTAATCCTCCATTTCCTTTCTCAAGCTGCATAACCATAACGAAAACAAATGGCGCACCACATCATTAAAATGTGTTTAGATCCCTCTGTTCCTAAATACATTTGGCATGACCACAACATGCTTGGGGGCACCTAGGCCCCTCAACCATACAAATCCCAGATCTTAGCCAAAAACAGCACTAAAACCCCATTTCTCTGACAGGTCGCACTTTTCAGGTCATTTCCTGGGATAGGTCACAGTTTTCTGCCCAGTACCTGCTACCCAGGTCATAGAACAGAACCCAAAAAGTGCGACCTGGCCTGTTCATGAGCTCTGGGTACCTGTTAGTTTTTAGTACCCTTATACTTCACCAGGACACATTGTGTCCACGAAGGGTCTATTCACCTCTCCTCCCAATCAAATTTCCTCACTTACAACACTTGTACTTGGGGCACCACTTTGCCTCCTTACTTTTCCTTGTTCGTGTTGATTTTCGTCATGAGATACCGTATAGTACTCATGTTCTTATGGTCCCCTTTGGACCTTCCCCCATTTCATCATCATAATTAGTGTTCTTATGTTAGTTGCTCTACTATTTTTCGGGGATCCCTTATTGCCTCACCTATGGCAGACCTCCTTCTATCGATATCAGCTCATTTACTCCATAAGCCAGGTCTAGGGGGCAGTGTACCTTGGTTCGAGCTCTCTTCAGCATGATCGTGATCTCTACACTTGATGGTCCAGTGATGCAGCCGCAGCTATTGGTGATTCCTGGGTGTGTGTGAGATGTCTCAACCCACACGAGGGGGTGGCCTTGCAGGTAGCCCCCCACATGCCCAGATGACTTCTTCATTTCCGCCCTTGATGCAGCTCCTCTCATTTGATGATATCGGCCTCAACCGCTTGCAGCGCCTCTTCGATTTGCATGTATCAGTTAGATTTTGTGAGCTCTTCCCCATGTGTAGGGGTCATTTGGGTGTATTTGTATCTCATGTACTAAAATATTCTTGTATAAGTCCTGACGATTATTCCAGGCATCGCATGTATGTGGGATTCATCATTTTTATTTATCTGTCTCATGTTTAGGCCAGCACATGCTTCATTATTGCGTTTCGTGGTTTTCCGAGCGCCTTATTCTTTGTACTCTTGTCTCGGCGGGCATAGGTATGCCTCCCCCGCCACCTTTAACACTGGTACCACTTCATCAAATAGAGACTTGTTGCACCTGTAAGTCTCGTCTCCTCAGGGTCTAGTCCTTTAGCACATTAGACTACCTTATATTTCTCTCTCTCACTTCCCTCTTGATGCCTAGTGATTGAGTTCTTACAACGTACTTCGGTCATACGATTTTCTCCTAACACTCGTGCGTTGGAGCAATCTGTTACACCATTTTTCGGTCATCTAACCCGTTACATTAGATGGACTTAAATGCCCCACCATGTCAAAATGATTTTACCTAATTAAAATTACTTTCACCATGTAAAATAACATTTGTTTATATTTTACGCGTTATATTTAACCCAAAACAAGGAAATTAATTAAATAAATCATTATTTATTTAATTATATTTACCATCTCCCTTAAATAATAAATAAATCATTTGTTTATTTATTATTTATAAATAAAGGAATTGACCCAAGTCAAAAACCCTTTTCCCTCCAACAAATATAATAAAATATTCCTAAAGGGTGATTCTAGAATGTGATTAATAATATTTTATTCATGCACCGAGTTCTAGAACACTCCAATATTTTGTTATAAATAGAAGGGTTTTCCCCATCCATTAGTCACCTCCATTGCATTAGCTCACTCTGGATCTACTCTTGGTCACCATTTTCCATTGTTCTTTGTGAGCTCCCATTGAGGTCTATGTTTGTCTGGGTTTTCTACACCAATAAGAGAGAGGAATTTTAGATCTGAAACACTGAGGACTTTCAAGAACCCATCCCATTGAGGAGAATAGGAAAACACTTTTCTTGTTTTCCTCTCAGGTGCCCCATTTTTTAATATAATATAAAATTCTTTTAAATACATTGTTCTTGTCTTGTCTATTGGATGCATGGAGCCATATTGTATTCTATATGCTTAATGTCTTTTGTGCTTAGATCTGGATTTGTGCAGCACTATTTGGATCATCTCATTGCGGACTTAAAGATATTTTGCAGCCATAATCAATGTTAGGGCTATTTTTTATGCGTAGCTAAAGTGATATTTTACGACGAAAGATTCATACTAACAATTGGCGACTCCAGTACTAACAGAGATTGGTAATCCTCCATTTCCTTTCTCAAGCTGCATAACTATAACGAAAAGAAATGGCGCACCACATCATTAAAATGTGTTTAGATCCCCCTGTTCCTAAATACATTTTGGCATGACCACAACATGCTTGGGGGAACCTAGGCCCCTCAACCATACAAATCCCAGATCTCAGCCAAAAACAACACTGAAACCCCATTTCTCTGACAGGTCACACTTTTTAGGTCATTTCCTGGGATAGGTCACAGTTTTCTGCCTAGTACCTGCTACCCAGGTCGCAGAACAGACCCCAAAAAGTGCGACCTGGCCTGTTCATGAGCTCTGGGTACCTATTAGTTTTTAGTACCCTTATACTTCACCAGGACACATTGTGTCCACGAAGGGTCTATTCACCTCTCCTCCCAATCGAATTTCCTCACTTACAACACTTGTACATGGGGCACCACTTTGCCTGCTTACTTGTCCTTTTTCGTGTTGATTTTCATCATGAGATACCCTATAGTACTCATGTTCTTATGGTCCCCTTTGGACCTTCCCCCATTTCATCATCATCATTAGTGTTCCTCTATTAGTCGCTCTACTATTTTTCAGGGATCCCTTATTGCCTCACCTATGGCAAACCTCCTTCTATCGACATCAGCTCATTTACTCCAGAAGCCAGGTCTAGGGGGTAGTGTACCTTGGTTCGAGCTCTTTTCAGCATGATCGTGATCTCTACACTTGATGGTCCAGTGATGCAGCCGCAGCTATTGGTGATTCCCGGGTGTGTGTGAGATGTCTCAACCCGCATGAGGGGGTGGCCCTGCAAGTATCCCCCCACATGCCCGGATGACTTCTTCATTTCCGCCCTTGATGTAGCTCCTCTCATTTGATGATATCGGCCTCAACCGCTTGCAACACCTCTTCGATTTGCATGTACCAGTCAGATGTTGCGAGCCCTTCCCCGTGTGTAGGGGGCATTTGGGTGTATTTGTATCTCATGTACTAAAATCTTCTTGTATAAGTCCTGAAGGTTATTCCAGGCATCGCATGTATGTGGGATTCATCATTTTATTTATCTGGCTCATGTTTAGGCCAGCACATGCTTCATTATTGCATTCCGTAGTTTTCCGAGCGCCTTATTCTTTGTACTATTGTCTCAGCGGGCATAGGTATGCCTCCCCCACTGCCTTTAACACTGGTACCACTTTATCACCTAGAGACTTGTTGCACCTGTAAGTCTCGTCTCCTCCAGGTCTAGTCCTTTAGCACATTAGACTACCTTATATTTCTCTCTCTCACTTCCCTCTTGATGCCTAGTGATTGAGTTCTTACAATGTACTTCGGTCATATGATTTTCTCCTAACACTCGTACGTTGAGGGGCAATCTGTTACACCATTTTTTTGGTCATCTAACCCATTATCATTAGATGAACTCAAGTACACCATGTAAGATCAATTTTACCCTAAGTAAAATTGCTTTCACCATGTAAAATAACATTTGTCCATATTTCCTGGTCATATTTAACCGAAAACAAGGAACTTAATTAAATAAATCAATATTTATTTAATTATTTCCTAGGAATAAGTTATGCAAATCATTATTTAATAATATTCCTAGTTAAATTTGACTAAATCATTTTTAAATAATTAAATAAATCATTATTTATTTAATTATATTCCCACCATCTCCCTAAAATAATAAATAAATCATTTATTTATTTATTGTTTATAAATAAAGGAATTGACCCAAGTAAAAAGACCTTTTCCCTCCAACAAATATAATAAAATATTCCTAAAGGGTGATTCTAGAATTTGATTAATAATATTTTATTCATGCACCGAGTTCTAGAACACCCCAATATTTTGTTATAAATAGAAGGGTTTTCCCCATTCATTAGTCACCTCCATTGCATTAGATCACTTTGGATCTACTCTTGGTCACCATTTTCCATTTTTTCTTTGTGAGCTCCCATTGAGTTCTATGTTTGTCTGGGTTTTCTACACCAATAAGAGAGAGGAATTTTAGATCTGAAACACTGAGGACTTTCAAGAACCCATCCCATTGAGGAGAACCGGAAAACACCTTTCTTGTTTTCCTCTCAGGTGCCCCATTTTTTAATATAATATAAAATTCCTTTAAATACATTGTTCTTGTCTTGTCTATTGGATGCATGGAGCCATATTGTATTTTATCTGCTTAATGTCTTTTGTGCTTAGATCTAGATTTGTGCAACACTATTTGGATCACCTCATTGCAGACTTAAAGATATTTTGCAGCCATAATCGATGTTAGGGCTATTTTTTATGTGTAGCTAAAGTGATATTTTATGATGAAATATTCATACTAACAGACACCTCAACTCTTTCAAGTTCACATTGAAAGACTTTGGGAATAATTAATGAGTTTTGACAAGTTTCAGAGAACAAGTTGACAAAATTGGTCAAAGAGTGATAACAGAACCTCCTTCATAACAGCAGAGGGTTTCAGAAGGTTTTCAAGCTACCCTCTAAGATTTTTTAAAGAGGCATTGACTCCATTACACCAAAGGAAGAATGATGATGAAGGGTATTAGCAAAAAAGACCGAATTATAAGTTCAAGGCTTGTCTTCACAAATAAAGGACACAAACATATTCAAAGAAGTCAGTCAAGGAGGAAACTATTTCAAACATGGGTCATTACTGATGAAATGAGTTGTCCAAGTTCAAAAGAGACAATGATCAAAGAAGGAAATTGTGTAGGCACCTGCAACCACAGAAGTGGCCATGAAAGACACAAAAAGGGTTTAAACTAGCTTGCCCCTCTCACTAGACCTACATCATTTTCAAAGTGGTATAAAGGAAAAATATGCCACAATTTACAACAGAGCAGTGAAACTCCCAACAAGGGCCTCCTTATCAAATGACTATTCTGCAAAAGGTGGATGAACATGAATGACACTTTACAAGACTATCAAAAGTGTTTTCCTACAAGAAAAATTGATAAGGTCAAGGCAAGAATGTTTCAAATAAAGGTGGCACATTTCAAAAGGCCAAGCTGTTGTTTGTACTTGATTCTAGGGTTTTTCTCCCACCAAGAGGCTTTTCCTCATTTACTTAAAGAGAAAAACATGAAATAATATTAGTCAAAGGAAGAAATGGAAAAAATGACAAGTTTGTTGTGTATAGGTGTTAAAATTCATGAAACAGGTTCATTTTCCAAATATAGGTGAGAGGCATAGTTTTAGCTTCTTTAGGAAGTTTATCGATCTGAAAAGAAGCTTAAAGGATTTCCAGCTATGAAAAAGAAATGTTTTTATCAAACTGCCCCCCCTACAGGACCACAAATCCCAAAAAAATAGTGAGAGAAATAGAGAGGGAAATAAAACCTTATAAAGTGGGTTTTTGGCATCAAATCATTTTTCAAAGGAGTATAAAGTCTCCTCAACATCTTCCACACTTCATTTTCCCCTGCAGACAAGAAGAGAGCCATTGAAAGCAATTTTTGAGGGTTTCTGAGAAAATTTGAAGAAATCTGCAGGCGCTACACACCAAGGTCGGTGCTATGCACCTGGATCTCGGCGCTATGCATAGACGAGGTGGCCGCAGTGTTATTTAACACTACATTGCGCACCAGGAGCCTGACACTATGCATAGGCACAGGGGAGGCCCGATTTCCCACCAAATCAACCCAGCGTTGCGCTCCGACAGGCCCCACTGGCCCATCTTCGACTCGAGTCGACCCAGCGCTATGCTCCGACAGGCCCGAATGGCCCTTCTCCAACCCGGTGCTACGCTCCGACAGGCCGACTTGACCTGAACATGCAGTCGGGCAGGCGCTGTGCATAGACAAACTTTGTCCAGATTGGCTCCAAGAGGGTTCAAAATTTATATTTTGCCTCCCAATCTCCTACAGTCAAAGAAACAAGGTTAGGGTTTGCAAAAAGAAGGGTTGTTATGTATGTAAAGACACTCAGTGACCAGCAGACCAACCTCTGAAAACTAAAAAAACTCCTTGAAAGCTTCATATTAGCCCTCATTTGCAAAAAATTTCCCTCACATCACTCATTTCCACCCTTTGACCTAAAGGCTCTCAAACAAATTTAAAAAGGGATTTATGTGCTTAAAACCAGTCACCATTTCTGAAGAAGAGATTCATACCAGCAGTGATGAAAGTTAAAAGCCTACCAAGCCTAAGCATAAGCGAGGAAGGTTTAATAGGTTTGAACCCTTGGACACCATTCAAATCACCTCCTCTCCAATGATACTTGCCTATTTCCAAGATTTTTGGGTGTTATCAATTTTGCAAGAAGGTTAAGCTAGTCCAAAGCCATTTAGATTTGACTAGGTTGTTCATCTTCAATTTGCAAAATCATCAAGTCAACCTAGAAGGAGTGAAATTTTAACTCTCATATGAATCCATTGGTAAATCCACAGGAGTTCCAGATATTGGTGAGAGATGGTATAAAAAAAATAAATTGGACTTGAGTTATTATGAGCCCTACCTCAAAACTAGATGTCAGCAAGGCTGCAAGGCTGTCTTCCCCTTCTCCCACCTACTAGAGAGGCATGCCCTGTTGATGAGGCAGATTATCAGATACTTCACCTGTGAGGGGAGATACTCTAGGGTTTACTCTTATCACATAAGGCTTCTGATGCACTTCACCAAGGTTAAGTTACTGAACCTACCATACTACCTATACCAGAGCATTGGGAAAATGGCTTCAATAGTCAAGAAGAGGAGTTATTCCCACCAAATGCAGAGCCTTTTTCACCACTCTTTGGTCAAGATGAATGTTTTACACCAGTTGGAGGAGCAAGGAATCCCTTGGGAAGTCTTCATCTCTCATGATGTATTTTCCAATCCCCAAGCCTTAATTCTGCAAAATTTTCCTTCCACTTCACATCCACCTACCTCCACTCCTCTTTCATCTCCACATATGCCTTCTCCATAAAGATATTCCCCTCCTATCCCTTCTCCTAATGTATCAAATGAAGGACCTGACAATAGCCCTAATGAGGAGCAAACAAATGACAATGAAGAATATGAGGTAGAAACTGAGGTAAAAAAGAAAATAAGGAAGAGGACAGCAGTACTAAAGAAACAAACAGCAATGAGGAAGAGGCAGAATCCATTGAGGAAGACCAAGGGGATGATGACAGCATGGAAAAGAGTGAAGAAGATGAGGAAAGGGTAGAAAAAAATGATGCAAGTGCAGAGCATAATCAAGAAGGTGAAGGTGTTGAAAATGAAGAAGATAGTGAGGCAGAAACATAGCTTAATAGTGAAGAAGAGGGTGATGATGACATAGAGGAATAGGATGAACATAGCAGCCCTGAAGAGAAAGACAGTGATGGAGAGGAGAAAAATAGTGACAGTGATGACACCCATAAAACAATTTCAAATGCAGAAGAGAGTGTTGATGATGAGCAAGAAGACAGCTAAGAGGATGATGGTTTTGAGCATGACAGTGAGCCCAATCATAGTGAAAAAAGTGTTGAAATAGAGTTTCAAAATCAAGGCATTAACCAAAACAATGATACAAATGAGACAGTCAGTGACAAGCAAGGAAATAGTCATGATAGTCATGACAGTTGTCATGACTTTCATGACACTGATCAACCTCTAAATGACCAAGAAATCTAAAATGACAGTGCTGAAAGTGAAAAAAAAAAGTCCTTGGTGAAGGACAGAGCCAAAATGAGACAAGTGAGGAGGATAGTGGTCAGTTTGAGAGCCAAGATGTCAGTGAAGAAAATAGTGAGGAAAGCAAGGATGATGATGAGATAAAAGGTCAAGAAATTAGTGACCCAATAGAGCATGAAGTCACTCATGAAAGCCATGAAAAATATGAAAAGTATTTTGACTTCATCAAGTATCAAGGCGCCCTCATCACTCCTCTCACATGCACCTACCACAGAGGCAAAAGAGATGTCTTTTCTACCTCAAAAAGGCAAAGGGCCATCTCTCCTCCAGTTATCAGGAAAGAAGAAAAAGGCAAGGAAAATATGGAAAAAGGTGAGCAACAGGTCAAGGTAAGGAGAAGCAAAAGGATCAAGAGGACTTCTCAAGGGCCTCAATTCATTGATTTAGACAGTGACACTTAGGACAAGGAAATGAACACAAAATTGCTTCTCTTGGAGAAAGATGCACAACTTCAGGAATGGGAAAGAGACTTTGAGATGGCATAATGTTTCATCCACTATTACAAGGAGGAGCATAATAATTTCAAGAAGGTTAAGAGGGGCCTTTCCTTACAAAAGAAAATGACAAAGCATTATGCAGGGAAGAACATGCTTGCTTGTGCCAAACTGAGGAAAGCCCTCGTAGAGCTTGAAAACCTAAAAAGATCCAAAGTGAAGGACAACCTTGGAATTTTGGCTGAGGCTTCTCAATAGGTGTCCAAGACCTCTTGAGGTACTTCTCCACAAATTTTGAGGCAAATTGGACAATTTTTTGTTTTTTCCAAATTTTGACCCCTCGGAGTGCAGGACCCTAGGCGGTACGCAAAACATTGGTTCATCCTCATCACTCAAATTTTACATTTTTTTATTTCTCACATCACCAAAAGTCTTCTCAACAATTTTAATATCATTTGGAGCATTTTTATCCCCTCAAAAGGTCACAAAACATAAAGAATTTAACCTTTCTATCTTATTTTCAGACCAGGCGCTGCACACAAAGCAATCTTGGGAGATTTGATTTTTGGATAGGTAAATCGCATCCAATTAGCACAAATAAATAATTTATGGAAATTAGACTCATTATTCTTTCCAACGAGCCATCATGGAGCCAAATCCAGTGTCGGGAAGGGGTCTAAAACTCAACTGCAAGAGACACTATTTTCTGCTGAAGTGGCGCTACGCATAGAGGCTCCCTAGTGTGTTTTGGACCAAAAGTCAACAAAACACACTCATTTATGGAAAATAGATATTTTTGAGTTTTTTTAGGCAAATTAAGCTATAATTAGGTGCAAATAGTTATTTTAGCATTTATTTCTTGGGATATTATGTGCCTTGGGCTTTGCATGGTCTCTTGGCCATAAATGGTATTTGTGACTAAATTTGACATTTTCCTACGACATTTAGATTTTTAGTCCTCATTTGATCCATAAATAGAGCATGATTCCCCTATGTATTTTTTTGGCATTTGATGAGCTTGAAGAGAAATATACATGGTTTCATGAGCTTGGAGAATAAATTGGTTTTGTGAAGTGGATGAATGCCTTGTTTGGCTTGATGATGGAGAAGCTTGTTTGTAGGATTCCATAGCTTGGTGAATGGTGATGTCTTCCTAATTTGTCTATTGTTTCCTTTGTTATCATTATGTTTCATTCTTCTTGGCTGCTATAAATCATAAAAGTATAGGTTGAGACATGTTCTTGGAGGCACCTCAGTCCTCCTGATTGTTATAGCTTTGATGTTTTCTCTTTTGGCCATCTTAAGTAACGCTTGATTGCTCCTTAGGTCCACCAAAAATTGTTTTTTGTTTCATGTATGGTTATTATGTTAGCTTACAAGTATGATTCAAGGTATGCCCTACCTATTTGAAGTTTTCAAAACCCTAGCTTGAAGCCTTTCTGTGAAATATTGGTTTTTAGGTTAAGTCAAAGAGGTCTCGTTCGATATTGCCCTTTGTCCATGCTTGAAAACTTGTTTCAAAGTTCCCAATAAATTTATATATGATGTTTAGGAGTTCCCTCTCCATAAATTTAGTTATTTTTATTTTCTTATGTGTTTTCTCAAAATTTGAAGGTGATTTTCTAAAGTTAGAAGCTCTCATGCTCTCTATGTATCGTTGGAATGTTTCTCTTGGATGTTTATTAGTTTAGATTATGGTTTATTGAGCTTAATGGTTTTCCCTACCTCATGGATTGTAAATTTTAAACTATATATGTTTAACACTTCTTAGTTTTTCCCAAACTTAATGTTCACTACACATCATACATCACTTTAAGGATCCATTTACCTTGCTAAATCGGCCCTGCAACACACTATGTTTTCATCATCTTGAAATTATTGACTTTCACTTAACTCCATAGCCCAATGGCTTTGACAACCTCTCAATCCTTATATTCCATTTGACCATCTTATCCAACCAAAACAATAAAAAAATTGTAAACCTAATAACTAGCCTAAAATCAAAACCCTAAAGCAAAAAGAACACATCCTTTGCACCCAATAGAGAGATCCCTCTTTGAGTCCAGGAAGGCTAGGTCCTAGAACTCCAAATATTGGTTCCATGTTACCCTGTCATTTGGTCTACTAATCTACCAAATCACGGGACCCTAACAGAACCTATTGGTGACTTCATGCACTAGCCTTGCACCAGCCTACCACCCTATAGAAGAATAGAAGAAGAATGGACTCCAGTACCAAGGAAAATAGTCCACTTTAAAATGATATAGAATGATATACAAGAAGAAGACACACTAGAACATAACCCCAACTATGACACAAATATCTAATGATGATCCTAGACCTCCCAACACTGCCTCTTGAATTCTTGGCAGATAGTCACTTGTACAAATTTTACAATGATGCTTTTACAATGACTCAATACAATGATACCTTTACAATGACTATATGAAGTGCCTCCCACATGAAGACTTCATGTGGTGAACTTCTTGTTGTCATTTTGTACCTTGATTGCTTCTCTTGTCATGCTACCCTTTCTCACTCTTCAGAACATTAGATCATGGATTGAGTCTTATCTTGATGAATATATAATACCTACAAAAGTCTTCAAGAAAATACCCATGACATGATAATAGAAAAACTTACCTCATCATGCAGAGCATATGTCAGTGATAAACAAAAAAAAAAATTAGAATACAAAGAACCTAATGCAACTAATAGATGAACATGCATATACATAATATACTTACCTCGAGCTTACCTCTTCTACACCTTGCTTTTCTTTGCAGCCCTAGAAATTCTGGTCCTTTGCAGCCCTTGACAACACATTATCTAGCTTTTTCTTGCCTTCTAGGAGCTCGATATTGAATCTGGTGTATCTTTGTTTTTCCAGATCCCCAATATGTTATTTTCAGCCCTGTAGTAGTCCTCTGAGCCTTCTTTCCAATTCCATAGGTCTGACCCAATTTTGATTCTTCAAGGAAAAGTTATGCCCAATCTCTCACAATGACCTAATTATGGACTACTTCAGTAGAGCGAACTTGTATGGTGTTCCACGTGTCACTTCTTCCTCATTTAGATCTAAAATTGATATAAAGAAAACTACAGTCCATGCACTATCCACCACTATTTACAGAATTCCAATCTGATACTCAAAGAGAGAGTTATGACAATTTTCCCAAGGTCACACCTGTTTGATATGAAGTTCAGGAGCCTACAACAACCCTAAATTCCACAAATCATATCTCTGAAAATGTTGTGCAACATGATATGAAATTTTTGCACAAGATTCCTCAGGATTTTGGATTCACTTCATAAAAATTTCATCTTTTGAACCTTCGTATAAATAAATTTATAGTGAACATTCCATGATGACCTGTTTTAAGTAGTGAAATCCCTACCTGAGGAGGATATGAGGATCACAATTTATATAAATACTTAGATTGAGAGGGTCTTCAACAAGTGAACATGGGAGGGAATTTAGGAGCTTAAAAATATTAATTATTGACTTTTCAATGAACACAAAAAATTATTAGTGCCATGCCACAACCCCATGGGGTTTTAGCCCAATAACTGGGGTTACTAACATCAAACATGAATATATCTCAAACTGTGAAGAATTACATGGCGTGCCATATATCAACGGAAACATATCGACAAGTAGAAACCACAAAAAATATTCTTGACCAAAAATATAGTAATTTGGTATGTAGGAATTCCCATGCAAGATCGGGGTAGCCCCTGGTGCTGCTTGGGTTTACATCAATGACAAACACTGATCAACAATAATTAGCTATGAAGAAAATTAGTCAAACATGATAAATAATAATCAATCATAGTCGACTACCACTAATAATGGTTAATTACATTCAACTTAGTCAATAAAGGTTAACCATATCCAACCATAGCCAATAGAATCAATCATTCATAACAATGATCAACCATCCTTAACCATAGTCAACATGGTCAACCATAGACAACCATCATTGACATATGAAATGAGGTCAACCATAGCTAAAACTATCCAACCAAAGTCAACCATCATCAACTATGGTCACCTATAGTGGATATGGAAACCATAGTCAACCATGTTCAATTAGACCAACATTTTATACTATAATAACTCATTTTAAACACTTATAAACCAAAATAACCATAATCAACCCATGGTCTATTAAATTATTAAACTAGGGATAAATTCCTTTTTAGATATCTCATTGGATGAAGGTAATTATTGCATTGAATTCCTCTTTTTGAGAGGACAAAAATCGACATAAATATCACTCAAATCAGATAAGGAAAATCACGTTTTCAAATTAAATCCCACACATGTGTTAATTTTCAAGGTCGACTTTGATGACATGTAGTCTCAAGAAGCCCAAGTGATGTGTCTTTCCACCCACATGGATTTTTATAAATACAGTATTAAATTCACCTCATTTGGGCACTACAACAACACAACACATATTCTCTTGGTTCCTACAACTCATATTTGGAAGGACTCCTCTAACATGTTCGAAGGACAGAAGACACTTTTGATTGGGCGAAATTGTAGGACTTTGTTTGGGCATTGACCAGCATTGACTTGGACACATTTGGCATGTTTTGACTCTCTTTTCTTTGGGGTTGTTCCTATTTCCTTAGTTCTCTTTAGAGGGCACAAAATCTTAGGAATTTGGGCACTTTGACCGTATACTTATTTCATACATTTGACCGCAGACATCTTCCATGCATTGACTATATTTGACAATCCAGATTGGCAGTGTTTTGACTGATTGTTGACCTACTAAATAGGTTGAATCTATAGCCCTTTTACCGAGATATTTGAGGAAATTTTTGACCCTTGATTGTTGACTGGATAGGGCATTGACTGTTGTTGTTAACTATTTTTGGCTGGGATAGATATGACTGTTGTTGACTCCCTCTCTCTTTCATCTACGTTTTAGACAATATATTGGATATTGGATATTGAAATTGATATTCTATGATGTAATATTTCTCTGCTAAACATTTTAATACAATCTAATTAAAGAATACTTGCAGGGTTTTTCCCCTAGTGGATTTTTCCCTGGTCATTGACCAAATTTGTGTCTCTTGTTTGTTGGTGGTATTTTATTGTGCATTTGTTTAAATTGTTCTATATTCTATTTCTCGACTGTTATTGGATCATTGAAGAAGTGAAATTGTTAAATTGGATGTTATTATATATTCTTGAAGTAATAGTTACAGCATATAAAAAAATGATGAAAAATTAACATGGTATCATTTTGAGGTAAATACAAGCCTAGGAGATGGAAATAAAGAAGCATACATCCTTCAAGTAGCAGATTGAAAAGGGAAAATATTTTTGTAAAAATGTCTTCCTCCACCTTCAAAGAGCATGAGAATTTGGTTGACTCTTCTATATTTCCAGCATGGGAAGTCAAGTTGGATTTCATAGCTAATAGCAATGATATTCAGGACTTCATCCAAGGAAGAGTACTTGAGCCTCCAGAAAATTCTTCCATTGATGTCAAAAACAAGCACAAGAAAGGTGAGTCAAAATCAAAGAAAATTATAGATTATGGTTTAAAAGATAATTTACTTAAGTATGTCGTAAATTTGAGAACGTCTAAGGACATGTATGATAAGATATTTTACATGTATGAAGTCAAAATTTTGAATGAAATCATCTCTTTGAAATATCGACCGAAATACATGAAGATGAACAAAGGAGAATCGATGCAATCATACATTATGAGGATATCTCAACGTAGAGATCAATTGCAAAGGGTTGGAGAAACTAAAACTGATAGGGAATTGTTGATTTTAGACCTCAGAGGCATCCCTCCCATTTCGGATACCTCATTACTACTATAAGAAACAACAATAGCTTCCCTTCATTCGACGAACTTGTTGGAAATATCACTGAATAAGAATCAATAATGATATCTAGAGGAAGAATTCAAGGATTAAAATAAGGAGAGCCCTCTTCCTACATTGTTCAAGGAGAGAAAAAGAATACAAAGAAAGGAAAGGGAAATTTGTCCAAATATAGAAGACCTCCTCAATATAATCAAGATTCTAGGGATCCAATAAGGTGAGATAGAGATGTTGAGTGTTACAATTGTCATCGAAAGGGTCACTATGCTCGATATTGTACCGAGAAGAGAGATGCTCCAAGAAGAAACTCTTCAAGGTCCTACAATAATAATCATGGCTTAAAAAATAACAGGTCACATGAAAGAAGAGATGATAGAATAAGGAATGATATAAGAAGAGACTCCCTTGATGATCGTGAAGATATATATCATCCTCCAAAAAGGTCAAGGAACACCAAGTATGAAGGAAATTCTACTAATCAATCTGAATATATTATTCTTCCTGCATTATCTAGTTCATATCCTTCGGATTCTTGGGATAGTTGAGTGTTTGATAGTGGGTCCTCTCATCACTTCTCTAGATATAAAAAGTTTCTCTCTAATTTGGTATATAGGGAGACTAATTTGAACATTATTCTTGGTGACAATACCACTCATCTTGGAAAAGGATTTGGGTCTATCAAATTTCATTTGAACTCTGGGGGAATTTTTTTTGCTTCATGATGTGATGTATGTGTCGATATTGAATAAGAATTTAGTTTCGATATATACCTTGGAAGATAAAGGAATGAGGGTTGCATTCATCAAAGGAAAAGTACTTACTTGGCCTGATGATTCTTATATGAGAAATTCCTTCACATTGGGATCTAGGTTTGAAGGACTTTATAAAGTCACTAGAAGACCCCTTCTAGCTATGTTCCATAATACAAATCATAAAATTTAGTTGTGGCACCTAATGTTGGCTCATATCCACTATGATGCACTTCCAATATTAAAGAAATGTGTCTCTAATATCCCTGATGTTAAATATCAACATCATGGATTATGTCCTGGGTGTGCAAGTGGAAATAAGAGAACAAGACCATTCCCCTCTAGCGAAAACAAGACGAGAGGCATCCTTCATCCTATTCATTTTGATATATGTGGTTTAGTACCTGTGCATTCACTTGGGGGTCATCTTTAATACATCACCTTCTTCGACGACTTCTCAAGGAAGACATGGATATAATATTTAAATCACAAGGATGAGGCATTCAAAATTTTCAAGGAGTTCAAGGATTTGGTTGAAAATCATACAGGGAAGAAAAAAAATATCAGTCCGACAACGGCAAAAAATACACCTAAAATGAATTTATAAACTTTTGCAAGAAGGAATTAAGGCATTGGTTGAGAAAGATTCAGGGAAGCAAGTGAAGGCTCTGAGGAGCGATAATGGTGGAGAATATATATAGAATGAATTCAAAGACTTCTGTAGCAAAGAAGGAATTCAAAGATAACTCATAGTGCCTCATAACCCACAACAAAATGGGGCCGCGGAGAGGAAGAATAGAACGATCATGGGTGCATCACAAGAAATGATACATGATCAAGGCCTACCAATACATTTGTGGTTGGAAGCATGGAACATTGTAGTTTATGTGAAAAACCATTATCCTCATAGAGTACTTGGCATGAGTACACCTGAAGAACATTTTACTGGTAAGAAACCAAATGTTTCTCACTTTAAGATTTTTGGCTCATCTATTTATGTGCATGTGGCCAAGAACACCAGGAAGAAGCTGGAGTCGACTACTGAAGTTGGGATATTTGTGGGGTACACATAAACACCCCATAGTTATCGTGTGTATTTTCCAAACAGTTGAATGACTGTGGTGCGACAGGATATAAAATTCAATGAGGAGAAAGCCATGAAGTTGTCACTTAAGAGGGAGCTAGACTTACATGCAAAGGAGGATCAGCCACAAGAGGAGGTTCATGATGTGAGGGAGTCCACTGACACAGAGCCAAACATCATAACTGGCAGAAGGTGTACCACAAAAACTGAGAGGCTGAAACTTGATGTTGCACAGAATGTAGGAGTCCCTACTTCACAACGTAGACAAAGATAGTCTCCTAACCGATTCACTGGATACATGGCTCTCATGAGAAAATGTATTGTGACTGAGCCATCTTCCTTTCAGGAAGCATTGCAAGAAGGGATTGATTATGAAGAAACATTTGCACATGTCGCACGGTATTCTTCCATAAGGACCATCCTTGCTCTCTCAGTGCAGATGGGTTGGCACATTCATCAGATGGATGTGAAGACTACGTTCCTTAATGGGATCATTGAGGAAGAAGTGTACATTGAGTAGCCTGAAGGATTTGAGATCTTCAACAGTGATTCGCATGTGTGCAGACTCAAAAGAGTGTTGTATGGGCTGAAGAAAGTACCCCGTGCTTGGTACACTCAGATCGACAACTATTTCACCAGACTTGGCTTCACCAAGAGTGAGGCAGATGCAAACCTATAACATATTGTGGTGGAGGGTAAGCTTTTAATCATTTTTCTTTATGTTGACGATTAAATATTGACTGGTGATGAGAAGCTGATACACTCATGCAAGAGGACCTTGCCAATGAGTTTGAGATGAAGGATATGGGCCTCCTTCATTATTTCCTTGGATTGTAAATATGGCAGCGAGAAGGTGAAATTTTTGTGTCTCAAGGAAAGTATGCAAGGAAGATACTGGGTAAGTTTCACGTGGAGGGCTGCAAACCCATGGATACTCCTCTTCCAAGAAACTAGAGGAAAGAGGACACTACATCTAGAGAGGTAGTCGATGCTACTGTCTATCGACAGTCAGTGGGTTCGCTAATGTATTTAGTGAATACAAGACCAGACATATGCTATGCAGTGAACCAACTTAGTCAAGTGATGGTTAAGCCTACCAAGCTCTTTTGGAAGGTGGGCAAGCATGTCTTGAGATACCTCAGGGGCACATCTGAGTATGGCTTATGGTACAGATAGATGGATGAGGTGAAGTTGCATGGCTTCACGGATGCAAATTGGGTAGGCAACCCAACAAATAGAAAGAGCACATCAGGAGGGGTATTCAGTATCGGATCTACAACTTTTTCTTAGTATAGTAGGAAATAGAGATCTGTGGCACTTGGTTCAGCGGAAGAAGAATACATGGTAGCAAGTCTAGTTGCATGTGAAGCTATTTAGATGAGAAAGATACTAGTTGGTTTGTTTGGTTCTCATTTAGATCCTACAGTGATTCATTTTGATAATCATAGTTGCATTAAAATCTCGATTAATTATGTGTTTCATGATAGATCTAAGGATATAAATATCTGATATCATCATATTAGAGATTGTGTGCAGTGAAAGATCATGTTGCTTCAGTACATTCCTATGGAATATCAGGATGCAGATATTCTGACGAAGGCGCTCACTAGGAGAAAATCCGAATACCATAGAGACAGGATCGGGGTGAAGGATAATCCCTTTCTTATTGAGAGGGAGTGTTGAGATTCAATAAGATGATGATCTGATGCCAGGATACTGGGTTAAACAGATCCTAGCATATATAAACTCGCATGTGCTTACTTCAACATTAATAATTTCAAAATCCTCTTCAATTAGCAAACATTTTCAACAGCTTAAAATGTACCTAAATAAAAGAGAGCTTATACAAACACAAATATATTGATATATAAATATACAAGAAATTCCTTGGCCAAATATTTTAGTGGATGGCCTTTCGGCTCTTGGCCCTTTACAACAAGCTCTAAACCCATTTCTCACTCTCTGTATTCCTCACTTTCTCACTTGTTTTTCATCCTCACACAATCCTCCTATTTATACATAAATATGAATTTATTCCACTCAATAATTTCCTCCACACAAATCTCAACTAAAATCTAAATTAGATTTATCCCTTTTTTAGGCTCAACTAAGTCTCGTTTATGGAATTCCTAATCCGTAGATTATCTACCTAATTCAACTCCACTCATATCCTTAATTTATTAAAGGAATATTTACAATAATCCTCGCATTTATATTTTCTCTCTTAATTTATTAAAAATGAGAAAAATAATTAAATAAATAATTAAAAGATCTCACCCCCTAAATCACACAAATGATTAATGTAAATTTAGCTTTGATGCTCCTGCATTAGACTCCCCATGTAGGGAAGTTTCCATAGACTCCTGTCTATGAGGTATGTCACTTTTCTGTAATAATGCAACAGCCACAAGTCATGATGACTTGCTCCCTCCAGGATTCAAAACTCTGTTTTGCCAATGGTCCTTCAAAGTATCAACTCGATTTGGTAACTCATCACTCACTCTGTCGATTGGATTCCATCAGCCTTTACAACAATTGCTTCTACCAATTCCTTGGAGTAATTTCTCTTTGTTTGATGCTTTCACCTCCAACTGAGCTGAACAATCAACTTTATGTAATGAATAATAATCAAGAACTCCCTCTTGATTACAACTATAGTCTTTGATTTCTTTTATAGCAACAACTTTCTCATCCAGTGTTGTACTTGCATTCACCAACAAACTGTTAGTTTTAAAAAGATAAGACCTTTCAGTCTCTTTTGATGCTTCAAGCACCAATCTTCCATCATCGACTTTCTGGACTTTAGTAGATCTTGTTTTGAACTGCTAGCTGCTTTCATTTTTGTACTACTGGATCAATATTTTTGTCTCCTTTATGTCTCTATGGACATAATTTTCTTGCTGCTCCTGATCTTTCATCTCAACTCCAAATAATTTCTGCTCAATTTCTCTGATTTCAACATCATATCTGTTAATGTCATTTTCTGTATCTGTAGTAACATTATTATTTTAAAATTTATAACATTCATTCAACTCTATAAATGTTAAAAACATTTCATCTCTATCATGCACAGTAATTGTAATCTCTTCTGGATGAGATTCTGCAAGTTTTACTTCTCCATCAAGTTCCTTAAGCCATCGTTCCAAGAACTTGATTTCCATATGAAATATTTCCAGCACTTTATCACAAACGTCATTCCCAGCTTCATTCTTCTTCTGGAAATCTTCCTAAGTTGTCCTGGTTTCTGTCTCGTCACAATGCAAAATTTTGTCAGCAATTTCATTAAACAAATACATTTGGTTACCTCCTTGGAATATCTCTTCGGATTTTCATTATGTTTCTGCTCCATAACAGCTTCAACTAGCTCTCTTACCCCAAACAAGAATTCATTTATGATTTATTCGTGCTGCAACAAATCAGTACCTTCCTCCTCTGAAAGGCATTCTACATCAGACTTCACCTCAAGAGTTTCATTCTTCTCTGTGACAGCTTCACCAGACTATCCACCATCTTTCGCACATCGAGTAAACATACATAAACTGTGAGATTTAAAAATGCAAGGCTTCATAGCCTCATCTTCTTCTCTCAAAAAAACATCTTCAGATTCTTCTGAACTATTCCAATAGTTCATGAGATCTTCCTCATTGATCTCTTCACCCAAAATTTCACCCTGTTCTGGGCCACAAATGGAAACATCCATTTTTAACTCAGCCTCTCTAAGTTATTCACACCTCATCATCTACTCGAGCTTCCTCAACTCTTCTACCAACTGTATGTTTACTTGTTGTTCCCTCTTTGCATGTAGTCTCTGCCACTTTACCTTCTTTCTCATGATCCAACCATGTGTCTGGTCTTTCACATTTTTTTGCAACAATTCCATTAAAAATTCAAGGTGAAATTTTATCTTAGCCTTTTCCCACTCATAATATTCATCATTCAACTGTTCACAGATGCCACCTTCCTTGGCATTTTCCTTCTTCTTCCTTCTGTTGTGGTCTTCATCAGATATTCGGAAATGACTATCAACAGTCATCTTCTCCTCCTTTGTGAACTTCATCTGTTCACGTGTGGATTTCATTCAATCCTCTTTTCATCAAGTCTTCACACTTTCCATTCAGCAATACAAGCTCTCTACCTGTGCATGACCTCTTTCAGTTCTCTATCTTGGAATCATCTCTGGAAACTCTCTTGCTTCACTTTGCTGCAAACAACACTTTAGTAACTCATGTGTTACAATGACCAATTATTTGGGTGTCGGGCTCCACTGATCATGCACCCAATTACATTCAGATCTTTGATTTAGCTTACGAATCTTTGACTTCAGAATTTACAACAACTCTTCATCTTGGATGAAAAATACTCAATCTTAACTCAAACTATCCAAACTTTCATTTGACCCTAACCTCTGTTTTGACTTCAATAATTTAATAGTGGATATTTTGACTTAATTCAAGTTATACAATCCTCCAACAAAAATACACCCTTAATACATTTTAGGATGTAAAATCTTCACTCTCTCTCATACTTCATTCTTATGAAAGATCATGAGTTTCCCATTTATCATTTCACATGATACTGAAGTATTTAGTCGAAATGAAATCCATGTTTTCCAAGATTTATTTTATGGTGAAAATAAATAAACCATTTAATTTCAAACATTCAAAAATACCTTCTCGAAATGATGTATCATACCTTATGCTCCCATTAAGGTTATCAATAAACCTTCTTTTTGCAATTGCAACTCTCTGGACTCCACTCTTCTATGTCGTCTTTGTCACTGTGAATACTCGCATGCCCTTCATACCATAAGCTTGTCATTTTATTCCAAACATTTTCATGCACTTTTTTGCACCATACAACATCAATTCACATCTCTTCACCTGTGTACAGAGAACATGTTTTCAACCTCTTTGATGAATAATGTATAATTCGTACATCACATCCATTCTAAATAACACCTCCTTAGGCGCCACCACATGATGGTAAAACAAAGATTTTACAGCATCAAGCAATTTTGTTTTCAATCTTAAACCACAAATCAAAATAATTCTCCCTTTTCCAACTACAAGCTTTGGTTGAAAATGACTTAACCAAAACTGCAAAGAATCCACACTATGCATAATAAACCCTCTCACATAAAAATGCATGTTTCTCTTTATATCACCCAGGATTAGCACATTTTTCATTCATTTTCCATTCATTTATACCTCTGCATTTGCAACATTTCCACTCTTTCATAACATTTACAAAATATCATCTTCTCGAGTATGGCAAGGAAATTTAATCATCCAGATTTTCCCTCATCTCAATCTCTCAAGTTTCTCTTTTAATTTAAATTTCTTGGCTTGAAAACATGAAACCTTAATGCAACTGAATATCCTTTCAATATTACATTCTCCAAAAAAAAAGTACATGAATTATTTTCAAAAAATTTACCTCAATCAATCCCAATGAATTTTCCTTGCGCTGGAAGGTGGTACCATGGAAATACTAGATCCATACCTTGCATATTCCACTTGAGCCGCACCTCTTTCACAAGCCCCACACATGCTTTTTTTTAAGTGCATTGATATGACTGGCTTCCAAAAATTTATGTAGAAAACACAATTTCCACTTCACAATTTAGTATAGTAAAATGTTCAATTTTACTAAAACTCGATCTACTCTTCAAAATGATGGAATTGATTCATTTTTCACCACTTAGTATGCAATACTCTATTAATTCATATAATAATGAAATATTGCAGCTTTATGCAAACTCCATTCTACATGATCGATGGGTCCTTAAAGGACCATTGTTATACATATAATAATAACATAATTGAAAGTTTCATTTGGAATTCATTAAAAAAAATTCAACTCCGTCTTGATTATTGAACCCACCGTTCATACAACCAATGCCACCATTAAACAATATATGTTGCCCAATCAAAGACTCCAGTCAACATATATAAAACGGCATGTCATATACATAAAGGCTCAAATCGGTTTACGCATGGATGCTGAGTTATTAATGCTGCAGATTAGGATTTATTGCCTGTGATAAAATGACATACTGCTCACCCTATGCTACCCACAGTGCTATCTGTGTTTATTTCCTGCAATGTTACTTGGAACGTATATCCCGTCTGTGATAAACATTTACAGCTTACCATATGTTCACCCTCTGTAGCATGAGCTCACCGTGACACAACTCGTCGTCGATGGCACGTATGCCATGTCATATAAGCCTGTGTGTCCCTACGTTCATGTGCATATATGCCGTATGTCCCACAGAGTGCAATCCTAAGCTGTATGTAATCTACAGCCTTCTAAACTGCCTTTGTCATGATAACGTTGTTGATAGCATATATCTGCGCTCTTTAGCTGAGATGTGGACTCTGCCCAAAAGAGTTAAGCCTCATGCAGCTTCCACCACTTTAGACCATGCACACAGGTTTGCGTTCTTGTTTCAACATATTCATCTGCCTGCATTCACACGCTCCAACATCAGACTTGGCCACACTCCACTAATTTCTAATACATCCCACAGCGTACACACCACCATTAAGAGGAATTCTGTCATGGCACAGTATCTATCAAAAAAATACAAATGAAAAAAATAGTGCGCCAGTGATATGAGATTTTTTTGAATCCTTGGAAAATCAATCCATGCTACAACAAGTAAATTCTAATCACAGCCTCTAAATTATAACAAGTGAATTTAACTCCATAAAGTCAATTTAACTCCTCTCACTGCATGATTTTGTTTTCTCCTCCGTTTTTCCTTTGTCACTCCCCTGCGCGTTGTGCTCCCAGTAAATCAGTCCATGCTACAACAAGCAGATTTGAATCACAATATTTTACTATCTCTCACAATCCTAGCACGAGCTTGGGCTCTGATACCAAAATGATGGCAGGATACTAGGTTAAACAGATCCTAGCATATATAAACTCGCGTGTACTTCCTTCAACATTAATAATTTCAAAATCCTCTTCAATTAACAAACATTTTCAATAGCTTAAAATGTACATAAATAAAAGAGAGCTTATACAAACACAAATATACTAATATATAAATATACAAGAAATTCCTTGGCCAAATATTTCAGTGGATGGCCTTTCGGCTCTTGGCCCTTTACAATAAGCTCTCAACCCATTTCTCACTCTCTGTATTCCTCACTTTCTCACTTGTTTTTCATCCTCACACAATCCTCCTATTTATACATAAATACAAATTTATTCCACTCCATAATTTCCTCCACACAAATCTCAATTAAAATCTAAATTAGAATTCATCCCTTTTTTAGGCTCAACTAAGTCCCGTTTAGGGAATTCCTAATCCCTAGATTATCTACCTAATTCAACTCCACTCATATCCTTAATTTATTAAAGGAATATTTACAATAATCCTCACATTTATATTTTCTCTCTTAATTTATTAAAAATGAGAAAAATAGTTAAATAATTAATTAAAACATCTCACCCCCTAAATCACACAAATGATTAATGGAAATTTAGCTTTGATGCTCCTGCATCACGATCCTAGTGAAAATTAAACACCTACACTAGGTGGGGCCCACATGTTGTTTTTAGGTGTAAATCTATTTTTATAATGGTGAGAAAATTCTAATTATAGCGGGAGTCTATTTTTAGAATGGTGAGAAAATTCTATTTATAGATGATGTTCTATTTTTAGACGCATGTGTGAAGTCTATTTATAGATCGCATGTCTATTTATAGAATGCATGTCGATTATTATTATCTCTTAATAATAATTGGACAATGAACATTAATCTATTCTCAATGAGCACTTGGAAATAGTTAACTAAAGTGGAAAATCAGTTAGCTAAATGGATTTCGAGTTGAGTGGTTGGTTGGTGGGACATGCAAGTGGACTTAGTTGTAACTGAGTGATTTGAAGTTGTAACAGAGTTGGATGTGTAGTTATGTGAGTTGTAAAGTAGTTTAACTCAGTTAAGTGAGTTAAACTCAGTTGTGCTAGTTGTAACTAGTTGCAACTAAAGATACACTAGTGAGAGATCAGTGAATTAAATATTAAATTAATTCACATGGAGTGATCTCACATGCAACTAAATATTTACTACTATTAACTACATGCATGTCAGATCCAGTGGAGACCCAGTTGAGAGATAGGTGAAAGGCACAGTTTGACTATCAGTTGTGACATTAGTGGGTGCACTCATCCAACCACACACACATTGGAGATGCCAATGAGGATTGTGCAGTCAAGGCAAGGCAGGATCTCATTCATTCAGGGATTGTGATTAGCAAGGATTGTGCAGTGGAGGCAGGTGGTCAGGAGGCAGTAAATTAGCGCATGTATTTGCCAATTTTTGTATGACAATGTGAGACAATTGTATATTGTACTGAATGCTCTTGGATTAGAGTTTTATATGAGATTTTTTCATGATCCATGATATATACATAATATATGATAGTGGGGGTTTTAGCTTTATGCTTTCCCAGTAAAAAAATATGTGTTATGGTGATTGATCTTTCTTCATGTGCTTGCAATTGGCGATTATGTTTTAAATTTCCGCAAAGATTTTTGTAGAAGAGATTCTATATTTAACAGTGGCATATAATTTTTAGATTAGCAGAATCTAGGGAATACATATTTGTATTAAAAATTCTGCACTAATAATTATACCATTGTTCCCTACACCCCCAAACAAAATGGAGTGGTTGAGAGAAAGAACAAGTCCATTGTGGAAGCTTCCCGAGCCATGCTCCATGATCAGAATTTTTGAAGTTCCTTTGGGTTGAATGAAAAAACACAAAAATATATGTTCAAAATAGGTTTCATCAAGATTTGGACAATAATATTCCCAAGGAATTATTCACAGGTGTCAAGCCCGATATTAGTCATCTTTGAATTTTTGGTTGCCCCGTATACTTCCATGTGTCGAAGGAAAAAAGAAACAAGATAGAAGCTACTGGAAGGAAAGGTACATTTGTTGGATATAGTGAAGATTCCAAAGAATTTAGGATATATATTTCTAGTCAAAATAAGGTTGAAATTTGCATGGATGTAACATTCGATGAAGATGTTTCCCTTATAAAAGCAAGGGACATCCCTTCTCCACCTCCTCCTAAAGACAAGAGTAATGATATGGATATTCTAGAAGGTATTTTCATGCTTGAATCTAAGAAGGACATTGTGGATGATCCCATGGATCCTATGGACTCCTTTTATCCTCCTCCAAGTGATCCTCCTTCCAGGAAAATACCACTTTAGCTCAAAGACACTTTATAAGATGCCAATAAACATGTTGTTTCTCATGGAAATTTTAGGGAAAGCAAGAAGCCATGTATTTACCAAGCATATTTTGTGGCTATGAGAAATATGAATCAAGTTGAAACTAGTACCTTTGAATAAGTGGTGAAGGGAAAAGTATGGAAGGATGCCATGGATAAGGAATACGAGTCTATTATGAAGAACGATGTGTGGGATATTGTGCCAATACTAAAGGGAATATCTTTGGTAACCTCCAAATGGATTTATAAGATCAAGCATGGAGTTGATGGAAGCATTGAAAAGTACAAGGAAAGGTTCATAGCCCGTGGATTCACTCAAAAAGAGGGATAACATTACAATGATATATTGGAAACAATGGCCCAATACTTAACCATTTGTTCGATAGTAACCCTTGCTACAGTTCAAGGATGGACTCTCCATCAAATGGATGTGAAGAGGACCTTCTTACATGGTTTGCTTCAATAAGAAGTATGCGTTGAAAAACCTGCATGATTTTAATTTCATGACAGTAAGACCCATGCATGTCGATTAAATAAATATCTTTATGGATTGAAGTAAGCCCCCCATTCTTGGTATGCTTATATCAATAGTTACTTGATAAAGTTGGGATTCACAAGGAGCAATGTTGATCCAAACTTGTGCTTCAAAACATTCCAATGTATGCCTCTCATTTTGGTATTATATGTTGATGAATTATTCATGATAGGTTCAGACCATATCATTCTATAATGTAAGAGGAAGTTGGCTTCCGAATTCGAGATTAAAGATATTGGTTTGATGCACTATTTCCTGGGAATAGAAGTATGGAAAAATTTGGGCGAGGTTTTACTTTCACAAGGAAAATATGTTGTAAAACTACTAGAGATATTTGGCATGGTTGAGTGTAAATAATTTCCTACACATATGGAGATTAATTTCAAGAAGTTGCGTGGAGAATTAGCAGGACCAGACCTAGCAAAACCTTCTGAGTATAGACAACTGGTTGGTGCACTGATTTTTCTCATGAATACTTTCCCTGATATATGATTTTCAGTTAACACCTTGAGTATTTTTATGACTGAGCCTCACCATGTACATTGGGTTGATGCCAAGCATGTATTGAGATATCTACATGGGACTATTAACCTTCGTCTGAAATATGCCGTTGGAGACATTAGACTACATGGATATACAAATGCAGATTGGATTGGTAATGTTGTCGGCATGAAGAGTACTTCTAGATGTTTTATTTTGGGATATTCCATGATATCATGGATGAGTAGGAAGGATAAATCCATAGCCCTTAGCATTGTTTAGGTTGAGTATATTCCGGCTAGCCTTGCGAGTTGTGAAGCATTTTTGTTGAGGAGGCTCTTTGGAGAGATATTTGGGCATGTTATGGAAATGAAAGTCATCTATTGTGACAACAATATTGGGTTTTGTTTGATGAAGAATATTTTTTTTCACGACAAGTCCAATCATAATGAGATTATATATCATTACATCCATGACATTGTGTATAGAGGAGCCATGAGACTCCTCCACATTTTGAAAAATGGGCAGATAGTTGATATCCTCACCAAGGCTTTATCGAAGGGGAAGTTCTTGGTCTTCAGAGAGTAGCTTGGAATGGTTGATATGAACCTTTATAATAAGCTTCAAGGCTAATCCAGAATATTGAACAATGCTCTTCCACCCTAATTGATCCCTTAGGGTGTGGAATGGAGCTATAGGGATCCTAGGGATGACATACCTCTGACTGATAGGATGTTGAGACCTGGGATCTCTCCTAGTCATAGTATTCCCCAATTAGCTTCGTGCACACTCTTTGAGATAACCTCTCCCATATCTCCAATGGGTTGAGGGACTTGGGATAAAGTGTGATCCCTACCCCTTGTAGCAAGTGGATCTCACCCAAGTTGGTGGATGCATATGTTATACCATCTGACTCTTAAGGGTTAATATGGATGATCAGAGAAAATAGGGTAGAGTGGGATCCTTACCTTCGGTAAGTTGATCTCACTTACTTTCAGGGACTTTGGGATAAATCATGATCCCTATGCTTGGGGTAAGTTGGTCTCACCCATTGTCTTTGGATCTGGGTGGTAGCTATGGCTCCCCGATGATGATGATGATAGAGGTAGGGTGGTAGTTGGATCTCCCCTCTATAATTTCTTCTTCTTTAGATTATATAATGTTTAACATGAAATGAGCATAGACAAGAAGAGATGGTATGTGAAGACTAGATGGCATGATGGACAAATATTGATAGGTGGAATTCTCCCTAGATGAGAGGGAATGTTAAATTATACAACTATGACTAAATTCCACTTTGGACGGTTCATTGTATGAAGATAACTATTTCATTGAATTCCTATTTTCTATAGGACCAAAATCGACCTAAATATCACTCAAATAGGACAAGGAAAAGCTTGTTTTCAAATTTAATCCCCCACACGTGTTAATTGTCAAGGTCGACTTCAATGACATGTAGGCTCAAGAAGCCCAAAGCACATGTATTTTCACCCACATGGATTTGTATAAATACAAGAGTAATCTCACCTCATTTAGGCACCACAACAACACACAACATATATTCTCTTAGTTCGTACAGTTGAAATTTGGAAGGACTACTCTCACACATGCGAAGGACAGAAGATAATTTTGATTAGGAATAATTGCAAGACTGTGTTTTGGAATTGAACAAAGTGGAATTGGACACATTTGGCATGTTTTTACTTTGTTTCTGTAAAAAACCACCCAGTTTTGTCATAAACCGGTTGGTTCATTACTACGTCGGTCACAGACCCACCGAGAGCTTTTTTTGTGGCTTCTAAGGTGGTTTGGAGGAAAACTAAGAGTTTTTTCCTTCCAGAAACACCTTCTCCAATCCAATGAAAGGAGGTATACCCTCTAATTTTTCTTACACATCTAATTTTGATTTTTTGTGAGTTTAATTTGGAGGTTGGAGAGTGTTGATTTTTTGCTAGAGTAGTCATCTTGGAGGCTTGGAGTTGGACTTGGAACTATTTTAGAGATATTTTGGAAGATATTTATCCAACATCAGAATGGGTGGAGGATATTGAAGATCATGAGTTTGATGTTGATTTTGATATTGACATGGAAGTAGGGGGGTTGAAGTAGATTTCGCAGTGGCATCACCATCAGAACCAGAATTAGTAGTCGCATCAAGCAAAGGAAAACAACCAATGGAAGGTACTAGTCATGTAGCTCGACCAACTCATGCTTCCATTAGGTCCACTTCTATTGTTATGCTACTACTGAGGTTGTAGATGAGGATGAGACATCCTTAGACTCTGATCCAGATGATATTTATGTAGCTCATGTTGATGATATTGTGTCTATTAGTGGTGATGAATTTGATCATGATGAGGAATGATCATTTCGATCACTAATATGTACTAGTGTACTTGTACTCTTGTAGTAGGCTAATGGCCCCACAACTTGTAGCATTGTTTTTGGACTTTATAGGCTATTTAGAGCCTCATTAATTATGTATTTGTTCGATGATATGTATTGCACTCAATGAAATTTTGATATATTCACCTTTACATGCTATAGAGATGAGAAAAAATTTCATATTTTGTCTCTATTGGTTTGGAATCATGGTTTTAGATCTTAAAAATGGATTTTTTTCATTAAAAAAAAATATTTCATGATTTTTTTTAAAACTGATTGATTGAGATCTGACTAGTCATGGTTTGAATGGTTCCTATTTAAAACTAGGTTTATTAGGTGGACCAGTCTGGTCATCGGTTCTAGTTTTTAAAACTATGGTTAAAACCACTCGAGTTTTTGGGAACCCAGAACCAGATATAACATGGAATCACTACATAAATTATAGAGACATGTCCCACTGGGATCCACATGTTGGTATTAATGTGGCAAGCACTGTAGGAACTTGGTAGTGGTTACATGGATGCCACATAAGGGCCTAGATATGTGGACTACTTACAATTACATGGAAGAGACACATGGGCTACACGTGGATCACACATGGGAGTCACTTTTTGAGGTGGTATTATCTAATTGGTTAAACTTCAATTCGGCATAAATTTCAAGCCCAAAGTCAAATTGAGTTGGATACAATGGTAGTATGATAATTTTAACTCCACAAACTTTAGAAAAGGAGGATTTTTGTGACTCAATTTTCATAATATACCATGTAGGTTGGTTCAATTCAATAAGTAACACCTCATACAATCCAAGATAGTACACATGGGTGGTAGGTAGTGTTACAAATCCCTATCACCATTGTTGTGACTCTAGTGCAACGATTCTTGTTATTGTGACTTTGTTGTTGTGATTCATGTTGTTTTGACTCGAGTTTCCCCTGCTATTGCCGCATTGGTGCAACTCCCTAGATTTTTCATTGCTACAACTCCCTATTTTGTCCATTACTACAACTCTAGAAACAATGATGCAAATTTGCATCGGTTACACAAGCGCAATATACAAATATCCAAATGTAAGTTTTAGACTAATTATGAAATCAACAAACAATTTATAATGTAGGGGAATGATAAGAGAAAGTGAATGATTGAGAAAATAAGTCAAATTAGCCACTTACATAGCTAAATTGAGTAAGAAAATGCTTATTTTTTTACCATTTTTTGAAGAAATCAATGTAATAAGATGGATAGCCTAATTCTCATGATTATTGATTTATTTCAATAGAAAACATTTTTGTATAAAAACCCTATTATCTCCTTGAACTAGGTAACTAATATCTTATAACTTAGCTTGTAATCAAAACTAAGGATTTCATTTTTGAAATTCAAATTCCTTTCTACTCCATTTCGTCTAATGGTGTAGTAAGCACTCACATTATGTTATTTTTATAACTAGTTCCTCATATGAGGTAGGGACCTCTCCTTAGTCATTTATTTTCTATATACATAGCATATACATAGTTGTAATCTTAGTTTCTATTTATTTTTGTGCTTACTTTGTTTTCCTATTACTACAAATTCAACTTCCTAATTGCTACAACTCCAATAATTTGCATTACTACAACTCCAAATTGTAGGCTTATTGCTACAAATCAAGTATTTATGTTATCTTCATTTACTTACTAATTTATTTTGTGAAGGATTTACAAGATTTCTCAAATTAGGGTTATCACTACAAGTCGTGTTGTTGCAACTCTTTTGTAGTGTTAAATTTCTCTATTTCTAGAGTTACAATAGCTTTGTTTTCTTGAAAAATTTGGACTTGTTATTTATTAGGAATTTGGTCCATGATTATACTTTCTTTAAAATCAAGTGTGAATTATTAGTTTACACTTGAATTCATTTCATGGCATGTGCAACTTCATATTAAGTTATAAAAATCAATACCACCTTACTACTTAAGCAATTCATCTTTAGATGTTGGTGTGATTTACTTTCCTACAACATAGATTAGATGGTATACCTTTACATTCCTAAAAGTGTTGTGTGATTTAGATAAAATGGTGACTTGTAAGAGACTATTTATATCTTGAACTATGAAAATCATATAGATATGACAACTTCATACACATACATGATTTTACTAGCATATATATTATCCATGACAATTCACGATTTTCCTTACAAACCTTGGGTTGAAAATTAATTGAAAAATCTTTTGGTTTTCTCTCTAAGAAATTAGAAAGGTAGTTTATAGGCTTTCCATTCAACCATACTCAATTATAATCAGGCATGTTTAGCAACAATCTACATGTTTATCTATAGTGAACCATATTCAACCAGGTCAACAATAGTAAACCAGTTAACCATGGTTATCCAAACTCAACCAGAATTGACATGATCAACTACAGCCTAAAAGTAATGTGAACTTACTAAACCATTCTCAACCATGATTAAATATACTCAACATAGTTAGGTATTATCTATGTATATGATTAATTATAATGAATTATGGTTGATGATAGTCAACCATAGTTTTCCAATGGGGGTTTGGTTCGATGATGAAGGGTGGGTTGTTAAGACACTCGTGTTGAAAGGTCACTGTTTTGAATCCCCGTGAAGGAAAAAAAAATCCATCCATGATAAGGGTTGGTGTGGCCGAGGCCGGGTGCGATCCCTGGGTGATTTTGACAGCTTAGATGCCCCTCGGTCCCGGTTTCTCAGACAAAAGGTTTGGCCTGATGCCATTTTAGGACCATATAACCAAGCAAACAAAAAAAAATATAGTCAACCATAGTCAATTATAGTCATGCATATCTAGACAATTGAATTAAGTTATTGGTAGTCAACATGGTCGATCATATTGAACCATGATCAACCAAGCATAACCATAATCACCTTTGCTTAATGAATGAAAATTATCCAAATAGAGTTATGGGTGGAAAAAATTATTTGAATATGATCAACCATTATCAATCATAACCAATTATCATTAACCATGGTCAACAATTGTCAAATATTGTCAACTATAATCAAATATAGCCAAATATGATCAATTATAGTAAATTATGGTCAATAATTATTAATAATGGCTAAAGAAACAACTCATTAAAGCTTTGATATGGTTTTAGTCATAAATAAATGGTAAACATGAGTACTTTAGAGGAATTAATTCTTTGTAAATAAGGTAAAACTAGGGCAGCTTCAAAAATAAAGAACACTCAAATAATTTATATAGAGACACTTTTTTATTGGAAAAAATATTTTTTTGGATGATATACTTCTGTAATTATCTTGAATACATCTTGTTCCTAGGCATATGGTAAAATATTGTAGGCTTCCCCAAATGTAACTTTTTTGCATGTTCAAATCATAAAAGGGGCTAGTAGAAAAGTCAACCATTGCGTTTTATACGAGGCCCTCTAATGACCAAAACATATAATTGATTTAAAGATGGATTAAATCCTAAAAAATAACCCAATTATGCTTAGGGTTTATAAGGATGATCAAAAAAATTATAAGCATGATGGCTTGTGATGCCCCTCATGTACCACTTAAGGCTTTGTCTCTTCCTTCATGTAATTCATATCACATGGGAAGGAAATGATGCTCTTAGAAAGGAACACTCACTCTCATGGAAAAATGGTGTGAAGTCTTTTCTTAGTTTCAATTTTAAAAGTATTTTCCATTTTGTTTTGTCATGATTTTCATATTCTCCTTGAAATTTAAAATACATATGCATTATATTGGATTCAATACCTTTAAAACACCATCTAATCTAGTAGAGAGGGTTTTCTATAAGGTAGATTAATGAATGAATATATTTTAATTGATGTCATTTTCAAGTGAGTATGAAATATAATGAATAAGATAACTTGCATGCTCCATTTTAAATGCAATTGGTTATGATATTATGATGTACCAACTAGCTCAACAAAAATAACACTAAGACAATGATTTTCTAGATGAGAGATAAATTAATATAGGGACAAAATAGTTGAAATTGTATTTTTTTTCTTTTGTAACATACTCAATACCTTTTGTGCACTTTGAGGATGTGTGGTACTTATTGAAACCACCAATTTCAATACAAATTTGTTTTTATTATACCTTTCCTCAGTATCCTCCTATTAATTGTTTAACACATGTGGGAAATGCCATAATATAGACATGTGCAAGAATAATTAATCATTTAATTACAATGGAACTGAAAATTATAACTATAGTCTTACACATACAAACAATACTTATTTTTTAAAACCATAATGAGAAATTTTGGACAATCAATAAATTTGAAATATCGTTTTCCACTATTATACCATATACAACTATTTCATAAATTCCATAAATGATCTAGTTACAACATGTCTAGGAAGACTTGAACACGTGCACTTGGGGAGACAAATTTCTCACCAAACCACTTGAGATAAGATCCTTTACGCTTATTTTCTTTCCATTCTAGTTTTGTTGAGCACATGATGGACTTGAAACAATGTTTCAAGTTCCTCCTTCCATATTTACAATTTGTTGTCAAAAATAACAAACACATCATGTGCTTCAAATACTTGACATTCACAACACCTCACATACCTTCTGAGATTTGCAATTTTAGATAATATGCATCATATCCCTATGAATTTTGAAACTAGCCACAATTTTTTTGAATTTCTTCAAGTTCTTATCTTGATGCCCTACATGAAAATTATCCTTCGAAATCCAATTCAATTTGTCGAACCTTCCTATGCTAGTCTCCACTAGATTCGATAAATTATAGGGGAAAACCAATCTAGAAAAAAACGTCAACAAAATGGAATAATGCTCAAACTACTATCCTTTGTCCCATGAAAACCTAACAAAATATTATTATTAATATCCAAGAGAGAGGAAAAATAAAACTACATTCAAGTGGTCGTCCCATCTTCCCATACTTAACATCTCAACATAAGGAAGGATAAATGAGGATGTACACTTGTTAGTAGAATCCTTAATTCTTATTTCTTCTCCATCCCAATGTGCTTTCATCATTTTTCACTATATTTAAATTGAATGAAAACATTACGAATAGATTTTTAATCAAGGAAGCATGGATGAAAAGTGAAATCCCCCCTAATTTATCCTAACCCTTCCACGATTTAAATATATGGCTTCATTATTCTTTTACTCTGCCAAAGTATTATGTATCCTCAAAACCTCATGAAAATAAACACTTTCATCACTATATCCTAAAGATTGAGTTCTAAAACTGATTTGATGGCAAACAAGTGCCATGTGGAATCATGTGATAATGCATGTATCTATTTACAATTAAGGAATCCCACATCATAAGAAATTTTTCAGTCTCTTTTTTTGAGAAAATGTATTCATTGATATAAATCCAACACATTTGCTCTGTTTTTTATTGCAATTCCAATTCCTTAATCAACTATTAATTTCTATATTCCTCCAAAATAATACAACCCACTCACTTGCCTCCCTTAATTTCATATATTTAATTTTGGTTAAACTTCCATTAATTTGAGATATTAACGTGGTCCAATTCCATTTGGTCTCTGTTTGAAAAGAAACAATTTTCATTTCATGATCCAAAGTGACATATATAGTCACGAAAAAAATCAACAATATAGACGTATATTAACTCTATTTACTCCATAATATTACATTTCCTCAATGCCTGAAAATGGATAAAAGGAAACAATTTTCATTTATGAATTCAAAGTAATACATTATAGTAGCCCTAGGTTGATTTTCTATGTAAATGGGCATTATAAAGGAAAATATAAGACCTAGGTCATGGGACACGTATTCCAAGTTGAATGAAGGGAAAAAAATTAAAGTGGACATCACTTGTGGTTAATTATTGGATATGGAAATTGGCATTGGAATTGGCAAAAGGAAAGGGAAAATAAATGGATACTAATTCAAGAAATAAAGAAAAATAGGAGAAAATGAAGATGAAGAGACAAGAATATGTATGCAAGGGAAAATGAAGGAAATTGAGGAAAATAAAATAAAAGGAGAAGGATAACATTCTATGACTCTCTTAGTTACTCTCGATCACTCTTATTTACTCTTGATCACTCTTGGTTACTCTTGCACATTCTATCATTCACTCGGACATTGAGACATTCTCACTTGGACTTGGAGGAAAATAGCACCTTGGATACAAGCAAGCAAGAAATGGAAAGCAAGCGAGTGCAAGGAGAAGGTTGGAAGATTGGCCACAGTAGGATTATTTTGCAGATAAGAGGTTGCATGTGTGATTTCCTTGTTGGTATTTGAATGCATGGTGCACGCGTTTGGTTTACATGATTATTTTGTTGTCACTAGCATGGTGTTTTCCTAGATTGACAGTGATTACAAGCTTTCCTTTCCATTTCCTATATATTCATGGTGTGTTGGGATTCATTGTTTTTTATCATTGGATTGTCGAAATATTTTGGAACTAGGTGAGGTGGTTTTAAGAAAATCCCAAGGGTTGGGGGTGGAGATGGTTTTCTCTGATAAGCCCTTGACATATGGGTGGAGACAAGAAAATTCCTCTAGATATGGTGAATAATAAGTTCTGAGGCATCCAAGCTTGTGTTGGTTTGTTGATCTCTAGACAATTTTAGGTGAGATCACAATGGCTTAAGGGTGGAGGTGGTTTAACCTCTAGAGTTCATGTTTTGTTATACTTCGTTTATCCCATGAGATCCCCCATTCATGCTTGGAAAATGGCATGGGAGTCATTGGCTGAAAGAAATATTTTGTTCAGCCTAATCTATGGTGAGGTGGTACGTGGAAGTCCATGACTTGGTTGGCATTTGCATATGTTATTATTTGTTTATTCTTATTAATATTAATGACCACAAGTTCTGATTTTAAGTATGATTTTATGATTGGTTTGTCATGGTTCTATTATCATTAAATGTTGGTTACATCCATGGTATATTTCTCATTATATGATGTGCTCTTGTTATGGATACATTCCATGGTTCGATGGGATCTTGATTATTTTATATGAATGCATGATTTAATGTGTATTTTTTTAGCTATTAAGAGAGGAAAGTAAGCATTCTTGATGATTCTCTCATGAACTTAGTGAATTATTGCACGGATATGACTTCATCACCTATAGGTATTATTCTTACAATTTTTTTGTATAAATTATTATCATATGTATTTAACGAGTTTGAGCAAGGATTGATCCAAGAACAGTGAAAGAAGACCCCTGCAGGAAGCTCTGGAAGATTTGGGCAGTTGGATTGAAGGCTAGCCCTGGAAATTTGGAACATGGCTTCTAGACACACTTTGTTAATTGAGAAATTTCAGATGTATTTGCACAAAAAATGGGTTATGCATGCAATTGGATCCTTTTGGCTACATGAACACGGTTGCATGCAACTATGAAGCGAGTCAAAAAGGAAGTTCTAGTCTAGGAAAAGAAGATCGGTGGATGTTTCCTAACATTTGGGTTATCAAGTATCCTTCTGAGGTTATAGTAAATATTAGGATATTAGGCCCCACTTCCATAATTGGAACTTGGTTTTTGATGCATGCATTGTAACTCTCAGCTCATTTTTACCTTGAGAGATTGTATAAGTGTGTAAATGTGGGGTGGGGTGTTACAGGGTGGTATCAGAGCATCGTCATTCCCTATAAACCTTTATCTGATAGCAGTGTTATAGAGTGGTATCATAGTGAGGTTTATAGCAATGGACCTCAAGGTAAAGGAAAATGGTTATGGTTATCATGTATGCAATTATTGTTGCAATTTTGTATTATCAACTTGATTTGTGCATGATGTTGATATGTTGTTTCTATTATTATATATTTTTCTAATTTGGACTGACTTGTGCAGATGTAGTAGCCTCTCCTGAGATACATTGAGGTATGATTTTCATTATGTTTTATATTTGGTTATCTAACATGGTATGTTTACAGGACAATGGAAGACCAAATATGAAGAGCAGGATGGTGGATTATAGATTACATGACTCCCCGTATAGGCCCAAAGTGAAATCAGTGGAATGGGATAATTAAATTAAGTAGAAAGGAGAGGAATATTCTCCTGATATAATAGATAAATTAAGAAGTATGAAGGTAGATATCATAAGTTGTAAAGTTCATAATGAGAGGTTGACTAAATAATGGGATACGCTTGTGAAAGCTTAAGAGAAGTAGGTCAAGGTTAATGCGGTTATCCTCAAAATCCTTTCAGATTTATAGAATCAAGGATATCTTGGGATTAGTCCTGGAGACAGATTGGAAGAAAATACTAATGCAGCAGATGGAAACGGGTCTTTGAAAAGGTACAATATGGATAGGGATGATACAGTGAAGAATGGCAGACTCTTGGATACACCAAAGAAGAGGGCTAGTACACATGGATTTTATTCTAGTTTTACTTTTGAGTGACATCATTGCCATTGTCATCAACATCGTTATAGGAGGAGTGAGAATGGGTAATTTCCATAATAATTCAAGAAATTAAGGCCTCCTACCTTTGATGTAGAGACAACTAAATCAGAAGATGCAAAAGAATAGTTGCTTGGGATGAATAAATTCTTCAGGTTTCATGATCATTCAGAGAATATGAAGTACAAGATATCTACCTCCAGTCTCAAAGGAAAAGTAGATATTTTGTGGTAATAAGTCAAACATGTCATAGGAATTAGGGAAAATGAGCTCATTTGGTAAGAGATTGAAAAAATATCTAGGTATAATTACCTGTCAGAGAGGTATTATGATGGAAAGGCCAAGGAATTTTATGAGCTCAAGATGGGTTCCATGAAAAATGAAGAATATACAACCAGATTTCTAGAGCTATTGAGATATGTGCCCTATCGCAAGGATGAGAAATCAAAGATCCAAAGGTTCATCAATGTATTTCCATTATCATTCAAGGACCATATTGAGCTTGACGAGCCTCAGTCATTGGAGGAAGCTATCAAAAATTTTAAGCATTGTTATGATCAATCACAAAGCCCAAGCCTGAGTTTGGTGGTGAGAAGCCTAAAGGAAAATTACCTAATAAGTGAGGAATATCTCAAGATGCAGGTGATAAGGAAAATGCAGCCCCACATAATAATTTTAATGGAACTGACAAAGGAAATGTGTCTCAGCCTAGAGATTAGTAGAATAAAGGTAGTGGCACGAAACCATTGAAGTGTTGGATTTATGGTAAATATCATCGCAGGAAGGATTTTCCATTGTATCAAGGTGGAAAGACTCAAATATACAGTGCTCAAGAGGAGAAAACAGTTGGGAATGTAGCTAAGAGAATTCCTTGGATATATGAAGTAGTTGAAAATAGGAAGGCATACCACCAAACATCCATTATTGAGATGGAAGGTAAGCTTTCAAGTTGTTTCTGTTTTGATTGATCAAGGATCAAATTATAGCTATATTAGTCATGACTTGGGTGATTAGTGTCATTTGAATAAGGAATTGCATGGATAACCTTGGTTGGTGAATTTGGCTACAAAGAACAAGAGAATATTTCACCATTAGGTGAGATCTTGTGCATTTGAGCTTAATGGTATGCCTACAACAACAAACCTAAATTTTCTTCCATGGGTACATATATTATTATTTTGGGCATGGATTGGATATTTATTCATAGGACCAAGGTAGATTTCTATGACAAGACCATTGAGTGCCTGGATGATGATGGAGAAAAGAGAGTCTTGTAGGGAAAGAAGAATCCTACATTAGTGAGAATGGTTACAGCTATGCAAGCTAAGCATGGCCACAAAAAAGGGTGTATTATTTGCAGCACATGTTTCCAGGTACAAAGGGAAGGAGTATGGGTCTGATGAAGTCATTAGGAGGTATATTGACTTGCAGAAATTTCAGGATGTGTTTCCTATAGAGATTCCAGAGTTTCCTCCTCATATAGAGGTATATGTCTCTATTGAGTTGGTACTAGGAGTAGCACCAGCATCTAAGGCATATTACAATATGAGCACTCCCAATTTGGTGGAACTTAAGTTGAATCTCAAAGGGATACTTGATAAGGGATACATAAGGTTAAGTGTATCTCCTTGGAGTGCACCAATGTTTTTCATAAATAATAAGAATGGCAATCTCATATTGTGCATTTATTGCAGGTAGTTGAACAAGGTGACTATCAAGAATAGGTATCCATTGCCTCATATTGATGATTTATTGCAGGGAGCAGCAATTTTTTCAAATATTTATTTGATATATCAGGATATCATTAGGTGCACATCGAAGAAAAATAAATCTACAAGACTGCATTTCATACAAGTTATGGACAGTATGAGTTTGTGGTGGTTCCTTTTGATCTTACTAATGTTGCAACCCCCTTCATGTGTTTTATGAGCAGTGTGTTGCACCCTTATTTCGATAAGTTTGTGATAATTTTTTTAATTATATATTGGTATATTCAAAGAGCGAGGAGCATGCAAAGCACCTGGCAGTAGTATTGAGATTGTTGAGAGAGCATAAGTTGTATTCTAAGCTCAGCAAGTGCAATATCTTCCAATCTCAAATTAATTACTTGGGACATGTTGTTTGCAAGGAATGGATGACACTAGATCTAGAAAATAATAAAGATATCATGGAATTTCCAACTCTAAGGAATGTGTATGGCATCATATCATGCACGAGACTAGTAGGTTATTACACGAAGTTCATCAGGAAATTTTCCAAGATTGACTATCCTACATATCTTTGCAGAGAAAAGGAAATAATTTTGAATGGACTGATGAATGTGCAGCTATTTTTTATCAGTTGAAGCAATTTCTTACCAATGCTCTAGTTTTGAATATTGCATATCTTGATAAGGAATTTTTGGTTTGTATAGATGCAATTAAGGAAGGACTTGGTGGAGTCCTAATTGTAACATCCCTAGTCAAAATTCCATATAATAAAGTTAATAAAGGAAAATAATAACCATGGCTATGGGACACTTATTCCAAGGTGAATGTTGGGAATAAAATCCAAATGTGGGTGTTCATTTGGTTTATTATGGCTAATGAAATTGGAAAAGGAAATGGCAAAGGCTTTCGAAAGGAAAAATGGAATTTTTGGAAATTTATTTATGAAAATAATGGAAATTAGGAGAAAGAGAAGGTGAAAGGTCACAAGTTGCATGTGAGGAGGAAAATGAAGGAAAATAATGGAAAATTGAAGAAACTAGAGGCCTAATTAATAAAAATCCTTATGAGGATCAATTGGTATTTTTTGTTAGTTTAACCTTTTATCAGTTCATTTTTGGAGCTCTCTCTATCTACTCTCTCTTTCTCATACTCTTACAAAATTAGAGCATTATTGGAGCACTCTAACATTGGATCAAGAAAGCAAAAGGAAGGGTAAAGAAGGCAAAGGGAAGCAAATATCAAGCAAGGAAGAGTAGGATCAAGAAGCTACATTGGGATTACTTGCAGGTATTGAATTGCATGTGTGATTTCCTTCCTATATTTTCCATGCATGGTACATGCATGTGTGGTTTTGGTTCTCTTGTTTTCAATGGCATGGGTTTTTCTAGGTGGGACAATGTTCTTCAACCTTGCCTTGCCATTTCTAGATAGCCATGGTATGGTGGGTTCTCTTGTATTTGGTTGAGCTAGATTGTAGGATGGATTCATATCTGAGTGGGTTGGCCTTAGTATTATTCACAACGCCTAATAATCCTGAGATGGGATACATGGTAAAGCCTAGTTGTGAACACCTTGATTGAGCCTAGGAATCCTCGATTAGTGAATGACAAGATACATATTAAAGCTCATTGGTGAATACCCTTGATTAGGCCTAGGAATCCCTTAACCAGTAATGATAGGATACATGGTAAATCCCATAGGGTGGAGACCTCATAGGCCTAGGAATCCCTTGACCGATAATGGAGAGATACACAGTAAAGCCGAGAGGTTGAGACGGGAAAATTCCTCATGGTTTAGGTGGAGAAATCCATAGGAATCCATGCTTGTTTAGGGCCTAGTGATTTGGTGGGGATTGTGGTGAAGCAAGGTTGTGTTGATGAATTTTTGGTCCTAGTGATCCGGTGGGGATTGCGGTAAGCCTTAAGGAAGCCATGGTTGGTTTTGTTGTGAATCCCACATTCATGCTTGGAATATGCCATGGGGGGTGATTGGTTGAAAGAAAGATTTGGTTCAGTAGAATCTATGGTCGAGTGGTTCATGGAATTCCCTAACTTTGTTGGCTTTTTCATTCACTAATAAGAGTTTCTTCTTCTTGGTACTTCATTTTTAAATTTACTGGTTCATATGTGATTTTTATGTTTGTTATATCCGTGTTATTTTTGTTGGTTATATGTTGGTTGTGAGTATATTTAATGACAAACTTGATGTATGAATCTTATCATTTTTTTATTAGAAAATGAATGTAAACTGAATATATGACATAAAATATGATAATGCAACTCTCGTTATAAGTAAAAAATGCTTCTTTAAAAATCTCATATAAGTATGAGACCCCTATGCTAATATTTGTTGTTATGACCTATAGATTACATATTTGCGACATGTTTGACAAAATGTTTGTCATGGCTAGTAGGGTTCAAATAAAGTACTTGCACCAGTGATTTCATTATTATCCTTTTTCCATTGTTATTATTCATTTCTAGAATTTTCATGAAGTTTTGGGAAGTGGCCTAAGACCTGGCCCTGAAAAAAGTGGCTCAGAATCTGAGGTCGCTAGCACAAAATTGCCTCTAAAAGTACACAGTCGTCGACATGCCTTTTTGTGGGAGAAACTGCAAGTCCTTAGTCACATGCATGGTGATATGGTTATGAATGTTACTTTTTTTGTGCTAATTTCAACCTCAGATTTAAAATTTACTTGTTGATCTTATGCTTGAGGTATACATGTTTCCTTGTTTCTTATGTTTGTCAAACATGTAATTTAACTGAGTTTTTATGAGTGAATTCCATAGCATAAAGTATGAATTTAAAATTATAAATAGCAGCAACAAGAATAACATCAAATCATCACAATTGATCCATCAACACAGAGTTTTGATGATGCATTTCACCCCTATTGGGCTACATCTCCTTGGTCCAACTTCCATGGCTTGGGCCTCTGTATTAGCTCAATAGTGCAAAAAGTGTTGTTTAGATGCATCAAATTTTATTGAAACATACTCCAGTGAGTTCAGAATGTCAAAATATAGTAGAAATGACTATTCATTTACTCAATTTTGCCTTCAGTTGATCTAGGCATGGCCTTCCTTCCTGGTGGCCCTAGGCTTCAAAATTTTCGAAGTGAAAAAAAGCCTATAGAATTTCTCCTCTGCCTCTGAAACATGTTCCAATGTGTTCAAAGCATTCCAATCTGCTAGGAATTACTCTTCCTGAGGCAAAAGTGGTCGAAAATTTCTCAAGAAATAGCCAATTTAATTTTTCCCTAGTTTCCTCCTCCAAATCTAGAGAAGACTCTGGATAAGTCTGCCAAAATAATAAGTCCGCCGAAAATGGGGTCACTGTCAAATATTCCGCTAACTTAAATATAATTTTAATTAATACTAAACTTTGGATTAATGTGGATAAGTGCAGTTTAATGTGCACTAAGCGCAGTTATCCAAAACTGGATTAAATAGCAGTTAATCTTGGTTGAATGGGTTAATAAAATTGGATTAGCATCGGATTTCGGTTGAAAAGAAATATAATTCGGATACATGGCCTATTAATAACCATGGTGGTAGCCTATTGGAAAGGGAAAAGAGTGGTATGGGGGAGGTCACGGGGTCGAGCCCTGACCTCGCCCCTCTATACATGTTTTCCATTCGATAATATTAAACCTTTGGTGTGTATTATATGCGCCATATTACATTTTAAACCTTCGGCATATATATATGAACAATATAACACATATGTCCAATATATATAGGACTATATAAAATATGTGCCACCATCTCAAATAAACTTGGACCTTGTACCTTAGTTAAATTGCATTATTCCACCATAAAATTAATCCAACCTCGGACCTTAGAACAATACCAAATGCGGACTTTGCCCACCATATAATTAAATTCAACCATAGGATAAATATGAAATTCGAACCAGACCTTGGAGAGGGGGTCCACCACAGGGGACACGTGGTGGCCCTTGGTTGGGTTTTCCTCCCACATAAAAAAAAAAAAATTGAATTCAAACTTAGGAGCATATTATTAAAAAAAAATCACTTTCAAACCAAACTGGCGAATCCAGTTGCGACACTTGTCACAGTGCCACTGGGAAAAAATTGAAGAATATTCCCTGCATGCTAAATGGGCTACCATGTCATCAGCTTGTCACTGTTCTGCAATTTAAAAAAAAAAAATTTATTTTCTGAACGACAGTTAGTAGGCTATAACTTCTTCATCCAAAGCCTTTTTTCGATGAAACAAATTGTGTCGGATTCCTGGCGACGGGCCCGTCGCTATCATTCATTTTCCAATAAATTATGGTCACTTCATTTTTTAGCTAAATATTGAGGCTCTGACCATTCCTTCCCACTGAAAACCTTTTGTACCCCAAAATCTCTTAGATTACTGATCATGTGGATGAGGGTACAACTCCCTCACCCTTCCAGTATCTATCCACTAAAAAATTTTTATTTTCATCATTTGGAGCTTTTCACAAAAAATTAATTTTTCCTTGATTCTTGCGACCTTCTCTTGCTGTCATTGACACCGTCATGCTCCAATTTTTCTGAATTTACAGAGAAGCAAGCAATTCTTGCAGAAACCATCTTGTTCCTACCTTGGCCATTAATCAAAGGAAACTTAAAAATTGTCTCACCTTACACACTGTCACCATGGTGATTATTAGTTGATCTCACTTTGTACTTGCATCAGTTCTTGACCAAGTATCTTCGCCATTGCCATGTACCCTTTGGAAACCAAAAACAAGAATTTTTGGAACCCATGCTTTCTTTTCCAAGCTTCTTTGTCACTTTATCTTTGACCTTTTCACTCTCTTGAACCAACATCTTGTTTCCAACGCTGCTCAACACTAATGTTGACTACTGCCAATGTTTTACATCTTGTTCAACTCCTTCGAAAGGAAACCTGTTAGAATCTTGAAACATCTAATTACAAGCATAAGCATCTTTTTGAAATTTTTTATTCAAACATCTCTTTGTTTGATCATCAACAATGTCAAATTCTGAGTTGCATTCACTATCCTCTTGATTTCTCATGCATGTATAAGAGACAAACCCGTCTTCTTCTTATGTGCTCTAACTATGTACTCAATACCATCTTTAAACAAGTGATACTTATTCTCATGGCGATGAAATAATTCTTTCCTATCATACAAATAAGGACTTCCCAATACAATACCTGATATCCTAAGCGGCACCACATCAAGTTCAAATTCATCAAGAAAGTTTTAATTGATGGTGAATCTTAGTAAGCACTTCCTTGTAACCTGCAAGTTTTCACTCTTGCATATCCAACCCAAAGGATATCGTATTGGATTTCTAATCGTTTCAAGGTCTAACTACTTAACCAAGTCTTCGAAAATCAAGTTAGATAGTGACCCACTATAAAAAAGTGTATCAGTCTTGGTATGTTTAGAGACAACTCTAATATGGAAAAATTCTATTCTTGTATCTTCATCATGAGTAACATTTGAACAATTTTAAGAAATAGTGCTTTCAATATGTTTACCTTTCAAACCCATGGTTGTAATCTTTGTCTCCTCTCTTGAATCTAACCCTAAGTCATATTCAACTATAGCAACAATTTTACCCTTCTCTTTGGCTTCAAATCTGGATGAAGTTTCCAACAATGGTCTTCATCATGTCCAGTCTTTGAACAATTTTTGCATGTGAGTTTTTCCTTCTCTCTTTTTACAAAGATATTTATTTTTCCTCTTCCATGAAACTTTCCCTTTCCTTTACACTCACTTTCACTTTTCTCATCTATGTTTTGTTTCCCTATTTCTTCTAAGTGTATTGTGGCTTGAACACAAACTTCATCTATATTTGTGGGATTAAACATGAGAATAGTGTGCCTAAGGTAACTGTGAAAACCCACAACATAATTCAATAAAGTTTCTTGAGAATATAAATTAATACCCAAAATTAGAGCTCTTCTCCTAAATTCATGAGTATAATCTTGAACACTTTTCCCTATTAACTGTCTAAAATTTTGTGAATCCATAATTTCCTTTTGCATTTAAGCTAAGGGATAGAATTTCCTTTTAATGGAAGCAATAAAACTTGACCAAGACATATATATATTACCGTAGTTTTTTATCTATTCATGAGTCCTTGATTCCCACCATACAATAGCAGATCCTTCCATCATCAAAGAAGCCAATTGAATTATTATGTCATCATCGTGAAGATTCTGAATTATATAATACACCTCCAATTGACACATCCAATTTTCCAATATTTCTGCATTTACCTCTCCATTATACATTGGAAGCTCAAATTTTACATCTAGTTTGAGTAAGGGTGTTTTTACTTTTGTGGCTTTTGAGTGAGTGTGAGTGGTTTTTGTGGTGGAGGTGGAAGATGATGCTAATGGATATGATGAGGATCATGAAGATGGTGGAGATGGGGGTGGATTTCCTCCACTACCCTTTGAACTCTTCTCTTCATCCTTCTTATCATTTGAAGTTCCTTCTCCATGTGGAGCCTTAGAACCTTCTCCTGCCATCCCAGCAGTAAATGCATCAATCATAATTTTAACCATACTCTTTATGTCATTGAAGTCTCTCTTAACACCATCCTCTTCTGAATGACCTTGAGTCTCTCCAACACCTGACTTAATGGCTATGGATTCAAGCTCAACTTTTGATGTGTGTACCTATTCAATCAACTTAGCTTCTTGTGAAATTTGTACCTCTTCAATCTCATCTTCTTGAGACAAAACTTGAGGTGCTTCAAGTGCAGTTATGAGTGGAATTTTGGGTGAATATGGTGCTCTTGTAGCTCTCCTTCTTCTGGTCCTAATATTAGGACTTGCAACCAAAAATTTCCCTTCACCTTCCTAGAACTTTAACCTTGTTAGCATCACAAATTTGAAACCATTAAACTTGCACAAAATTCAAGTAACTATCAAGAAAATAACCTTTCCTTTCAACCAAATCTCTGACACCAACTACATCTGATTATGAATGTTTGTTTTTTTGTGTTAATTTCAACGTCAGATTTAAAATTTACTTGATCGTCATATTCTTCCTTGTTTCTTATGTGTGTCAAACATGTAATTTAATTGAGTTTTTATGAGTGAATTCAAGAGAATAAAGTATGAATTTAAAAATTTGAACAACAACAACATAAAGAACAACAAACCATCACAATTTATCCATCAGCACAGAGTTTTGATGAAGGAGTTCACCCCTCCTGGGCTACATCTCCTTGGTCTAGCTTCCATGGCTTGGGCCTTTGTATTAGCTCAATAGTGAAAATATTGTTGTTTGCATGCATCAAATGCTCCTAAAACATACTCCAATGAGTTCAAAATGTTGAAATCTATCATAAATGACTATTCATTTACTCAATTTGGCCTTCAGCGGATCTAGGAATGGCCTTCCTTCCTGGTGGCCCTAGGCTTCAAAATTATTCAAAGTGACAAAAACACATGTCCAATTTCTCCTCTACCATTGAAACCTATTCCAATTTGTCTATAGCATGCCAATCTGCTAGGAAGGTCTCTTCCTGAGCCAAAATTGGTCAAAAATTGCTCAAGATATGGCCAATTTAATTTTTCCCTAGATTCCCCCTCCAAATCTGGAGAAGACTCCAAATAAGTCCGCCAAAATAGCAATTTCGTCGAGAATGGGTTGACCGCCGAATCTGCTGCTAACTTAACTTTGTGTTTAATTAATACTAAACTTTGGATTAATGTGGGTAAGCACAGTTTAATGCGCACTAAGCACAGTTATCCAAAATCAGATTAATTAGAATTTAATCGTGGTTGAATGGGTTAATAAACCCTTACTATCATTTAATCCCTGTCATTTAAAATTTTCGCTCGCCTATGGTTTTTATAGCACGGTTGTATGGGGAAGGGGTTGGCCCCCTCCAAACCCTCACATCGAATTTCGATTGAAAATAAATATAAGTTAGATACATGGTTTATTGATAACCATGGTGGTAGCCCATTGGCAAGGGTGAAGAGTGGTATGGGATAGGTTGTGGGCTCAAGCCCCAACCTCTTCCCTCTATACATGGTTTTCCATCCAATAATATTAAAACTTTGGTCTTGATTACATGCACCATATTACATATTAAACCTTCGGCATATATATATGAACAATATATCACATATTTCCAATATATATATATATATATATATATATCGAACTATATAAAATATGTGTCACCATCTCAAATAAAATTGGACCTTGTACCTTGGTTAAATTGCAATATGCCACCATAAAATTAATCAAACGTCGGACCTTAGAACAATACCAAATGTAGACTTTGACCACCATATAATTAAAATAACTATAGGATAAATATGAAATTTGAACCAGACCTTGGAGAGGGGGTCCACCACAAGGGACACGTTGTAGCCCTTGGTTGGCTTGTTGTCCCACATAAAAAAAATCAAATTCAACCTTAGGAGCAGATCCTTAAAAAAAATCAATTTCAAACTAAACTGGAGAATCCAGTTGTGACACTTGTCACAGTGCCACTGGGAAAAAACTAAATAATATTCCGTGCATGCTGAGTAGGATGCCATGTCATCAACATGTCATTGTTCTGCAAATTTTTAAAAAAATTTGCTTGTTCTGAACGACGGTCAGCAGGCTATAACTTCTTCATCCGAAGTCAGTTTTCGACGAAACGAATTGCGTTGGATTCCTGGTGATGGGTTAGTTTCTATCATTTAGTTTCCAATCAGTTCTGATCACTTAAATTTTTGAGCTAAATATTGAGCCTCTGATCACATGGCTTTTCATCAGATCATCTAACGGTCAAGATCAATAAAATTTCAAGTTTTCTCAGGGATTGGTCCCATGGAAGGGTTGGTTGGCTCCTAAAGGTTTTGTAGCTTGTGCGGAAGGACATTTTGGTTTCATTATGTCGGTTCCACTTCCGTAACTACACATGGGGATTTGAATCACATCATCATAGCATCTCATCACATGTTTACCCTAGCAGACCGATTAACTTGGTTAAATGTCGGAGGAGGGTGTTACAGAGTGGTATCAAAGCATGGTTCACCCCTTAGAGTAACTACATGGGTGGTGTGTTGGTCATGCATACATGTCATTTGCATATGTATTCTTTATGTTTGTTGTTGGTAAGGTTTTCATTGATTTCAATATGTATCAAACCCTAACTGTATGTGCAAACCCTAAAATACAAATGGAGCATTATCCTTGTCCAATGTGTCATTAATGTGGAAAACCCTAGAATTGACAAGTCTTTGATTTCCACGTGTTTCCCTAACTTTTGTGATGTATGGAAAGCCTTTTTATAAGCCTTAGGTGCCCTAATCTTATTGAATTTTCCATAAATAATAAACCTTATTAAAGTTTCTCTTTATGCACTTTTCCTTAGAAACTTTATTCTTAATGATGCCCTAACATCAGTGATGCCATAGCAATATTAAAGAAACCCTAGATGCTATAAAAAAACCTTTAAAAATACTTCGTAAAACCCTAAATCCAAGCACAAAAACCCTAACCTAATTAGTTCCCTTATTCCATGAAAGAATTATTCATTTAGGGTTGTCTGAAAAATATACAGATGATGAAGGAAAAAATAAATTTTCATCATTAGAGGTCACAACTTGAGAAGAAGACTACACCAGATTGTAGAGAAGATTTGTAGCTTTACAATGAGTATATATTTTCCCCAAAAATACCTACCGTTGAAGAGAAATTAATTTTTTAAGTTGGAGAATTTTTCAAAATAAAAATATGCAATCCTACTTATGTAGGCTCATCAGACCTTTCCTACTAACGTGTCCCTTCAAAATATGGAAAAACCACTGTAAATATAAACCTAAATTCTTCCATTTCATCCCACAAATTTCGATCAAGCACAATGAATAAGACACAGATCTGGAGTGATAAAAGAGAGAAATTAAGGGACATAAATTTGAAGACTACTTGTGGAAAAATTTGGATTTGTACTTCTATAAAATTTCAAACTTGTAAATTGTAGTGCAGAAATTACATACATCTGGGAATATTATTCATACATTGCAGTTCATATTTGAAGACTTAAGGAGGCTCCTTGTGGACTTCTTTTGGTGGAATTTTTGAGATCTCTTTAGACCTGAAATATCATATTTTTTATGACACATTTGTTACACACTTGTTACTACAAAGTTGGAGTACATTGAGACTGCTTTTGGGATTAGTTAATCTTGTTTGAAGAATGTTGGAGATAACCTATGAGAATATCTGTTGAGGTCTTAGTTACGGATCAATTGAAAACTTGTCACAAAAATTGCAAAAACTTAGTTTAGAACCAATGACCAAATTGTGCACTTATTCATAGACTTGATGCAAACCTTCAAAATGTGTGAATAAATATTTTTATATGCTTGCAGTCTAGTAATAGGATTTGAGGAAGCATTTCAAATTTGATGCATTATAGCTCGATCTATGGAGACAATACTTGTGACATATGTGAAACCAATTATAGTTTGTACGTGTGGCTGTAACATCTGTCTGTGGTGCCTTGAGGCTTTTAATACGAATATTGTAGCACATTATTGACATTGTTTGAAATAAATTTTGAGGGTATTGTTTGGAAAAACCTTATAACAAAAACCTAAAATAATTATTGACAGTATTTCGATAGACTTATATAGCAAGGAAGAAGAACATTTGGAACAGATCTAGAGTATTGTTGAAGTACAATTTGGAGATGATTTTTGAAGCAACTTATTACATAATTAAGAATTCCTTGTGTTTACTTGTAGCATACCATGGAGCACTGATGAAGCCATGTCCTAGATCATAATTTAAGGCTTGGTTGAAGACTGATCTTGGACCATATATTAGAGAATCATTTGAAGAGCATTTGAACATCTTGGAGAATATCTTGGCACAACTCTTTGAAGACATTTGGATGAATTTTTGAATAATTTTAGAAGCTTCCTTGGAGACATTCATGGAGAGATCATAATGCATTGCTGGAAATCCTCATGATGTGAACTTGAATAAAATTGTTTGGGTGTCATGAACAATTGTGGACATATCTTTTAAAGTTGATAGAGTTTTCATTGATGAGCTAAGTGAGGGAATTGTTGGAGGTGAACTTTAATATACTTCCAGGGCTTGTTGTAGAATACATTGAAAGCCTTGAAGTACCATTGAATTCATATTGAATATTTAAAGTAGTGGGTTGGAGCCCTAGAGGATTGGAATCCTTGAGAAGACTAGGTTGGATCTTGAACTAGCTGAGAGGGTTGAATCCATAGAGGATTGGAGTTCTCAAGAAGACCAAGTTGGTGCTTGGAAAAGTACAGGTTGGAGCCTGGTAAATTTAATATTGAGTTTTCATATATGGTTGGAGCCTTAAACTTTATTGGACTTGATTCATTGTAAAGAGGATCGGAGTCCTATTCAATATTATTAATAAAATTATTATTTTTATGTTTCATCTAAGTGATCTTAACTGGTAAAAATAGCAATTGTAAAAAGAAATATTTATTCACCCCCCTCTCAGTATTTCCAACAATTGGAATTAGAACGAGTATCTTCACTCACAATTTAGCATCTGGAAGGTATATCCTTAGAAAAAAAATGGAAAAGCTAGGGAAGAAAGAATCCAATCCTTCTAAAGATGCCTCTTCTTCAACCATGAAAACATAAGCAAATCAAGTTGGGAAAGCTCCATTGTTTGATGGGACAAACTATGAGTCATGGAGACAAAGAATGAAATTATCTTTTATGGCTCAAGGCCCTGAAATCTAGGAATCAATGGTTACCAAAAGCACAATGGAAGAGGAGTCCAAGGAATATAATTCAATATAAATTAACGCAATCTTGTGTAGTTTACTAGATCCTATTAAAGTCAATATGAAGAAATACTCTTTAGTAAAACATCTTTGGGAAAATATTCAAGATCTTCATTCAAAAGGAATTTTACTCATCACCTCAAATATAGAAGATGGTGGGAAAGAAAATAAAGTTAATAAAGATTCAAAGGAGGTAGATAAAGACACTAATGAATATCTAGAAGATGAAGAAAATGAAGTAGACCTAAAAGAATAAGTCAAGAAAAAACTTTAAGGTGCTCTAGAATAAATAAGAAAATTGAATAAGTAAAATGAGGAACTCAAGAAGAAGGTACATGAAGTTGATCATGACCTTGACAAAACAAGGAAGAATATATATTATTTTAAAGCATGAAGTATAAGAAAAGGATGAAAATCTCACCAAGCTTAAGGAGGAATTTCATCAGTTTGAGAAAAGGCATAATGAAGAAATCATCTCCATGAAAAGTCAATTGGAAGAAGAAAAAACAATGGAAGATAATTTGTCAAATCATCTAGGGAAAATACTTAAGGATTTGAGAAAATTTGAAGCAGAGATTAGTCAGTATAGGAAATAAGTATCCTCCCTTAAAGATCAACTAAAAGAAGCAAAGAAACAAGCACAAGGAGCTGAAAATGTAATGGAAGGTTTAGTCCTCTTGGAAGAACAAATTGATAAAGCAGAAAAGGAAAGAAATGTTATGACATGACGATTAGAAGAAAAAAATGAAGAGATAATCAAATTGAAATTATATATCATCTCTCTCAAGGACTAAAAATGTGAAGCAATAAGGATAAGGGATGAAATGGAGAACCAACTAGCAAACAAAGACGAATAATGTGAAAATATGAAAGAATAGGTTGTCTCTCTAAGAAAATAAGTTGATCAGCTCAACAAGAATTGAAAGAGCTCTCAGAACTTGGATGATATCCTAAGTCGTCAAGGTCTCCTCTTGATAAATATGGTCTTCGTTATGTAGGTGAATATTCTATACAAATTTATGTAAACCCTAATGCATCAAAATACAATAATATGGAGAAGCGTCAAAGTTGTGCTAATACCCCCATCTCTAGCAAAAGCAAGGAAAAGAGTCAAAATTTTGATGTTGTAAGTTGAAATAAATATTATCATGGAACCTTGAGGCATAAAATTTTTAGAGATGCAGAATGGAAATCCTCAGTTTCTAGGTATCATACTATATTTTTTGGTCATTGTTACTCTTGTACAAATTTTGGGCATCTCGCAAAGGATTGCAGGGCTTATAACAAGGAGGAATATAATCAATTCCCCATAAATATAGGTGCAAAGAGATACTCCAATGTACTTACACACAGATATAATGATCCATCATTCATATACAAAAGTGAATGCTTCAAATGCCATAATGTTGGAAATTTAGCTAGATATTGCAAATTTATGTGGGCCCCTAAACAATTTGAAAATCATCAAGAAAGCAAGGGAAAATATTCAAAAAGGTTTGTAGAGTAAGGAGGTTTCAAAAGAAGAAGGGAATATTAAATATGGTCAAATAATCAATAATTTTTGTTGATCATTTCAAGGGAATCATAATACTTTCATGCATACAGTTGGGGGGGCATTGGTCTAACACTATGTCAGCAGAAGGAGAACTATGACTTAAAGACTAGCATGATGATAGGAGGATATGTATACTTATATAGAAGAGTTATCATTGATAAAGAAAGGGATAATGGTTAGGACATGAGAAAGAATATGAAGCCTCATGATGGCATGAACAAGACTATGTTTGATGATAGGGGGGGCACTCGATGAGAAAATAATTGTTAGAATAACACCCCATTTTCCATTGATGTCAAAGGGGGAGAGAATTGAAAGGGGTAGATATTTCCATCAATTACAAAGGGGGATATTTTTGGTAAAGTTATCATTGATGTCAATATGGAGAAAACCCTAACCCTGTGTGTAAACCCTAAAATTCAAATGGAGTGTTACCCTTGTCTATGTGTCATTGATGTGGAAAGACCTAAAATTGGAAATCCCATGATTACCCCATTTTTCCCTAACGTGTGTGATGTACGGAAATCATTTATACAATCCCTAGGTGCCTTAATCTTGTTGAATTTTCCCTAAATAAGAAACCTTATTGAAGTTTCTCTTTATGCCCTTGTCCTTGGAACCTTTATTCTTATTCATGCCCTAATATTAATGATGCCATAAGAATATTAAAGAAACTCTATATGTTATAAAAAAACCTTGAAAAACAATTCTTAAAACCATAAATAAAATCATAAAAACCCTAACCTAATTAATTCCCTTATTACATGAAAGAATTATTCATTTAGGGTTGTCATGAAAAATATTCAGGTGATGAAGGAAAAATTAAAATTAAAATCATTAGAGGTACAACTTGAGAGGAAGACTACACCATCTTGTAGAGAATATTTTTAGCTTTCCAATGAGTATCTACTTTCCCCCAAACTCCCTACCGTTGAAGAGAAATTAATTTTTAAGTTGGAGAAATTGTCAAAATTAAAATCTGCAAGCTGACTTATGTAGGCTCATCACATATTTCCAACTGACATGCCCCTTCAAAATATGGAAAAACCAATATAAATAGAAACCTAAAATTTTCTATTTCATCCCACGAATTTTGGTCAACAATAGTGAATAAGACACATATCTAGAATGCTAAAAGAGACAAATTAAGGGCAAAATATTTGAAGACTACTTATGGAAAAATTTGAATCTATACCTCTGTAAAATTTCAAACCTGTAAATTGTGCTGCATAAATTACAGATCTGTGGGAATATTATTGATACATTTCAGTTTGTATTTTCACACTTAAAGTGGCTCCATGTGGAATTATTTTGATGGAATTTTTTAGATCTCTTTAGACCTGAAACATCATTTTTTTATGACACATTTGTTACATACATGTTACTACAAAATTGTAGTGCATTGAGACTGATTTTTGAATTGGTTAATATTGTTTTAAGACTGTTGGAGATAACCTATGAGAAGATAATTTGAGGGCTTAGTTATGGATAAGTTAAATACTTGTCACAAAATTTGAAAAAACTTAGTTAAGAACCGTTGACCAAATTGAACACTTATTTGTAGACATGTTGCAAACCTTCAATATGGGTGAATAATGAATATGATATTCTTACAGTCTAGTAATAGGAATTGAGGAAGCATTTAAAATTTGAGGCACTTCATATCGATATGTGGAGAAAATACTTGTGGCATATGTGAAACCCATTATATTTTGGACTTGTGGTTGTTGCATCTATCTGTGGTGCCTTAAGGCTTGTACTGTGAATATTGTAGCACATTATTGACATTGTTTGAAATCAATTTTGTGGGTATTTTTTGGAAAACCCTTATAACAAAAACCTAAAGGAATTCTTAACATTCTTTTGATAGACTTGTATATCAGGCCATGATAATAGTTGGAACAGATCTAGAGTACAATTGAAGTAGAATTTGCAGCTGATTGTTGAAGAAAATTATTGCCTTGGTAATAATTCCTTGTGTTGACTTGTAGTAGACCATGGATCACCAATGAAGCCATCACTTGAAGCATAATTTAAGGCTTGGTTGAAGACTGATCTTGGACCAGATATTGGAGCGGCATTTGAAGATAATTTGAACATCTTAGAGAATATCTTGGCACATCTCATTGAATACATATGGATGAATTTTTGAATAATTTTATAATATTCATTGGAGACACTAGTGGAGACCTCATAATGCATTGATGGAAGTCCTCATGATGTGACCTTGAAGAAAATTGTTTGGGTGTCATGAAGAGTTGTGGAGATATCTTTTAAGGTTGTGTTGAAGGGTTGGAATGTACTACCAACAACAAGGGGGTATCCCTAATGTGAAGTCCCAATTAAAACTCTTACCATTTGGGATAGGAGCCCCATCTGGTATGTGGGTCCAGCTTCCACCATGAATTTTTCCGCTCTTGACTGTTAGATGATAAGGTGTCAAACTGGGGACAAGTGTGAAATTCCCATAGAGTGAAACAAAATCATACCAATATTGACAAACTACAAACAGATATACAAACAAGTCTCACCAACAATAAGAAGGGGTATGCCATGAGATGGATTGGTGAGCCAAAACATAATCAAACATACATGAACAAGAACATGCCAAAAGTTAATTTCAAAGTAGTTAACAATAGATCACTACCATGGCAAGGAAAAGGTAAACACAGATTCAAAACAAAATCATACATGCAACCACTATGAATCATTCCATAACATATTGCGTATATGAAATCACACATACAACTATAGTGAAATATAGGAAAACCAATAAAAACACCATGAGTAATCATGGGAATACGTGTTGAATAGAGAGAACATAATATTAATGTTGCTGCAACTTAAAGTACATAACTTGAAACTGATTAAAACCCAACAGTGGAACATGGGCTACTCATACCATTTCCTGATGCAAAACCCTAGCCTCACTGTAGCTCCCTCTACTAGTTACCAAGAGCTAAGTTCCCTTAGCTCTAAATCACAAATCATCTATCTAATCTTTGCCTCAACTCAAGTGATAAATTCCCCTTTCTCAATGAGGCATGAGGGCACATTTATAGATATGAGGTGAGTTTTCACATGTCATGTCCCTTGACCTCCCCTCATGACTCTTCAACTTCCTCACTCCTATATCATGCCTATCACTTAGTACATGATAAATTGATCTTATCAAAGTTGTTGGTATTATGATGAGAAAAATTTATATTACAACAAAAGAGAAGAAGGAGTAGACGATTTTTTTAGAAACCATAGAATGTTTGCTTCCAGATCAGTTCCCAAGCCATGAGACAAAGTTACATGGTTCAATTTTTGAATTGGATGACTATTGCTTGATAATGCATCTACCATCAAGAGATCATAGGGTTGAATCATATATCTGTGTAATGTTATGCTTGCAATATTCCCACAACTTAGACCCTTCAACACAAAATTAACAATCATATTAGAAGGTTCAGGGCTCTTAATAAAACAAGATAATAACTAGTAAAATAAACCACTTTGAATACTTAATCTTGAGGGGTTGTAAAAGATTCGCTTCCATGAAATACAGTTAGCTCTTAGATGCATAACTCATCACGAATTTTAATTTTATATTTCACCTATTATTTAATCAAACTTTGTGGGCTCCTTCAAATACAACATTATAGGTTATATTGTAACCTCTTCTACACCTTATTCGGTATGGATTCAATCCTTAGACACTTGTAACCATGACCATGCTTCCCTCATGTCCAAGCGATGTCAGGTATTTTATTATGAAATCTCAGCCCCTTACAACTTAATATAAAAACATTCAATTTATTTCCTTTGTTGAAACCTATAACTATGCTCCCTATGAGAACAACATCGCATACAGAGCCTCTAGGCAGGTCACATATTGCACCTCAGAGGAGGTCGCATTTTCAAACCATGTTGACGGGGCATATCTTGCAATTTTGTGACCCTTTTATGTTGAGGGTATGCAGACTTTACATGTATCTTCCAGCAATGGCTTAATTATGTATGCTCCCAACACGTGAATTATGAATGGAGTTTTTGTTTACAACATCACTTACACCAACCGATTTTTTCATTGCTTCAACACAAAATTGCTTGCATAATGTCGGGGCATGCATCTCTCAAGTATTTTAGGTGATATATAACTTATTAAATGCAATATTGTATATATTCCTCTACATGTGAGTTTTGGAACAATCGAGAAATCCACGTCAAATATTTGTGAATATTTTTGGAGAAAATTTTGACGTATGGAGGTCGAGATAAGGACTAGTGGAGGTTGAAGGACATAGTATGATTTATATAGGTCACACAGTCGTAGATAGAAAGGGTCGCACTAGCTATTATCCTTCTTAGGAAATATTTGTGACTATTTATGGCTCAAATATGTCTTCCTCAACATCGGGGAAAACCACCAGGTCAGGACCTTAGAGTAGATCCTTTTCCATTTGGATTGGTGGCTCTAACTAGGATTATGGGACTAGTTTCCCATTTAAACAAATTATAAAAAGATGAGATGTATGTATAATGGTTTTAATGTAAATAAGACTTGGAAAAAAATGAATACTTAAAAATAATATCTATCCCGGGAAAGCCTATAAATAAATATGTGATCTAAAAATATTTCATGAACAATATGACAATGTAGATTATCAAATAATTATGAAGGTAAAACAGTAGATGATAGCTAAATTTAATTAAGTAGTTAATTAAATTTCTTGATAAAAATTATCACATATATATAATTTCTTTGTTTATACATATACCATATGATTTCAATCACACATAAAAATAGTGAAAGATGTATGACTGCTTGCAACACTTATATGATAAACTTAAATCAAATAACCATTTAAATCTTAAGAAAATGAAAAATAGACAGATATTAGTACCTGATATATTGTAACTCTTCTCATGAGAAAATAGTAGTGGTTCATCCTTTTATTAAGATAACTTAAGTTACAGTAGTGTAAACAAAATATTTCTCTCCAAAATTCAGGACCCCATCTTCATTCAAATGAAGGGGATTTATAGTTTTTCTGTCAATTAAAAATATATCAAAGCAGAATAAAAGTCTAAAATGGGTTTAACAAACAACGCTTAAAATAAAACAATAAGAAAATTTTATATTTTGTTCTAACAACTTGGCTATGACTGTGAACAATACTTCCCTCCCATATGTTGTCGTAGTTCATAAATATTTGTCATGGGCTTCAATTCAGGTGGATATCGTGGTTGTATCCGCATTTTACTAGTAAATATATCATCCTTGAGTGTTGGCACCATGTGAGTGGATGTGTTATATAATAATCTAAGCATTAGCCATTGGCTCTGAGGCTTAAATAAGAAATTCCAATGTTATTCTTAGTCTATCTTTGTTAGATTTTCAATCTTCTTGACCTTTTTCTTGGACAATTCCAACCATGTTTTGGTCAACAATTTGATATCGAGGAGAGTTCCCTCGGGAAATTCTGAAATAATATTTTCCTGTAGCAATTATCACTGATGGCTTAAATGAGGTCATTGGATATGTCCCTTTCATTTAATATTTGAGGCAGATTTCCCATTCCCTAAAGGCTATTTACTTTTTTTATTCATCTATCCTTGGGAGATCATTTAATATCCCTTAAGCATTATCTTTCCATGTTATCTTTCCTGTGATTTTCTCCTCACTATCATCAAAATATGTCCTTAGGTCGAACAATTAATCTACCAATGCATTATTTGTTTGAAACAAATCATGAATGATGGCTAATTTCTGACAAAAATTGACCTACTGTTAAGCAAGGAGAGTATTAATTCTCCTGCTTCTCTTTTAAACTCATCTAATTTAGGATTAAATTTTAGTTGTTCAATCATGTGTTGTAATTTTTTAATTTGAGCATCCTGGATCTTCAAATCAGAGTCATGTTCAACTTTAAGGGAATCAAAACTTTTCTGCAGTTCTACAAGTTTTTCTTGCCATTATTGAGCAATCATTTTCTTCTCATTCTCAAGGCCTTTTTCCAACTACATAATCATGTCATATTTTTCCTTCAAAAGATGATGTATCTCGGTAGCTTTGTCTATAGTGGAAGTAGCATATGCTCCTGCGAACTATGAGAGTCTTTAGAGATCCTCTATAGGGATAGACTATAAACCTTTCCATAATAATTCAAAAGAAGTGTTTCCAGGGACTAATGCTTGGGATTGATAAATATTTATTTTCTTTATTTGTATGTTGACAATAGCTTTATGTTGAGGATTTTAAAATATGTCAAGGGGAGGAATCTCTTCAACCCTTAAAATGACCTCAGAGATGGGGAATGTTGGTATGATCTCTATGTCATCAATATTTGAAGGATTTCCAATATCCCCAATGGTAAGTGGGGTATTATCTACAATTTTAGTAGTGTCTAAGACTCTCTCCTATAATTAAGTATTAAGATCCCGAGGCCCTGTATCTTTAATAACCCGATTCAACTACTCCCATATTGCATCAATCTTATTATTAGGAAACAATTCTTCATCCTGAGAAGAGGAGGAAGTACCTATCCATTTTTTATGGGGTATATCAATAGTCTATGTGGAAATAATAGTTATAACATCATCTTGTGTTGTGCTTTCTTGAGAAAGCTTCAATGAATCCATAGGAAACTTAGCAATCCTTTTATCCCTGTACTAGTAGAATTGAATTATCTCCTCTAGAGTCAAATTTGTTGCTGCTAGTTTCAAAACGAGTGAATAGGAAGAGTATTTTTAAAATAAGTCATCAAACTTATCTGGCTCATGAGAAAATTTCATGATACTTGATTTTGCAGTGACCCTTTTGGCAGTTTGATTGGGATCATACTACCTGCTAGGAATATTTGGGAAGTATAGAATTTGAATAACATCAATTTCAAGACAAGCATGCTTGTAAATATCTAGAGCATATACACCACAATGAATAGTAAAATCAACCCACATTGTCATTTTGGACTCTTTTAAGACTTTTGAAAGACAATTTCCTATGGTCTGGTATGCTATGTCTCAGGAAAGAACTTTGTCAGGAAAATATAGGGGAAAAACATGGGGGATTGTAAGATTATCAATTTTTCGGACATAAGTAAATGACTCTTCACCAAACCAATTTCCAATTGGTAGTAAGTTATTTTCATCTTCTGAAAAAACCCTATGAACTCTCTTGTCAAAGACGCTTTGGTGAATGGGCAACATTACTCCAAGACAAATTTTATAGAAATGAGGCTAATACTTTGAGTCCCAAATCATATCATGATAAATTTGTATAGGGGTTGGGTCTTCTAAAGTCCATTTCCTTCCCATAGAGATGAAATTAGAGCTAAAACACAGAGCATCCATTATGTTGGAACTCATATAAAAAATGAGGAAACATATTTTGTGAAACCTTACATTTACTCCTATAATTCAAGATGTGAGTGTTAATGCTGTCAGATGATATATTTCCCTAATCCATGATATAACCATCAAAAGCAATGTCAATGAGTGGTGCCATATTTTTGTGTATTATGGTAAGCATAGATTATACATACCATAGTAGCTATTTGACAATATAGACTAGCAAGGGAATCAACCAAATACATACCTTTGTCTTTTTTCTTATGCATTTTGGGATCTCTTCTCTATTCTATGATGGGATCTAATGGATGATCATGTCTGCTCATGAACTTCTCCACAAAATGTTTTTCATATTTTTACTGAGGCTGTGGAAATGGTACATTTTTCTCAAATCACTGTTGGTGAATGAACCGATGATTTTTTTTTCTCGGTGTAAATAAATTCCTTTTTGTAATTTTTACATTTTCAACAACCCATCTAATCATGTTTGTATAAGGAAGTATTATTGGTTGGGATGCAATCCTATGTAAGAATGAATTATCCACATCAATGTAAGAAGTATTAGAAATCAGAGTAGAATCATCAGCCAGAATCGTTCTTTTTTTTTCTACCTAGGTCCTTCATTCTCAAAAAAACATATAGATAGCTTCCAAAGAGGCGCTTGCATCATCTAAAGTATAAACCGTGTTGGAAAATAATCCAAGCATTTCAGTTCTTTCAGATAGAGAAGTAACTAGTTGTTGTTGAACTATAGGTTTCTTCTTCGCTCTAGTTTCCTTAGACATATCTACTGAAATTTTCTTATCGAGACTAGATTACAATGGAAAACACCAGAATAAGCGATAATTCTTTTACCAAAGAGTTCTTGGCGCAAATAACTATTTTTCATAATGATTTATGTCTTTAAGAGAAAATCATGATGATATCAAGTTGTAATGAATAATTCATTTAGAACTTTGAAAACCATAAATTTTCCACTTTTGGCTATCAAATGATAAATGTGAATCCACATGGACCCTATACACATCAACATATCGGAAGATTTTTATCGAATAAATCTTATGGTCACACCTTAAAACTTATGATATTTGAGAATTTTGATATATATTCTTTAAATATATAATAGTTATAAATGTAGGCATGAAGATACATCGGAGGTTTTATATCTTGGAATGAAGTATCAAGGATTTTAAAGAGTGTCATTTGATATGAAAAGTCCCGATATGAGTAGAGAAGGGAATATCAGAGAATTGATATAATAGAGGGGAGGATCATTGGAGATATCGGATATCGGGAATGTGAGGCATCGAGACATTGTGATATCAGGAGTTTTTTGGATAGCAGAAGGGTTAAGTATCGGCACGGGGGCTTCACACAATGAACCTCTAACATATCAGGTGTGATCATAGCATATTAAACAATACCCTTAATTTGAGTACATATTGGAAAATACCTCTAAAAATCACATTATTTAACCCCCTACCAATTTAAACCCAATACACCTTCGAAATTTAAAAATCCCATACTTTCACTATATATTGTAGGCATTCTTTTTTTCATTAACATTTTTTATACCCCTTTATATTTTTTCATTAACTTTGAGCTCCATTTTTTATACATGCCAATATAAAAACCCTTTACCCCCTATATATCCCCCAATATATTATGTAATTTTTTCCTCATTATTTTTGAGATTCAACAAGAAATTTTTGGCACCCATGATCCTGGTTAAAATGAAGCACCTACACTAGGGTGGGGCCCACGGGCTATTTTTAGGTGCATTTCTATTTTTATTATCCCTTAATTTAGATGGACATTAAACTGTAATCTATTCTCAATGTGGACGTGAAAATAGTTAACTGAAGTGGAAAATCAGTTAACTATGTGAATTTCGAGTTATAGGTTGGTTGGTGGGACATGTAGAGTAATTCTAGTTGTAAATGAGCGATTCTAGTTGTAACAAATTTGGAAGTTCTATGGTGCATGAGTTTGTGCAAGTTGTAAATAGTTTAACTCAATTAAGTGAGTTAAACTCAATTGTGCTAGTTGTAACTGAAGATACACTAGTGAGAGATCAAGTGAATTAAATATTAATTAATTCACAATTAGTGATCTCACATGCAACTGAGGATTTACTAATATTAGTTGCATGCATGTCAGATCTAGTGGAGACCCATTTGAGTTCTTGGTGAAATGGAAGTTGATTATCAGTTGTGACATTATCCGCTTGCACAAATTCAAGTAAAAACACATTTTATGTGCCCATGATACTTGCACAGTAAAGGTAGGCAGGATTGCATCAATTCAGGGATTGCATTCAGCACGGATTGCAGAGTGAAGGCAGGTTGTCTGGAGGCAGTAAATTGGCTAAGTGATTTGCCAATTTTTGTATGACAGTGTGAGACAATTAGCTGATGTACTAAGGGCTCTTGTGAGAAGATTTTTGTATGTAATTGTTTCATGATATATGATATAATATACAATAGAATATAGTGGAGTTTTTAGTTGTAAGCTTTCCCCGAGAAATTATCTATGTTGTGTATCATTGATCTTTCTTCATGTTCATGTAATTGGCGATTGTGTTTTTAATTCCGCAAATATTTGTAGAAGAAATTCATTATTGAACTTTATTTCATTGTTAGATCGGGTGAATCCAAGATATACATGCATGTTGTATAATTTCTACATGGTATCGGAGCACAGGAAATTGCAGAAGTGAAGCAGGAGCTGAGTTTGTGACTCGATAGAATTCGAATTTGCAGAAAGAATTTCTTGGTGCTACAGCTGATTCAAGATCGAAATGGATTCCAATGGGTTGAGGTTATATTATGCACTCGATGGCAGCTCGAAGTACTTTTCTTGGAAGGATAGGATGGAGGTGGTACTCGAAGACAATGGCTTGAAGGAATTCATTGGAAAATATGTTCCTAAGCCAGATGTTGCAGATGCTGCCAATATTTATGCATGGCAAAAGAAAGGGGCAAAGGCGAGGAGGATCTTGTTGGAGGGAGTATGAGACCACATTGTCTCAAGCCTCCATGGGAAAGCCACACCATATTCTATGTGGAAGGCTTTGACGGACCTATTCCAAAGCAGCAGCGACCATAGGAAATTGGCGCTCAAGGATAAACTCAGGAAGTCAAGATGGAAAAGGGACACACCATTCCAAAGTATCTCACAAATTTTGTCCAGTGTCAGGATGATCTAGGGAGTGTGGGAATAACAGTCGTTGATGATGATTTGTTGATTTTGGCTCTCCTAGGACTTCCTAAGAGTTGGCATAGTTATGAAGACTCTGTCAATGGACAGGAAAAATTACCGGATTGAGAACGAATGTGGTCGGATCTAGTGTAGGAGGAGTTCAGGCAGAACACCAGAGATGGCTCTTCATCAAAGCATGATGATGAAGAGTATTTTGCTTTTGCTGCCAAGGAAAAGAAGGGAAGGGGAACAAATTCTATTCTAAATCTGATTTTAAAGGTAAGAAGCAGGACATGTGCAAGGTGAAGTGTTTTCACTATCACAAACATGGGCATTTTTCTACTAACTGTCCACAAAAGAAGAAGAACAAGAAGGTTTTTGGAGTTGCAGTTGGTGAGGCCCTTGCCTTGCAATTTAAGCTTGACTTCTCCTTGATTTCATGCATGGTTTAAAGTGCATTGGGATCGGTGTGGTATTTGGACAATGGTGCTTCCTTTCACATGATGGGAAATAAGGAAATTTTCAGTGACTTGGAGGAGAAATATCTCCAGATGCATATTGTGATGGGCGACGACGGATGGTACAATGCTACCAGGATTGGTACCATTACCTTTCAGAGGGATTCAAGTAAACCATTTCAATTAAAATATGTAATGCATGCACAAGGTCTGAAGAAATTTTTTAGTGATGGAAAATCTTTCCTGCGACATAAAGCAACAGGTCAAGCCAAGAGGATAGGGATTCAAGTTAAGAATCTCTACAATTTGGAGGTATATGGCTGCACTTCCACTGTGGGCAAGGTGAAGAAATTGGTGAGCTGAGATGAAGGCAAATTATGGCACAGGAGATTGGGCCATATTCATCATGGAGCCTTGAAATTCATGCAACAAATATCTACTGGAATTACAATGGGAACATTTACTTAGTTAGATCAGTGCAAGGATTGCACCATGGGGAAGCATGTAAATTCCACCTTTCATGAGAAGGAGAAACTTGCTTCAGGGATCCTTGAGAGAGTTCACACAGACGTGTGTGGGCCATTCTCGATTGCTTCAATAGCACAACATAAGTACTATGTAATCTTTTTTGATGACTTTTCTCATAAATGTTAGATCTTCTTCATGTAGAAGAAAGATCAAATATTCTCTAAGTTCTATGAGTTTTAGGCATTGGGGGAGAAAGAGTCGGGGAAGCAAGTGAAGGCTCTTAGGAGTGATAATTGCAGAGAATACATCTCTAATGAATTCAAGAACTTCTATAGCAAAGAAGGAATTCAAAGAGAACTCATACTGCCTTATAACCCACAGAAAAATTGGGTCGCAGAGAGGAAGAACATAACGATCATGGGTGTAACACAAGCGATGTTGCATGATCAAGGCCTACCAATGCATTTGTGGGTGAAATCATGCAACACTATGGTTTATGTGAAAAACCATTGTCCTCATAGATTACTTGGCATGAGTACACCTGAAGATGCTTTCACTGGTAAGAAACTGGATATTTCACACTTTAAGATTTTTGGCTCTTATGTGCATGTGACCAAGGATGATAGGAAGAATCTAGAACTGACTGTTGAAGTTGGGATTTTTGTGGGGTACACTGAAACACCCCATAATTATCATGTGTATTTTCCAAACAACAAAATGATTGTTTTGGGACGGGATATAAAATTTGATGATGGGAAAGCCATGCGGTTGTCCCTTGAGAGGGAGTTGGACTTGCATGCGGAGGAGGAACTGCTGGTTCCAAAGGATGAGTCTCAAGATGTGGATCAACCACATGAGGAGGTTCATGGAGTGGAGGAAGCCACTCATACAGAGCTATCTATTAGAAATGGCAGAAAGCGCACCGTGGAAGCTGATAGGCTCAGACTTGATGCTACAGAGAATGTAGGAGCCCCTACTTCAAAGCGCAGACACAGATAGTCTCCTGACCGATTTACTGGATACATGGCTCTTATGAGAAAATGTATTGTGACTGAACCATATTCCTTTCAGGAAGCATTGCATCATCCTACTTGGGTTGATGCAATGGTGGAGGAGTATAACTCCATTGTCAAAAATAGTGCATGGGAAATTGTCCCAAGACCGGTTCACAAATCAATGGTAGGTTCGAGATGGATCTACAAGGTAAAGAAAGATGTTGATGGGGGTGTGGAGAAATACAAGGCCAGATTTGTGGCCCGAGGTTTCTCAAAAATAGAGGGGATAGATTATGATGAGACTTTTGCGCATGTCGTAGGGTACTCTTCCATAAGGACCATCCTTGCACTCTCAACACAGATGGGCTATCGCATTCATCAGATGGATGTGAAAACTACGTTTCTCAATGGGATCATTGAGGAAGAGGTGTACATAGAGCAGACTAAAGGTTTCTATATCTTCAAAAAAAATTCACATGTGCGCAGACTCAAAAGATCATTGTATGGGCTGAAGCAAGAAACCTGTGCTTGGTACACTCAGATAGATAGCTATTTCACCGGACTAGGCTTCACCAAAAGTGAAGCAGATGCAAACTTGTACCAGATTGTGGTTGAGGGTAAGCTATTGATCATTTTTATTTATGTTGATGATATAATTTTGACTGGTGATGAGCAACTGATACACTCATGCAAGGAGGATCTTGCAAGAGAGTTCGAAATGAAGGATATGGGCATCCTTCATTATTTCCTTGGATTGGAAATATGGCAGTGGGATGGTGAATGTTTTGTGTGTCAAGGAAAGTATGCAAACGAGATACTGGGTAATTTTAACATGGAAATATGTAAACCCATGGATACTCCTCTTCTAGGAAACTGGAGGAAAGAGGATGCTACTTCTGGAGAGGTAGTGGATGCTACTATCTATAGACAATTAGTGGGTTCGCTAATGTATCTAGTGAAAACGAGATCAGAAATTTGATATGTGGTTAACCAGCTGAGTCAAGCTATGGTTAAGCCTACCAAGCTCTTTTGGAAGGCTGGGAAGCATGTCCTGAGATACCTAAGGGGCACATCAAAGTATGGTCTATGGTACAGACAGATGGATGGAATGAAGTTGCATGGCTTCACAGATGCAGATTGGGCTGGCAGTCCATCGGAAAAAAAGAGCACATTAGGGGGGATCTTTAACATTGGATATATAGATGTTTCTTGGTACAGCAGGAATCATAGTTTCGTGGCACTCAGTTCAATGGAAGTGGAATACATGGTAGCAATTCAAGCTGTCTGTGAGGCTATCTAGATGAGAAAGATCTTGGTTAGTTTGTTTGGTTCTCAAATGGATCCGATAAGGATTCATTGTGATAATCAGAGTTGCATTAAACTCTTTATTAATCCTGTGTTTCATGATAGGTCCAAGCATATAGATATCTGGTACCATCATCTCAGAGATTATGTGCAGAGGAGAATCATGTTGCTTCAATACATTCCCACAGAAGATCAAGATGCAGATATTCTGACGAAGGCGCTCACCAAGAGAAAATTCGAATACCATTGAGACAGGATCGGGGTGAAGGATAATTCATTTCTTGTTTAGAGGGAGTGTTGATATTCAACAAGAAATTTTTGGCACCAATGATCCTAGTGAAAATTAAGCGCCTACACTAGGGTGGGGCCCACGGGAAATTTTTAGGTGCATGTCTGTTTTTACTATCCCTTAATTTAGATGGACATTAAACTTTAATCTATTCTCAATGTAGACTTGAAAATAGTTGACTAAAGTGGAAAATTAGTTCTAGCTAAGTGAATTTCGAGTTAGAGGTTGGTTGGTGGGACATGCATAGTAATTCTAGTTGTAACTGAGTGATTCTAGTTGTAACAGAGTTGTAAGTGCAGTGGTGCATGAGTTTGTGCAAGTTGTAAATAGTTTAACTCAGTTAAGTGAGTTAAACTCAGTTGTGCTAGTTGTAACTAAAGATACACTAGTGAGAGATCTAGTGAATTAAATATTAATTAATTCACAATCAGTGATATCACATGCAACTGATGTTTTACTATTATGAGTTGCATGCATGTCAGATCCAGTGGAGACCCAAACGAGTTCTAGGTGAAAGGGAAGTTGACTATCGGTTGTGGCATTATCCGCTTGCACACATGCATGCAAACACTCATTGGATGTTCCAATTATACTTGCGCAGTCAAGGAAGGCAATATTGCATCAATTCAGGGATTGCGCAAGCAAGGCTGGTTGTCTGGAGGCAGTAAATTGTCTAAGTAATTCGCCAGTTTTTGTATGATAGTGTGAGACAATTAGCTAATGTACTGAGGGATCTTGTGAGAATATTTTTGTATGTAATTGTTTCATGATCCATGATATAATATACAATAGAATATAGTGGGGTTTTTAGCTGTAAGCTTTCCCCAGGAAATTATCTGTGTTGTGTGTGATTGATCTTTCTTCATGTTCATGTAATTAGAGATTGTGTTTTTAATTCCACAAAGATTTGTAGAAGAGATTCAATATTTAACTTTATTACATTGTTAGATCGGGTGAATCCAATATATACATGCATGTTGTATAATTTCTACAATTATATATCCTCCAATATGAACCCATGTGCTATGGTATTTCTCCCACAGTGAAGCCCCTATGAGTATCAAAGATATCATATATTGGGGGTTCTGAGATGACATTTGTTAAAAGTTACGATATATAGGAGTTATAATATGCCACGTGGCAATATTGTGGGGTCGATGGTTCTTTAAAATATTCATTTATGAAAATAAGTGCCTATGTAGCTTTATACTAGATATCAGGAAAGTTTGATAAGGGGAATGTTTTATCGTAACTTTCGATAAGGAATGTTACTATATTGAAGTGATCCAATAAAATTCTTCCGATAATACATTTATTTAAATAACAAAAGCCACACTGGTGAAGTTAATCTTTGAATTGTAAGCTCCAATAAGGGAAGTCCTCATGTGAGAAGGTATTTTATTTAAAAATTAAAAAATTGTCTCATTTTATTAGAACTAAAGAATTTTATTAGAATTTAAAAGGGTCCCCATTATTTCTTTATTAACGAAAAATAAATGGGGGGTTTTTGAGTACTACAAAAATTGGCGACATATTTGGTGAAACAAATATCTCTTGTAAAAATGAGTGAAATTTAAATCAAATAAAGAAAAATATTATAGAAATATTTTTCAAATATTTGAAATCTATATTGATTAAAATAACTCTAAATTAAAGAACTCATTATTTTGCAAATATCCAAAACTTTTTATTGATGAAAACCTATATTATCTCTACCAGTCATTTAATCAGTTCTAGAGATACAAATAGAGAACTATGGAAATATAGTGTTTAAGATAGAATTATTTGTCATTGGTACAACCATTGTTGTCGTCAAGCGTTCATAACCTCGACAGGGTTACCATTTAACTAAATAATACCAGTATCCCATCTACTTATAGTTATATATTAGAGGCATTATCCTTTCATCATTTTAAAAATTCCTTTTACTTCATGAAATCCATTAGCTTGGTTTGGTAGCCATATAATGACAATGCCATTCACAGGTTATAATGAAATTGAATAAGTCGGCTCGTGATGAGACCTCTTGTCTTACAGATATAAAGTTATAAGCCATTATCATGGTTTGGTGACTAGTTATGATAATTTTGATGCCATTAGTTTCTTATGATCATGTAAAGTTGGATCATGATGAGACCCCTTATCTTTCAAGTTTTTAGATATTCTTAAATTACACTCTAAAAATGCAATATTAGTGGATGGCGAGATAATATTTCTCCTTAAGATTTTTTTCATGACTGTTATGTAATGAACTCCAAAAATAGAAGAAAAGAGAGATAAATGCCTTATAAATGGCCACTTCGAGGGGGCAACCTCTAAATACATTAGATAAATGAACAATTCTTGGATGATACAAATGACCAGAACATCCTTCTATATATAAGAGTCCATGGGGCCATAATATAATCCTAGCCGACCTAACAATAATTATGTAAGGGCACAATAATAACAATATTTGGGTTACAGGGGTACAACAATAACATTAAGGGGGTTACACTAACAACAAATAGGGACTATACTAGTAATATAGGGACCTAACATGCACCTCTCTTTCAAAAAAGTGTTGTCCTCAATGCTTGAGTAGCTCCGAATGCTTTTGTATAAAATTTTGATCCTCCCATGTAAAATCTTTAGTGGGTAAGTTCTTCCTTTGATGAGATACTCTGAAATTGATCGATTTTGTAGCTATCGATTTCTTGTTTCTGTGACTGCTTCAGGTTCCAATATGATTTTTCCTTCCTCATAAAGTTCTGGCAATATTGTTTGAACTGGAATTTTGTCCCCTATAACCTTCTTTAAGCATGAAACATGGAAAACTGGATGCACTCGCGAAGAAGTAGGAAGCTCCAATTTGTATGCCATAGTAGCAATCTTTTGCAACACCTTGTAAGGACCATAGAACTTTGGCGATAATTTATTATCATTCTTAGCTTGCTTGAGGGACATTTGTTTGTATGGTTGTAGCCGTAAAAATACCCACCCTCCTACATCGAAACTTCTCTCGTTGCGATGTTGATCTGCCTGTTGTTTCATTCGATTTTGTGCCAAATTTAGGTTATCCTTTAAGAGTTGGAGAACTTCTTGTTGATGCTCGATGTGATCTTCCACTTCTTGAACCTTAGAATTTTCTCTTAGATAAGATGTGATGGATGGTGGATGATATCCATAAAATGCCATAAATGGATTCATTTTTGCTGCAGTGTGGAAGGAAGTGTTATACCACCATTCAACAAGAGGTAACTGCTTGACACATTGTGTTTTCTTATCTAATACAAAACAACGAAGATATCCTTCCAAACATTTATTTACTATCTCAGTTTGACCATCAGATTGAGGATGATAAGATGAGATATGAGCTAGTTGAGTACCCAAACAAGAAAATAATTCCGTCTAAAAATTTCCAGTAAAAATGGGATCTCTGTCACTTACAATAATATTTGGGTTTCTGTGTAGCTTCTGAATTGTTTCCATAAATGCAGTAGCAACTGTACTTGCTTTAAATGGATGAGATAATGCACAAAAGTGTGCATACTTGGTAAGTCTATCAACTACCACCATGATGACACTCTTTCCTTCAGACTTAGGTAAACCTATGATAAAATCCATTGAAATATCCTCCAAATGTTGACTTGGAATGGATAAAGGTTGTAGAAGACCCGGGGTCTTAATTGTCTCAACTTTATTTTGTTGGCAAACCAAACATTTTTCCACAAAATTTTGAATATTAGATTTAAGGCCATCCCAAAAAAATTCTTTCTTCACCCTATGGTAAGTTTATAAAAATCCTGAGTATCCCCTAAAGGAGAAGTGTGAAAGTCCAAAATAATCTTTTTATTTAGTTGGGAATTCTTGCAAATATATAAGCGATCTTTGTACCATAGGGAATCATTTTTCCAACTAAATTTATCAGATGTACTAGGATCTTGCTGCAAATTTTGAATGAGTGTCCACACTTCTTCGTCCTTCTTCTATTCATCCCTTTCTTCAGTTATCCAATCTTGTTCGATAATAGAAATGGCACAAAGCAATGCCTCCACCTCTTCATCCTTTCTTGAGAGTGCATCTGCAACAAAATTTAGCTTCCCTTTTTTATAGATGATTTCAAAGTCTTAACCCAACATCTTTGTGACCCATTTTTGTTGCTCTTCTGAAGATAGTATTTGTTCCAAAAAGCGCTTGATACTATCATGATCAATTTTTACATTGAAATGTCTTCCCATTAGGTAAGGTTGTCATTTATTTAGTGAAAGTAGTATTTCCAACATTTCCTTCTCATAAATAGCTTTATGTAAATACTATCCTTTGATTGGACAACTTTCAAAAGCAATGGGTCTTCCTTCTTGCATTAAAACAACACCAATTCCATTTCCTGAGGCATCACATTCCACAATAAAGGTTTTTGTGAAGTCTGGCGTAGCTAAGACTGGTGCTAGGAACATTGCCTCTTTAAGATGTTCAAAGGCCTTAGTTTCTTCACGAGTCCATGAAAATGCATCTTTCTTCAATAATGTTGTTAGAGGTGATGTTATTCTCCCATAATTATTAACAAACTTGTGATAATACCCTGTTAACTCGAGAAATCCTCGCAACTGCTTTATGGTTGTGGGGACTTTCCATTCCTTAATGGCTTTAATTTTGTTAGTGTCTAACTTAACACCCTAGCGAGATACAATATGACCCAGATATTCCACCTCTTGTACTCAGAAGAAACATTTGGATGTTTTTCATATAATTGTTTCTCCTCCAATAGTTTGAGCACCCTGTCAACATGTCGAACGTGATCCTTCCAAGTCCTGCTATAGATTATTATGTCATCAAAAAATACTAGCACAAATTTTCTAAGGAAGGGTTTGAAAATGGAATTTATCAACCCTTGAAATGTATAAGGTACATTGGTAAGGCCAAAAGGCATGACCAAAAATTCATAATGACCCTCATGAGTCTGAAATTCTGTTTTCGGAATACCTTCAGTCTTCATTCTAATTTCATGATATCTTGAATGAAGATCCAACTTGGTAAAATAAATTGCTCCATGTAATTCATCCAATAATTCATCAATCACAGGAATGAGAAATTTATCTTTAATAGTGAGCTTATTGAGCTCCCTATAATCCAGACACATGCGCCATGATCCATCCCTCTTATGCACCAATACTACTGGAGTAGAGAAAGAACCTTGACTAGGTTTCATTATACCAGCCTCTAACATTTCTGCAATCATATGTTCAATTTCGCCCTTCTGGACATAAGGATATCTGTAAGGCCTAATGTTTGGAGGAACACTTCCTGGAATCAAGTTAATAGCATGATCATGATCACGAATAGGTGGGAGTCCTTTGGGAGTTTCAAACACCTTGGAATGATTGTCCAAGACTTTTTGGAGATCTGGAGAAATAGATCATTTTGATGTTGGAACTTCTAATGGGCATAATTGTGAAATTACGCCTTGTTGTTATTTCTTCAGAAGCTTTGTCATGAAATTAGAGCTTATCATCTTTCCTAGCTTCCCTATGATACCCCGTAATTCGATTTCCTTTCCTTTCGAAAAAAATTTCAAGAAATTTTCTTGAAAATTAAAAGCTACCATCCCCAAAGATTGTAACCATTGTACTCCTAGTACAACATCAGCACCTCCCATTGGAATGGAAAGCATTGGACTATTCAAAACATATTCCCCCATGGTTATCTCGATATTATGGCATTTTCCAAAGAAATTTATAGTTCCTCCATTTGCAACCGTAACTTGACATTCTAGTGCTAGGTGTAGGAAACAATTCAATTCCTTGGCTACCTTACAATGAATAAAATTATGGGTACTACCCGAATCAATCAAAACTATTACCTTTTTCTTCTTGATATGTCCTTCCATCTTGAGAGTTTGAGGAGTGGTAATTTCTGCCAATGCATTACATGATATGGTCAGACTCATTTCTTCTTCTTCTAGAGTTGGTTCTTGGTGTATATCCTCTTCTTTTGAAGTTTCTTGTTCATTTTCTTCCTCCTCTTCACAATCCATCTAAAATAATTTATTCTCAGCACACTTATGACCTTTAGTGTATTTTCTATCACAACTTTAGCAAAGCCCTTTTTCTCTTTTTTCTTCCAATTGTTGTGGTGTCAACCTTGTAGGTTGTGGAAGTCTAGGAGTAGCAACACTTCCATATTTATAGATGTGAGTGATAGGATTCCTTGTCGCCATAATTTTACATTCAATTTTTCTTGCCAACCTAAATGCCTTCTCCAATGAATCAGGTTCCCAAACACGAACTTCATGTTGGATGTTATCCTTTAAAGTCCCTATGAAGACATCAATCTTGTGTTCCTTTGGAATATCAGTTACCCTTATATTAAATTTTTGGAAGTCCTCAATATGCTCCGCCACTGAACTCTTTTGTTTTAGATTTATCAATTGGCTAAAGAAGGTGTTGTTATTTGTATCCTCATAATGTGCTATCATTTCCTCCGTAAAAATTGACCAAGTGACAATTTTTTTACGGGAGAAAAGCCATTGATACCATACAAATGTATTTTGTTCTAAATATAAAGTTGCAATGCGTACCTTGTGTTGCACATTATTGAGATCAAAATATTTCTCCATCTGTAGTATCCATGTTACAGGATCTTTTCCATCAAACTTACTCATATCCATCTTTGGAATATGGTGGTTCTTTAATCCAACATTAGAGTTTATGAAATCACGATTAAAAATTATTTTGTTATCATCATGAATTTCCTCTACTATCTTTCCACCATTAGGTAACATTTCTTGTATTAACCTTGTCATCAAATCTTCCGTGTCTGCTTTTAGATCATTCTTCATGTCTTCCATGTTTACTTTCATTTTTTCATCGATCTTAGCTTCCATGTCATCCATATTAGCTTCCATGCCAGCTTTCATACAATTCTTCAAACCATCCATGCCTTTCTTCAAACCATCCATCTTAGCTTCCATGCCTTTCTTTAAAACTTCTATTTCATTTTTTGTTTCTCTTTCCGTCAGAGAAATTTGGTGCACTTTCTCTTGTAATTTTGATATGTCATGTTGCGCCACTTCCTCTTCATGAGTCATAGTAGAGCCTTCTTAAGGCTTAATGGGTGTTGAATTCTTTTTAGGTGGCATTTTAGAACCCAATACTGATATCTATGCTTCACTATGCCCCTGGAATCACTTCAAACTGACTTTTCACATAAGACTTATGCAATTCGAAAAAACAATACACGCCTTTTTCTTGCATTTGAGGAGCTCGATATTGAAACTGAATTATCTCTATGATTTAGAATCTTCAATATCTCAAATTTGGCCCTGTAGTATTCCTCTTAATATTCTTTCGAATGCCACAGATCTGACCTGATTTGGATTCTTCAAGGCAAAGTTATGCCCAATCTCTCACAATCACCTAATTATGGACTAGTTCAGTAGAGCGAATTTGTACGATGTGCCACGTTTCACTGTTTCCTCCTTCAGGTCTGAAATTGATACAAAGGAAACTAAAGTTCGTGTACTTGCGACCAATTTTAACGTAATTCTAATCCGACACTCAGAGAGAGAGTTATGACAATTTTCCCACGGTCACCTCTTTGAGATGAAATTCAGGAGCCTGAAAACACCCTAATTTAAACAAATCATATCTCCTATAATATTTCAAACCAAGATTTGAAAGTTTTACAGGAGGTTCCTCAAGATTTCGGCTTTTCTCTATAGAAATTTCAACTTCTGACCCATCGTAGAAAACAAGTTATAGTGAAAATTCCATGATGATTTGTTTTAGGTGAAATTCGGGAGCCTGAAAAAGCCCTAACTTTCACAGATAATATCTCTGACAATATTGCGAACCGAGATCTGAAATTTTTACAAGACTTTCCTTAGGATTTCGAATTTTCTCTATAAAAATTTCAGCTTCTGAACCTTCGTAGAAAAAGAGTTATAGAAAAAATTCCACGATGACCTATTTGGAGCAGCAAAACCTTAGAATCCAAAGCTCTGATACCAAATTTTATGTAACGAACTCCAAAAATAGAAGAAAAGAGAGATAAATTCCTTAGAAATAGCCACTTCGAGGGGGCAACCTCCAAATACATAACATAAATGAACAATTCTTGGATGATACAAATGACCAAAACCTAATAGGATTCCATGGGGCCACAATATAATCCTAACCGACCTAACAATAATAATGTAAGGGCACAATAATAACAATATTTGAGTTACAGGGGTACAACAATAACAATAAGGGGGTTACAATAACAACAAAAAGGGACTATACTAGTAATATAGGGACCTAACAATGACAATCAAATCCAAAAGATGTTAAAACTTCAAAATAGCCTTTACTTTTTAAAAGATAATTTTCGTGATTTTTCAAAGGATAATGAGATCTTTTAGTATTTCAAGTGATGAATTATTTACAAATTACTGGATAAAAAGGTTTTCAAAGATTATAATAAATCAATATCAAATTTCAATGTTATAATTTCCTTCTAATAATTTCTTCTTTAATTGATCAAAATTTATGTTATTGATGAGATATATGCCAATATGAAGTCAATCATAGTATTACTCAAAACTTATTAAACTAAAAACACTGATATATGCATGTTTTTATTTACATATTTACAGCGCGATAGGTTTTTCAAGAAAAATATTTTTTAAGAACTAGCCCATTAACAAAAATAGTATCACTCTTTCCTTGTAAATATTATAGAATAAAGGTTGATGGGACTAGTTGCTCAATTATCTGAAATTTTTTGAGCCACATCCTTTGGAACTTTGCGTGTTTACCTTTTTCTTCGTGGGCTTTATCCCATTTCAGAACTAGATCACCAATTTCAAAAAAAAAAAAAAATTATTGAACTCGCATCAAACCAAGATTTGACCACTTTTTTATGTTGAATATGAGTTTGTTTGGCTTTATATATTTCTTCTTATAGCTTTAAAATTTGAGACATTCTTAGCCATAAAGTAGAGCAAGGTTGTTCTTCTATGGAATGTACTAAGGAAAATGAGAGCAAAGCTCAATTAGGAGGTAAAATTGCTTCATTCCCATACACCAATTGGTAAGGAGAAGTTCCTAATGAAGCCTTATGTGTGATTATGTTAGCCCATAGAGAAAAAATTAGAGATTTGTGCCAATTATTTTGTTTGTCATTAATGGTTCTCTTGATTATTATCAATAGAATCTTGTTGGTAAATTCTGCCAATCTATTCCCTTTTGGATAGTAATTAGCAGAATTTTTGAGTTTAAAACCTCTCTTAAGGAAAAATTCAGTAATAGTATATCCAGAAAAATAAGATGCATTGCCAAAAATAATAGCATTAGGTAAGCCAAATCTAGTAACTATATGTTGATCAATGAAGTCCATAACATTTTTAGAGTTGAGGATAGTTAACAAATAGAAAACTTGTGCTCGCGCTCTACATATGTGGCCGCCCTAGCTTCCTGCTCTTCTGCTACCATCCGCACGCATGGTCCCTCTAGATTCCTCCCCAGAGGTGGCCTCTCCCCTAGATCAGGCCCAAGGCTTCTCGGCTCTTATTGGCTCCTTAACTCCTCCTCGCCCTAGACCGACGATCACCAAATTTGTTAAGAAGCTCAATGGCATTCAGGAGGTCTCCCTTCCTCCAAATATTCTGTGCATGGTTGCCCTTTCTCTAGCCGAGAAGGGTCTCATAGGATAGTTTATTGGGTTATGGCCCTCCCCGAAAACTGTTCAAAAATGGTTTGAGTGTAACTGGTCAGACAAAATCAATGGAAAAATATCTATTCGTTTTTGCGGTAGAGGATACTTCACTTTTCACTTTGAAATGAAAGAGGACACAGATTTGATCTTCAGGAACAACCCTTACTTCATGGACACCAGAGATCTTTATCTCAACAAATGGATGCCAGACTTTGACCCTGAACCTGATGTGCCAAGCGCAATCCCAGTGTGGGTGCGCCTTCCTCACCTTCCTTTGCACTACTGGGGGGATGACTCTGTTCGAGAAATTGGGAACGTTGTAGGAAATTTCATTGACCAATACGAACCAAAAGACAATATGAAATCCTATGCCAGGATCTACGTTGAAGTGGATCTGGGTAAAGGCCTCCCTAAGGCGATCAAGCTAAAAAGAAAAACAACTTGGCTAGAAGGGTCTGGGACACCCTTCCATATGTTCTCTTATGGAACATATGGCTCGCCAGAAACAAAATGACCTTCAACAATAAAGATGCCTCCTGCAGGAAGGTCTGCAATAAAACATTGAGTCTCACTCTCGAAACAATAGCCTCTAAAAACACCAGCAACATCAACATTACTGACCTTCAAGTGGAAGAAAGGAACTTTTTAGGCAATCTATTGGGTAGCTCTAGCTTCTTCAAGCCTCCAGCTAATCATCCTTACCAAAATGATCCATGGAAATTTAGTATAAAAGAAAAGGAATTTATAGAATGGTTGGACAGTTGCTCAAGGCCCACTCTCTTCTTTGATGGTTCATCTAAATCGAACACAGGCATTGTTGGAGCTGGAGGCATTATAAAAAATGAATGTGGCAACACTCTTCTCTCCTTCGAGTGGGGCCTTGGCTCCCTCTCCAATAAAAAAGCTAAAGCTTACGCCCTCCTTCAAGGCCTTCAATATTTAAGAAAAAGAAACATCGCCAATGCTATGGTGTTCAGGGACTCCTCTATCATCATCAACATGATGATCCAAGATCAACTAGTTCATAATATAGACCTTCACATAATTGCTAACAGATGTCACGGCATTTTGAAAGGCATGAAAGACATATCTTTCCATCATATCCTTTGAAGGAACAACAAAATTGTTGACGCTCTAGCAAACAAGGCATGTGCTTGAACAGCTGGGAAAATCCTCTGCAATGATGGCCTATCTCTGATACCCTTGCCATGATCTTGTCACAGCTGAAAAATATTTCTTTTTGGATCCTCCCCTCTGAATTCTCTGAAATTCACAGCCCCCCCCCCGTACCTCTTCTCTCCTCTCTCCCGTGACCCTATCTCCTTGGGCTTTCTCCCTTGCTACTCTCTATCCAACTCTCTACGCTATATATTCCCTCGCTCCCTATGCATTTCCTCATTCTCCTTCACCTTTCCCCCTGCCCAACACATTCTCTCTTCACTATTGGACTCTTTCTCCAAGCCTTCTCCTCCTCTTGTTGGCCTTCTACACCACACACCTACCTCCCATTCATTATGTGCCCTCCCCTCTTACACCCTCTGGTCTTTGTGCTCTATCCTTGCACTATGGAACGCAACGAGGATTTCTTTCATTGCGCTAATCTCTAGGCTGAGTTGGAACAAATCCACTCACATCAAAAAATCCTTGACAAAAAACAGCAAGCAGATGTGAATGTTTTTTTTCATAAGGTAACCTCTCTTCAACAACAGTTCAATGATATCTCCAATTGGTGCACCCATGTGGAAGAATTTGTCCAAATTATCAAATATATCCTTGAGAAATGCTCAACCCCAAGCTCCAGCTCCAACAATGTGAGAAATGTTGGCACCGAGGACAACATGATTACTTCGACCAGGCACCCAATAAGCATCGACTGATCTGTCATCTCTTCTTCTTAGCATGGCTTTTAAGTTTTTTCTACTTCTTTATTAGTTTTTCCGAATCTACTCATTATCTATATTTCAGTATTTTCTGAATAGTAGACACAAAGAAGGCATAGAATTTTGTTGCAGCTACCTTATTTGTTGCTCCTCAGAAACTCTTGCATGTAGCAAGGAAATTTTTCCTCTTCTTTTTGGAATATAAATTAGCACCCGACATTGTTAAAAAAAACATTTTCAAGTTTGACTACCTTCAAAGGAATTTATTCCACCCACCTAGTAAAATAGTTTGTAGCAGTTAATATGTACACGTGTTGTTTAGAAGAGTTTTGAATAATCTCACCTATAACATCCAACTCCCATTGTTCAAATGGTTGTTCAATATTGACTGGTTGTAAGGGTAAGATTGGTCTTTTCTCTCTTCCTGAAGTTGTTTGGCAGACTTTCCATTCTTATACATAATCATGAGTATATTTAAACAAAGTAGGAAAATAATATCCAACATGAAGCATTTTGTGAGCAATAGTATCTCCACTGTAATTTCCTCTAGCTGGTCCATCATGCATTTCCTACAAAACCTTTTCAAATTTAGGTTTCTCAAGACATCTTAGTAAAATGGAGTCATAATTTCTTTTGACTAAGAAATTATCAACAAACTGATACTAATTAGCCTAAAGCCTCAAAGCTCTTTTACTTTTGTAATTGATTTTTACTGGAGCATGACCATTTTTCAAATAATAAATTAAATCAACATATTGAGATTCAATGCCAATAGGACATGCCTCTGAAATTTGGACATTGTTACCTGAATCTTCTTTAGCTGAATTGTCAAGATCTCCAGCTATTAACTTGCAAAAGACTTGACCTTTGACTATTTTAGTTGGCTTTATTTCCAAATAATATTCTTGCAAATTAGTAACTCAATTAGCCCTTTTCTCTCTTAATTCTTTGTAAATGAGTAATTTCCTAATATCTAGGAAAGGAACAATTAGTTTCGTGTTCGATTTTAGTAGAAAAGGCCTAAAATGCTTTATTGACTTAAAAACCGAAAAAGCTTGCTTTTCTACATCATAATAATTTAACTCATCCCCTTGTAAATTGTAACTAAAGAAGGAAATACGAGCTTCAATTTTTTCTTCATTTATTTGAGTCAAAACTGCTGCATAAGAATTTTCAGAAGCAAAGGTATACAAAACGAAGTTTTTATAAAAATCAAAAGTTGATAATCATGGAGAATCTACAATGGCTTGCTTTATTGATTCAAAAGACTTTTTCTCAATTTCCCCCCATTTATATTGATTTCTTATTTATCATAGCCTGCAAAGGTATAACAATTTATGAAAAAATAGGAACAAATATTTTGACAAAATTTATTTGACCAAGAAAAGATTGCATGAATTTTTTGTTGTGGGGTAAGGGGATTTCTTATATTGCTTTGATTCTTTTAGGATCAATATAATTTCCTTCTTTAGAAATAATAAAGCCTAACAACTTACCTTCAATCAGAGAAAATAATGACTTTTATGATTCAAAGCTATTCCAAACTTTCTACCTCTTTCAAAGATTTGTTTTAGATCATGAAGATGATTAGTCATGTTTCTTGAATAAATTGCAATGTCATCTAAGTACACTACAACAGATTTGTTGGTAAAACCTTTGAAAGAAATGTCCATTACTCTCTAAAATGTAGCTCTTGCATTCATTAGTCCAAAAGGAATTTTCTAGTATGCATATGTTATCCATTTGGTCCCGATTGTAGTTTTCAGTCTATCCTCAGGATGCAAAAGGATTTGGTTATAGCATGAAAACCCATCTAAAAATGGCATTGCTTATGCACCTGTAACAGATTGTAAAATGTATTCCATCGGAGGAAAACAGAGCTTTATTTTCACATGCTTTATTTACATTCCTAAAATCTATGCAAATTCTAATGTCTCCATTCTTTTTTCTGACTAGCACAAGATTAGAAAACCACTTAGAACGTTTGATCGGGAAAATGATTTTGTCGTTGAGTACCATATTTAACTCAGTCTTAATTTGAGCTTCTAAGTTGGGGTGAATTTTCCCAATTTTTTGTTGGATTAGTTTAACATCTGGAACCATAGGTATGGTGTGTTTAGTTACAGATGTATCATAAGTTTTAAGATCATCATAACTCCAAGCAAATACATCCTTTTATATTTTTAACAGATGGATGAACGAAGATCTTTCATCTAGTGTAAGACCAAGGCCCAAATTGATTTTTTGAGGTTTATGATCAGATCCTAGGTTAACAAATTCAAATATTAATCTAGATATTTGGATTTTGCAATTAGTTACCTTTTTTAATATGTCTTTCAGATCATACAAATCTTCCAATTTTACTATAGGTTTAGGAAAATTGTTTTATTCCGAAGACTTATTTTTCTACCTATCATGCTCATCCTCATCACTAATTTGATCAGAATAAGATCCTTCAGAGGTTAAAAAACTTAGGATGTCCTTGTCATCATTAAATACATGCCATTTGGTTATGTTATCTAGAATGGAGGGGTGGAAAATTAACTCAATTGAAAATATATCGAGACTGAAATATTCGGGTGGAATGAGTTTGGAAGCCACATTGGCTAGGATATCAACACTAATATTTTGTAATCTTGGGACTGGATTTATGTTTAATATAGTGAAATAATATGTTAGGTCTTGGATCAAAGATTTTTAAAGCTTAAGGTGACTAAAAACATAATGAATGTTGTTTCTAACTTGTTTGATTGCAATCTCTGAGTCCCAAAAAACTTTAAGATATTTGAAATCAAGACTAGTAGCCTTGAGTAAGCCTTGTACCAATGGCTCATATTCAACAATGTTGTTGGTACAATCAAATTCCAATCTGCATGTAAGCATATTTTTTGCACCCTCAGGGCTTACTAGGATGCAACCAACTCCTACAGCGTCGTTAGATATCGATCCATCAAAGCAAAGATCCAAAAACAAACTATCATGATTATTTACAAGATTTTCCACAATATTGATACATCTAGATGAATATGTTTGAGAAATTTTTTTAATTTGAGAAAAAACAAAATCAACTAAGAAAGGAGAATTATCTCCCAAAAAATTGCCAAAGAGATATTCCAAAGAATAATTGCCAAGAATGTTATTTGAAAATACTACTGGCTCATTTTCCTCATCAAAATCAATCATTAAATATTTCATATGTTTACTCCTATCAACATGAATTTGATTGGTTTTTCCAATGTAGGGAAGCCACATGTGTGACCATTCAGTTGCAAAGTAACCATGTAGTTTTTCAGACCACTCTCTGCTTAAAATAAGACCATAAAATTTTGGAATGTCTACAACTAATATATCTATTATTTGACAAATATTCGAATTGGAATATAATATAATTAAAATAGAATTCATTTCTCCCAAAACTTTGACTTTTGTGCAGTCTAATTGAACAATCTGAACAACATAATTTTGAGGTGAAATGTTCGGTTTAAGGAAAAACGCATAAGGAATGATGTTAGATGATGCACCAGAATCCACTAAACAGTTGTGAACATTCTCATTAAAAATTTCAAAAGTATATAAAAATGGAGGAGTGTGTGAATTTGATTTGTCTCCAATTAGAATAACATCAGAAGGGTCAATCTTATCTAAGGAGACATTTGGAGGTTTTCCTTTCCCTTTTGAAGCTTTTGCAATGACACCAGTAGGTAATGGAGAAGTGGGGACTGCATTTAGCTCATTGAGTAAAAAATTGTGTTGTTGTTTCAACTTGCTAACCTCATACAGGGAAATATTGGCCTTGGCATTTTTCATGTCTTCCACAATATTATAATCTATCGTATTAGAGACTACAAGAGTTTTAGATGAATAAAGAGATTTATAAGTAGCTAGAACAGATTCAGAAGGTGTAGATATTCTCTTTCTAACCGTCCATTTTTCTTAGTAGGAGTAGGGGAATTTTGTTTTTTATTTGATGTAGATGTATTAGCAAGTCCCTTACTTCTAGTACTCATCAGTAGGGCTTTCTCTTCCTCTTCATTTTCTGAAATGGTGAGAATGAAGTCCCACAAACCATGTGCTACAACTATTTCATCTTCTTGTGATTCTTGAGCAGATAAAATTATGTCTTCTTCCTCAACATTTTGATCAGATTATGCATTCCATATAATGGCAAGAGGTTGTGATTGTGATGGTTGATTCATTTGGAAAGGTCGAAAGGACTTATTTGAAGAATAAGAAACTTGTTTCTTAATTTCTACCTTTTCATTGGACATTGTCTTCAGAATCATTTGTAACCCTTCCAAATTAAAGGTTTCTTTAGGATCTTTCTTCTTGGATTCATATTTAAAAGTGAATTTTTTGGCTTGCATTCTTTCATCAATATCAACTTTCTTATCAAGGGCCAGAAATATCTTTTCTACATATGTTTTTTCTTTCATGTTATCAAGAAAAGTTGTTTTATTAGCTCTATCTAAAAACATATCAAAATTTGAAGGAAGAGCACTAATGTACCATTCAATTTGGACATCAGCACCCAGTTTGGAGGTTTCTGGGATTTTATTTAACAATTTGTTAAATCTTGAGTTGAAATATTTTATTTTCTCCTTTGAATTCATGTTAAGATTTGAAAAATAATTAATTAGATTTGTAGTTTCTCGATCATCTCTAAATTTCATTAAAAATTTCTCCTCAAACATATCTCAGCTAGTAATTGATCCAGAAGGTAATGAGAAATACCAAAATCCTGCAGATCCTTAAAATGTGTAAGGAAAAAGTCTAACAACAAAATATTCTTCTGTAACAAAATTAAAACTGTTGGCTAACATGAAATTGTGAAGATGTTCCTTTGCAAGGAGGCCATCATCAGGATTAAATTTAGGTAACCATATCTATGTATGTTTATGAAGAGGATGTAATGGTGTTACCATTTGAAATACCCCTAGGTTATTCCATGGTCGATTAGCAATTCTTTGAGGAATGGGTCCACTAGGGGATGTGCTTGAGCTAGGGGTTGTAGGATTTAGTGTTGAAGATGATGCCCCTGTAGTACTGGTTGTTTGTGAGGGACAAGATTGAGTGGAAATGGGAGAAAGATGATGATAATAAGGATGTGGAAGATTTTTGGAAGAAACAAGGTTGAGATAAGGAGTTTTATGTGGAGAAGTTGAAGTGATCTTGTTAACTGAATATTCTTCTTCTGAAGTGTCTTTTCTTCTTCAATGAGTGGGTAATGGAAATTAAAATGGTTGGATTCCAAGTTTATCACTCTAGGATCTATTCAAAACAACATAATATATAAGGATGAGGAAATACTTCCTTCGGAAAAATCAGATTGGATAGCCTTTTCTCCAAATATGGATATTACTTCGAATCTATGAATCAAATTTTGCATCTCAAGTGTCTCTAAAACTGGATTTTTCTAAGTGGAAGTATGTCCTTTTTTTTTTGGAAGTGAGCTAGGAGATGAAGTGGTTGAGTGAAGAAATTAAAATCTAGAGTCTAGAGATTTTGAATGTGGTCTTGAAGTTGGTGGGGATTTTGAGTGAGAAACAATTATATGCAAAAACATCCAAATGTTTCTTTGGAGTACAAGAGGTGGAATATCTTGGTCATATTGTATCTCATGAGGGTGTTAAGGTAGACCCTAACAAAATTAAAGCCATTAAGGAATGGAAATTACCCACAACCATAAAGCAATTACACGGATTTCTCGGGTTAACAGGGTATTATTACAGGTTTGTTAAGAAGTATGGGAGAATAGCAGCACCTCTAACAACATTATAGAAGAAAAGAGATATCAACGCCTTAGAAATCAACCACTTCGAGGGGGAAACCTCCAATACATTACATAAATGAACAATTCTTGGATGATACAAATGAAAAAACATCCTTTCTATATATAAGAGTCCATGGGGCCACAATGTAATCCTAGTGCGGCCACAATGTAATCCTATCCGACCTAAGAATAATAATTTAAGGGCACACTAATAACAATATGGGGGTTACAAGGGTACAACAATAACAATAATGGGGTTACACTAACAATAATAAGGGACTATAATAGTAATATAGGGACCTAACATGCTCCTCTCATTAAAAAAAAGTGTTGTCCTCAATGCTTGAGTAGCTCCGGGTGCTTTTGTATAAAATTCTCATCCTCCCATGTAGAATATTCAGTGGGTAAGTTCTTCCATTTGATGAGACACTCTAAAATTGATCGATTTCATAGTTGTCAAGTTCTTGTTTCCGTGAATGCTTCAGGTTCCAATATGGTTTTTCCTTCCTCATCAAGTTCTGGCAATATTTTTTGAACTAGAAGTTTGTACCCTATAAACTTTTTTAAGCATGAAACATGGAAAAATGGATGCACTCGCAAAGAAGCAAGAAGCTCCAATTTTAATGTGATAGTACCAATATTTTTCAAAACCTTGTAAGGACCATAGTACTTTGGTGATAATTTATTATCCTTCTTAGTTGTCCTGAGGGAAATTTGTTTGTATGGTTGTAGCCGTAAAAATACCGAGTATCCCACATAAAAACTTCTCTCACTACGACGTTGATCTGCCTGTTGTTTCATTCGATTTTGTGCCAAATTTAGGTTATCCTTTAAGAGCTGGAGAACTTCTTGTTGATGCTTTATGTGATCCTCCATTACTTGAATGCTAGAATTTTCTGTTAAAGAATATGTGATGGATGGTGGATTATATCCATAAAGTGCCATAAATGGGGTCTTTTTTGCTGCAGTATGGAAGGAAGTGTTATACGACCATTTAGCGAGAGGTAACCACTTGACCCATTGTTCTTTCTTATTAGATACAAAAAAATGAGGACATCCTTCCAAAATTTTATTCACTATCTCTGTTTGACCATTGGATTGAGGATGATAAGATGAGCTATGAGCTAGTTGAGTACCCAAACAAGAAAATAATTTCATCCAAAAATTTCCTATAAAAATTGGATCTTTTTCACTTACAATAATCTTCGGGTCTCCATGTAGCTTTTGAATTGTTTCCATAAATGCAGTAGCAATTGTACTCACTTTAAATGGATGATATAATGCATGAAAGTGTGCATACTTGGTAATTCTATCAACTACCACCATGATGACACTCCTTCCTTTAGACTTAGATAAACCTGTGATAAAATCCATTGAAATATCCTCCCAACGTTGACTTGGAATGGATAAAGGTTGTAGAAGACCCAGGGTCTTAATTGTCTCAACTTTATTTTGCTGCCAAACCAAACATTCCGCCACAAAATTTTGAATATCAGATTTAAGGCCATCCAAATAAAATTCTTTCTTAACCCTGTGGTAAGTTTTTAAATATCCTGAGTGTCGTCATAAAGGAGAAGTGTGCAATTTGAAAAGAATATTTTGTTTTAGTTGGGAATTCTTGCAAATATATAAGCGATCTTTGTACCATAACGAATCATTTTTCCAACTAAATGTATCAGATGTACTAGGATCTCGTCGCAACTTTTGAATGAGAGTCCACACTTCTTCGTCCTCCTTCCATTCATCCCTTGCTTCGGTTATCCAATCTGGTTGGATAATTGAAATGTCACAAAGCAATGCTTCCACCTCTTCATCCCTTCTTGAGATTGCATCTGCTACAACATTTAGCTTCCATTTTTCGTAGATGATTTCAAAGTCATAACCCAACATATTTGTGACCCATTTTTGCTCTGATACCAAATGTTGTGAAACCAGCTCCAAAAACAGAAGAAAAGAGATATCAATGCCTTATAAATCAGCCGCTTCGAGGGGGAAACCTCCAATACATTACATAAATGAAAAATTCTTGGATGATACAAATGAAAAAACCTCCTTTCTATATATAGGAGTCCATGGGGCCACAATGTAATCCTAGCCGACCTAACAATAATAATATAAGGGCACAATAATAACAATATGGGTGTTACAAGGGTATAACAATAACAATAAGGGGGTTACACTAACAACAATAAGGGACTATACTAGTAATATAGGGACCTAACATAATGACTCTTTTGATGGCCTTTATATTTTGGAGAAGACTTTGTTGTCGTTCGTAGTTTGATGGCCCTCCTTCTAGTGCCAAAAATGTTGATGGCTCGAAATGTATGCCTCGACATTGGGGAAAACCACCTAGTCGGGACCTTAGAGAATACATTTTATGTTTGGATTGGTGGCTCCGACTAGGATTATGGAACCAATTTCCCATTTAAAAAAATTATAAAAGGATTGATGTATGTATAATGGTTGTAATGTAACTAATACTTGAAAAACAATGAATACTTAAAATTTATATCTATCCCGGGAAATATTATATATACATATGTGATCTAAAATTATTTCATGGACAATATGACATTGTAGATTATCAAATGATTATGAAGTTAAAGAAGCAAATGATAGATAAATTTAATTAAATATTTAATTTGAATTTTCTCATAAAATTTATCACATCTTTCTTTCTCACTATTTTGACAACAGATTTATGTTGAGGATCATAGAATATATCAAGGGGAGAAATCTCTTCAACCCTTAAAATGACCTCAGAGGTCGGGAATGCTGGTATGATCTCTATGTCATCAATCTCTAAACGATTTCCAGAAGCCCCAATGGTAAGCAAGGAAAATTTTAAGAACCCCCCTAAATTTACATGTATAATAATTGGGCGAATCCCCATGATACATAGGAAAAATGGAAGGCGATTTTATTAATAATATAATATGTATATATAATTTTTTTGGCGAATCTCTCACGAGATTATATTATCTTGTAAAATCATGGCGAATCACCAGTACAAATGGCGAATCACCAGTACAAATGGCGAATCACTAGTACAAAATGGCGAATCATTGTCTAGTGGAGTTCGGGGTGTTGGTTCCAATGAAGATATGGTAGTTGAACCAGGATTTGAAGGTAGCGAACTACCGAGACCAAGTATAGCACACGGTGACTTGTGAGGGAAGTAGTTCTCATGCAGTTTTGAAAACGTGTTCTTCTAGTTCTGCTAAGTGCAGTGTTGTTTCTCATGCTACTACTAGCACTAATATTGAGGTTGGAGAGGAGTTTGAGGAAGCATGGAAGGTAGCAGTGGTGGAGAATTACAAAGAGAACCCCATGATGGGCTCCATTTTTCCCTTTGGTATTTGGGCCTGCAAGATCTTCTGTCCATTGAACCAACAATTAACCATTCAACCAACAATCAACTTGATTGATTTGATTAGGTACGAGTCAACTTAGAATAATCTTCAAAACTATGCTTAAATTTCACTATCCCATATTTATCACACTAATGCTACACAACATTGTGCATTTGCAACCAACTGTCTTGCATGCACACAAAATTTTCATTAACATCTATAACCCTAACCAAGTGAGAATTGATCAACAATTTGCCCCAAAGTTTGTTATAGTGTTGAAAGTTCATAAGAAATTTAGATCCATGGTACATTAAACAAATTTTGAGATAACCTCCACAAATTCGACCACAATAGAGCAGACTTGTGATAAATTCTAAACCTACAAAAATTAGGATTCATGTTCCTAGGAAAGATCATAAGTAGTTGACATATAGGTCCAGTTTTGAGCCTTGACACATTGATAATGCAATCGCTTAGGTCAAAACTTACACATTGAAAAGTCATCAATGAAGAGAAGAAAAGATCATTATGAATTACACATACTCCAAAATTCCTACCAAATTCTACTTAGTTGTCTGCAACTCAGCTATACATAATCTTATAGTAAATACAAATTCGAAAAAGCCTTCTTCACATAGCTAATAAATGGCCATTGGAGGAGCACCCCTTATATAATAGTAATAGTAGCAATCAATAGATTATTTCATATTTAACTTCATAGCCATAGCACTCCTATGTATTGTATGATGTATTCAACTTGCATTATCAAATATAGATAAAATCATACTTTTGATTGATACATTTAAATCATACTTGTGCACAACGTTGAATGCAATGCCAGTCAAGGAGTAAAGTCAGTTTGACATGTAATGATTTATAAAATAATGAAGAAACTTATTAACGAATCACAACTTTCACGTTTGAAAAAATTATAAATCTTTCATGCAAATCCATTGTTGTTATAGTTCCTTCTCTCAACCATGTTCCACATAAGCATGGAAAATCAAGTAATACTAGCATTTGCACCGAGAGGTGCAAAGTAATGTCGGGGAGCAGGGATACATCTTCCATGCGCGATAAAGGTGATATAAGTGACAAAGTTGGAGGCAATACGAAATGTTTTGGAATAATGGTTGGTTTTTTTATCAACTTTTGAGTATTGGACATAATTTTGAGGAAAAGTTGAATGATTGGAGGGAATAACAAAATTTTCTGCAAGCTGTTGTACGATATCAATATTAGGATTCATCATGCCGTGACAAGGCTATGGAAATGCTCAGTCAATGAGTACTTTTTTCATTTTTACCATCTTGGAAATAAAATGTTGAAAGTTGTTTCAATGGAAACTGTATCATATTCAACATTAAAACTTGAAATACACTTGCAAAAAAATAAGTGATCGCTTCCAACTATTCACTCATAATTTATCTCAAAATTATTAGGTATATTATGTATGTTATAGTATAATGTTGGGCTTGAAAACTATCAAAACCAAGGCATCATTTGAGAACTTGTGATTACTCGTAGTTATCTTGTTTATATAGAGCTAGAAGTAGAAAATATATATTTTTCTGGTTATAGGCAACTTAAGCAAATCAAAGTTTAAGTTTATTTCCAAGCCAAGAAATAATAAGTATTTGACTGACTTATTATATTCATAAGGAGCATGCCACTCAAAAAGGTTGCAATACTTATTTTAAAGAGATGGGGTTGTTAAAATTTTGGAACTCGTATTGGGAAAAATTACAAGTGGGGAAGCATATATCACTTTATCCACTCTAGAAGTGACTTTATGCTACAAAGTCTAATGTAATATAGATCTAAATATACAAATCAGGGACAGTAATGGAAGTTAAACAAATTAATTTGTGCAAATTATTAGTGCTAATTATTGACGGGAGTAATAAAACAAACTAAAATTTTATTAATGTCCACAAATAGCCAAAATAGGTTGATGGAACTAGAAAGTACAATTCAAAAAGAGAATACTGAAAACAACTCCAAGGCACAAACAGAAGTACAAATAAATATAAAAAGCACAGAGAGGTAAACACAAGTGGTAAGCCCTAGAAAATAAATAGGAATCGGTACTGCTCTATGCAATAAGGACACTACTCTGGATTAGAAGTAGAAGAGGAGCTAGCACTGTTTGTTGTCAACTATCATGAAGGTACTAATACAGATCCTGGGAATGTCCTCTAGGAAATGGCTGACTGAGTGGACCAAGTTGGATATCCCTGGGGGCAACTAGATGTTACCTACACGAGCTCTCCTAACCTCCAGGGGCCAATGATGGACAATAACTTATTTCCTTTTACTCTGATTGACAAAATAAGCAACCTTTCCATGTGCTTGCACATGCATGTAAATAGGAGACTGCACGTCATGCTCTATCATATTCGGCCCTTCACAACACCACAGATGCAGATTGCACTTTCAGATGTCAAAAACAATATGTAAAACAATAAATTTGCCTCAACTATACCTAAAATCTGCAAAAAGTGAAACTCGGGACTAAGTATCATGTATACCATTCACATCTACATGGTGAACCCCACAAAATAAACAACCAAAATTGCAACCAGTTTTCTCTAGGGAAGTAAAAGTAAATAACACTAATAAAATAAGAGGCACTGCACATCCACAGGATGCCTAGACAGAGGACCGCTACAAATACATGCACAAAAACAACGGATAACCTTAAGAGATAAAGACCATCAATGCAATTCACCAATGCTATTTTATACATCAGTGGCATTGGCGTTACCATAAAGTAGTCTGTGTTAGAGATATACTATTCCTCCAACATACGTAAGCGAACGACCAGTGTACTCAATGATGGGAAGAAATACACTTTGATTACCGCAATAAAAAATAATGTCAAAAACAGCTCTTGTACGAGTTCAACACCTTGGTCCTGCTCAAGCTGAGCGAACAGTCAGCTTTAAGTTAAAGGAAGATGAAACAAGAAATTACTAAGAGGCAGAAAACCAATATTGAATATGTCAAACCATTAGAAGATTCCCCATCTATCACTTTTCCTTCAAAATGATTCTTCAAAATTAGTAACTCAAAGTCTGTTAAGAGTACAATTTGACAACGCTGCCAGATTTTAGTTGGGTAATATAACCATATACTAATCAAGGAGAATATTAATGAGGATAATCATAAGTTAAAATAATTACAACTTGCTAACCTCGTTGATCGTTCACGGAAAATAAAAACGCTAGACCTTTTTACATAACTATCTTGTCCATAATAGCTTTCCATACTGTACACTCACAGTGGCTCGAACTCCTATCACTGAATGGGAGCTAAATAAACTGCAGAAGACCACTGTCAAAGATGAGCCTATATTTTTGGTTGTTCAAAGAAGCTTTCTTCTATCCTATGTGTGAATTATGCACCTCGTATTTTTATTTATTTTGCATGGAGGGTTTTTATACCTCTTTAGTTGATCTATTCCTTTGATTCAAATAACCCCATGATTTCTCTTGCTCTTCATAAAAAGACCACTGGTAATGAGAATGAAACCTATTTTAAATTAAAAATGGTAATCTTGTAGAATGGATTGGCAACCTTCATTGGGATAATCATTGTGCGACATATCTCACTCTTAATGCCGGATAATCACCAACGACATAAGCATATGGGAAGGGCACTCATGTTCTCTTTGGAAAGAAATAGCTCAGGTACCCACACCCATTCACAAGTTCACTATACCAAATGACATGTATTTTGAATGGAAAGAGTCCTCTTGGTGCTCTAGCAAGAAAGGACACTCATCCCAGGAGATAAGGTAAGACTTTTGGTTGTAGTAAGTTCCCATAATGACTTATGAAACATGCTGAGAATTAAACATATCTGAAAGTGGTATTTTACATCCTTTTCTTAGGTGATATGAGCATAAGAAAAGATTAAACAAAAGGAGATTGTTTTAAGAGGATACAACATAGAAGTAGAACCCAAGGATAGATCTTGTCCCTGATGCCCTCCAAGTTGCAGGTTTTTATGCCAGCCATATGCCATACACCTGCCGGGTTTACCTTCTAGGTTATCACGTATTGGTTAGGCTAGAACACCAGCATTACACGCTCATGCTGGTCATACTGTGATGTTGGCATTATAGTGCTAGTACATGCCAGCATACAACTCTATCATGGCTGGTTGTATCCACATGGCTTAAATCTCTGCATGTTCAGTGGTGCAATAGAGGAGATTTATCCTGCTCCTTTCATACAGAGATCCTCTTATTGCGCCCTTAATTCCACATATTTACAGAACTCTGAGGCTTTTCAAAACCAGGCAACTCGGAAACATGGCTTTCTCACCAATAGGATGGAAATCACATCTTCCTATCTCCATTCTCCTACCAAATAAAAAGCATTTCATCCTGCACTTATATTCAAATGAACTGGCCAGAATTACACTATCCTTCCTGGAAGTGTCATAAATACTATTTAGCTTTGCTCCAAAAAATTACAGACTGTTTGGCACAAATCCAATCTCTAACATCTAATTGAAAGGGGTTTTTGTTCTTTACATACAAACCAACTTATTATGTCTATCATCCTGGGCCTGTAAGTAGCACTGATAGGCACTATTACTTTGTCCATTTATTTATTTGAAACTCAATGATCTGGATTTAAAGCAATCTGGTGGAAAAACCATTAAATCGCGGAATTTAACATGAAATAGTAGAGATGTGAAGCAAAAGTAAATTGCAGAAATACACGCAATATTGCAGCAAACAAAAAACTTTATTGCCCTGAAAGGCACACTCAACAACCCAGTATAGAGGTAGATGTGTTATGTATGTGTCAAATAATATTTCAAAACAAAAATACAAATAAAAACTATATAGATAAGAAGCCCACATAATAATATGAATAAAATATTTTATATATGTGTTTGGGGTGAGTTAGAGGACCGAGAGCAAATTTAATTAAAAATGAATACTGATAGAATTGTGCAAATTTCATAAAATTATGAACCTCTAGAATCAGTAGATTTTCATAATTTATTACTAGATTTGGGAAATTGAGTTAGGTACTACAACTCTCCACTAAACCATAGATAGGGACAGCTAAGCTTACTTTGCAATATCACCCTCGAACTCTGGATTCTGTAGCGAGGGAAAAATTTTAAAGAGTAGAATTTTAGCCCAAAGGCAAATTTTTAGGGGTTTTAAAATTTTGATAGGGCTTAATTTTTTATATAAAACCCATTTTCTATAGTTTTATAAAGTTAGCCCTATAATTATTTTTAAAATAATTAATTATTAAATATTAGCCCACCAAAATAAATGCTCATAAAACTTAAAAAATGGAATTTTCTCCCGAATCCAAGCAAAGAAAATCAGGAGCGAATTCCATTGAAATCTGCTCCAAGCAAAGAAAATCGGGAGCGAATTCCATTGAAATGCTTTCCCAAAGAAAAGAAAATCGGCGACTAATTCCCATTTTTAAGTTTTTATGAGCATTTATTTTGGTGGGCTAATATTTAATAATTAATTATTTTAAAAATAATTATAGGGCTAACTTTATAAAACTATAGAAAATGGGTTTTATATAAAAAAAATCGCCCTATCAAAATTTAAAACCCCTTAAAATTCGCCTTTGGGATAAAATTCGCCCCTAAAATTTTCCCTGTTTTGGAATCCAGTTCGAGGGTGATAGTTGAAAGTAAGCTTAGTTGTCCCTATCTATGGTTTAGTGGAGAGTTGTAGTACCTAACTCAATTTCCCAAATCTAGTAATAAATTATGAAAATCACCGATTCTAGAGGTTCCTTATGAAATTTGCACAATTCTATCAATAGTATTCATTTTTAATTAGAGATTTGCTCGATCCTCTAACTCTTAATACATATAAAATATTTATTCATATTATTATGTGGGCTTTTTGCCAATACACAGTTTTTATTTGTATTTTTGTTTTGAAATATTCTTTGACACATACATAACACATCTACCTCATACTGGTTGTTGAGTGACATTACAGGGCAATAAAGTTTTTGTTTGCTCGCAATAGTATTTCTGCAATTTATTTTGCTTCACATCTCTACTATTTCATGTTAAATCTTCGTTAATGGTTTTCCCACCGGATTGCTTTAAATCGAGCATCATTGAGTTTCAAATAAATAAATGGACAAAAAGTAATAGTGCCTAATTAACTTACAGCTCAGATGATAGACATAATAAGTTGGTTTGTGTGGAAGAACAAAACCCTTTCAATTAGATGTTAGAGATTGGATTTGTGCCAAACGTGCAGTTTTTGAGCAAAGCTAAATAGGTATTTATGACACTTCGAGGAAAGCTGATAGTGTAATTCTAACGCGCCCATTTGAATATATGATGAAAATGCTTTTTATTATTGGTAGGAGAATGGAGATAGGAAGATGTGATTTCCATCCTATTGGTGAGAAAGTTCCTGCTTCCGAGTTGCCCTGTTTTGAAAAGCCTTTGAGTTAAATATGTGGAATTAAGGGCGCAATAAGAGGATCTCTGTATGAAGCATGACAAATCTCATCTCTCTTGCACCACCGAACATGCAGCCAGATTTAAGCCATGTGGATACAATGTCATGATAGAGCTTCTTGTATGCCGGCATGTACTAGCACTATAATGCCAACATCACTTGATATGACCAGCATGAGCGTGTAATGATGGTGTTCTAGCCTAACCAATACGTGATAACCTAGAATAAACCTACTCAGTCAGTGTATGGCATATGGGCGGCATAAAACCTGCAGCACTGGAGGGCATGAGGACAAGATCTAATCCAGGTTCTACATGTTATGTTGTCCCATAAAACAATCTCCTTGTTTAATATTTTCTTATGTATCGCCTAAGAAAAGGATGTAAAATACCACTTTCGATATGTTTAATTCTCTGAAAGATGTTTCATAAGTCATTATGGGAACTTACTACAACCAAGATCTTACCTATCTCCTGGGATGATGTCCTTTGCTAGAGCACCAAGAGGACTTCTTTCCATTCAAAATATGTCATTTGGTATAGTGAATGTGAATGGGTGTGGGTACTTTTCTTTCCAAAGAGAACATGAGTGCCCTTCCATATGCTTATGTCGTTGGTGATTATCCCGGATGGTAGAGTGAGATATGTCGCACAATGATTATCCCAATGAAGGTTTCCATTCTACAAGATTACCCTTTTAATTTAAAATAGGTTTCATTCTCATTACCAAAGTGGTCTTTTTATGAAGAGCAAGAGAAATCATGGTTTGAATCAAAGGAATAGATCAACTAAAGAGTATAAAACCTCCATAAAAATAAATAAAAATACGAGGTGCATAATTCACACATAGGATAGAAGAAGCTTCTTGAACAACCAAAATATAGGCTCATCTTTGACAAAGGGTCTTCTCAAGATTATTTAGCTCCCATTCCAAGGATAGGTTTAAAGCCCTTCGTGAGGCAATAAATATGGAAAGCTATTATGGACAAGATAGTTATGTAAAAAGGTTCAGCGTTTTATTTTCCGTGAACTATCAACGAGGTGCAAGTTGTAATTATTTTAACTTATGATTATCCTCATTAATATTCTCCTTGATTAGTATATGGTTATATTACCAACTAAAATCGGCATTGTCAAATTGTACTCTTAACAAGTACTTTAGTTACTAATTTTGAAGAATCATTTTGAAGGAAAAGTGATAGATGGGGAATTCTAATGGTTTGACATATTCAATATTGTTCTTAGTAATTTCTTGTTTCATCTTCCTTAACTTAAAAGGCGCTCTCGACTTGGGCATGACCAAGGTGTTGAACTTCTCGTACAAGTTGTTTTGACATTATTTTTATATGCGTAATCAAAGTGTATTTGACTCCCATCATTGATCATTGATACGCTTAAAACGTATGTTGGAGGAATAGTATATCTCTAACACGAACTACTTTATGGTAAAGCCAATGCCACTGATGTATAAAATAGCATTGGTGAATTGCATGTGATGGTCTTTATCTCTTAAGGTTATCCGTTGTTTTTTGTGCATGTATTTGTAGCGGCATCTTGTGGATGTGCAGTGCCTCTTATTATATTAGTGTTATTTACTTTTACTTCCCTAGAGAAAACTGGTTGCAATTTTGGTTGTTTAGTTTATGGGGTTCACCATGTAGATGTGAATGGTATACATGATACTTAGTCCTGAGTTTCAATTTTTGCAGATTTTAGGTATAGTTGAGGCAAATTTATTGTTTTACATATCGTTTTTGACATATGAAAGTGCAATCTGCATCTGTGGTGTTGTGAAGGGCCGAATATGATAGAGCATGACGTGCAGTCTCCTATTTACATGCATATGCAAGCACATGGAAAGGTTGCTTATTTTGTCAATCAGAGTAAAAGGAAAGAAGTTATTGTCCATCATTGGCCCCTGGAGGTTAGGAGAGCTCCTGTAGGTAACATCTAGTTGCCCCCAGGGATATCCAACTTGGTCCACTCAGTCAGCCATTTCCTAGAGGACATTCCCAGGATCTGTATTAGTACCTTCATGATAGTTGACAACAAACAGTGCTAGCTCCTCTTCTACTTCTAATCCAGAGCAGTGTCCTTCTTGCATAAAGCAGTATCGATTCCTATTTATTTTCTAGGGCTTACCACTTGTGTTTACCTCTCTGTTATTTTTATCTTTATTTGTACTTCTGTTTGTGCCTTGGAGTTTTTTTCAGCATTCTCTTTTTGAATTTTACTTTCCAGTTGCATCAACCTATTTTGGTTATTTGTGGACATTAATAAAATTTTAGATTGTTTTATTACTCCTATCAATAATTAGCACTAATAATTTGCACAAATTAATTTTTTTAGCTTCCATGACTGTCCCTAATTTGTATATTTAGATCTATATTACATTAGACTTTGTAGCATAAAGTCAGTTCTAGAGTGGATAAAGTGATATATGCTTCCCCACTTGTAATTTTTCCCAATACAAGTTCCAAAATTTTAACAACCCCATCTCTTTAAAAGATGTATTGCAGCCTTTTTGAGTGGCATGCTCCTTATGAATATAATAAGTTAGTCAAATACTTAATATTTCTTGGCTTGGAAATGAACTTAAAATTTGATTTGCTTAAGTTTCCTATAACCAGAAAAATATATATTTTCTACTTCTAGCTCTATATAAACAAGATAACTACGAGTAATCACAAGTTCTCAAATGATGCCTTGGTCTTGACAGTTTTCAAGCCCAACATTATACTATAACATACATAATATGGCTAATAATTTTGAGATAAATTGTGAGTGAATAGTTGGAAGCGATCACTTATTTTTTTGCAAGTGTATTTCAAGTTTTGATGTTGAATATGATGCAGTTTCCATTGAAACACCTTTCAACATTTTCTTTCCGAGATGGTAAAAATGAAAAAAGTACTCATTGACTGAGCATTTCCATAGCCTTGTCACGGCATGATGAATCCTAATACTGATATTGTACGACAGCTTGCAGACAAGTTTGTTATTCCCTCCAATCATTCAACCTTTCCTCAAAATCATGTCCAATACTCAAAAGTTGACAAACAAACCAACCATTCTTCCAAAACATTTCGTATTGCCTCCAACTTTATCACATACATCACCTTTATCTCGCATGGAAGATGTATCCCTGCTCCCCGGAATTACTTTGCACCTCTCGGTGCAAATGCTAGTATTACTTGATTTTCCATGCTTATGTGGGACATGGTTGAGAGAAGGAACTATAACAACAATGGATTTGCATGAAAGATTTATAATTTTTTCAAACGTGAAAGTTGTGATTCGTTAATAAGTTTCTTCATTATTTTATAAATCATTACAAGTCAAACCGACTTTACTCCTTGACTGGCATTGCATTCAATGTTGTGCACAAGTATGATTTAAATGTATTAATCAAAAGTATGATTTTATCTATATTTGATAATGCAAGTTGAATACATACAATACATAGGACTGCTATGGCTATGAAGTTCAATATGAAATAATCTATTGATTGCTACTATTACTATTATATAAGGGGTGCTCCTCCAATGGCCATTTATTAGCTATGTGAAGAAGGCTTTTTCGAATTTGTATTTACTATAAAATTATGTATAGCTGAGTTGCAGACAACTAAGTAGAATTTGGTAGGAATTTTGGAGTATGTGTAATTCATAATGATCGTGTCTTCTCTTCATTGATGACTTTTCAATGTGTAATTTTTGACCTAAGCCATTGCATTATGAATGTGTCAAGGCTCAAAACTGGACCTATATGTCAACTACTTATGATCTTTCCTAGGAACATGAATATTAATTTTTGTAGGGTTAGAATTTATCACAAGTCTGCTCTATTGTGGTCGAATTTGTGGAGGTTATCTCAAAATTTATTTAAGGTACCATGGATCTAAATTTCTTATGAACTTTCAACACTATAACAAACTTTGGTGCAAATTGTTGATCAATTCTCACTTGGTTAGGGTTATAGATGTTAATGAAAATTTTGTGTGCATTCATGAGAGTTGGGTGCAAATGCACAATGTTGTGTAGCATTAGTGTGATAAATATGGGATAGTGCAAAGCATATTTTTGAAGATTAGTCTAATTTGACTTGTACCTAATCAAATCAATCAAGTTGATTGTTGGTTGAATGGTTAATTGTTGGTTCAATGGACAGAAGATCTTGCAGGCCCAAATACCAAAGGGAAAAATGGAGCCCATCATGGGGTTCTCTTTGTAATTATCCACCACTGCTACCTTCCATGCTTCCTCAAACTCCTCTTCAACCTCAATATCAGTGCTAGTAGTAGCATGAGCAACAACACTACACTTAGCAGAAGTAGAAGAACACGTTTTCAAAACTGCATGAGAACTACTTCCCTCACGAGTCACTGTGTGCTATACTTGGTCTCGGTAGTTCGCTACCTTCAACTCCTGGTTCAACTACCATATCTTCATTGGAACCAACACTCCGAACTCCACTAGACAATGATTCGCCATTTTGTACTAGTGATTCGCCATTTGTACTAGTGATTCACCATGATTTTACAAGATAATATAATCTCATGAGAGATTCGCCAAAAAAATTATATATACATATTATATTATTAATAAAATCGCCTTCCATTTTTCCTATGTATCATGGGGATTCGCCCAATTATTATACATGTAAATTTAGGGGGGTTCTTAAAATTTTCCCTGTTCCAGAGAGTGAAATATTTTACTCAAGGGATTTATAACAGACACTAGATGAAATAGGGATTCTAGAGGTTCTCGTGCCTCCACCCACTAGGAAAATTCATAATAATCTTAGTGAAACTAGGGGACAAAGGACCACACCATGTCACAAAATTAACTTGACTAGGCTAAAAAATAGAGATGTAAGCATTCACCAACAATGGAAAATACGTGAGGAAGACGACCAAGTGCCCAAGCTTTACTCATTCCATATTTTTAGGCATTTACAAGTCTTTTAGATTCTGAATCTGCAATGGCAAAGATCAAAACTCCTAGAATTCATCCTTGTTGCGATGATTTTTTCTTATTTTAAAAAGCTATTCCTCCTTGAAACCTGCACATTAAGTCCCAAAATTCCTGTGCATGCCGCCACTAATAGAATTAGGGAGGTGTGCCCTTTAGTTCAGTATGCGTGCATCTAAGAATCCATACCATCCATCTTAGTGATATTCCTCTCTCCTTGTGTGCACCAATATGTTAATCCATCAAATTTAAAAATGTAGCCTGTTGCAACAGTCCAAAACTATCCATTGAAATGAATATCATAAGTGAAAAATCATGCCATATGACATGTAGCAAGCATATTTTAGAGTTTTTGAGTAGATATTTTGACTCTATTAGTGACCCTGACTCTATTAGAGACCCTACAACTCAATTTTTGTCCCATATAACTACAATTAAGGGAGAGGTAGTTTTCTGTTGGTTGTGCATGCACTTGGAACCACACTTAGAGCACATGACTTCTCTATGAGCACATGACTTCTCTATGAAAAGGTTATTTAATTATACTCAAGTCAAGAAAAAATCAAGTGAATTCAAATTGGCTTTCTAGTCACTTAGTATTTTTTAATGTTACTTTATTCTATTGTCTCCCTTTCTACTTGCAGTAATTAGTGTAGCATTTTATCATAACTATATCCTATACTTGTGCTTAAAATCTAACACCAGCCAATGTCATTTTATTTGGGCATCATGTTCTTTCTAATAATCTTTGGAAGAGAAATAATATGAAAAAACTAAAGCAATAACATATAGAGAATCATTTTCATGTAACAAGTTGCAAGGGGGGCTACAACTTATTTCTTTCCTCGATCAATGATACATTGTCATTCTTTTTGAGCTCTTCATGGTAAAGTGAACAAAGGCTTTGACACACTTCTATTACTTAAAATGTATAGATGGAAAAAAAGAGAACCATATTGATGATGCTGGACGGTGTAAATTATGACTTTAATATGGAGTTGTTGCTACAATAACCCATTGCTACAAACAAAAAAATGCTCATGAAAAGAGATCAAATGCTAATTCACATAAATAGTTTAGACGTGACAACACCCGACAGATTCCAGCATTAGAATACCTACAGCTTGTTTGAAATTTCATATGATGCTCTTCAAAATAATTTACTTTCTTATAACAGCAGAAATGAAAACTATTGTTTGGACATGTCCTTAGTTCAACAAATATTTGACATGATTAAGCAGCTATAGAGAATTGTGTACTTGTGAAAGTTTTGAACCTGTAGCAAGGCCACTCAATATGGCACCTTCAACATCTGGAGCAACACAAAAATAACCACAAACAGAAAATCGCCTGTTATCTAACCACAAACATTTTTCATCTTTTACACTGATTGTTGTTGGTAATGCACTACCCCTGCAATCAAAATATGAAATCAGAAAAGCCAGATTAATTTCTTTGAAGTTGATAAGCTTATGGCTGAAATATTGAGTCAAATATCTCCTTATTATCGTACATCTATGAAGCATCCTTAAATGTATGTTCACAATGACTAGGATAGACATAAATTTATAGGTTGACATTTAAACCAGTTATCAAATAGACGAGGATGGAGGTTGCAATCATGTAACCCAAAGTCTCACCATCTATGAGCTTTCATAAAAAATGGAGAAGGCATATGTGGAACTGTTTTGTGGAATTCACTGAATAAGTCTCTTCTCACCAAATTCAATACATCATTTGAAGGCTTCTTTAAGCCTGTTTGACTTATGATATGGTTGGCATATTCAGTTGTAGAATGCAGAACCCAGCACTCGCTGTAGAAAGTAACTTAAATTGTGTCAGCCAGGCAATCATAAGCACATAGTGTTTGCAAATACGGAGAGCTCACAAATTTTTAAGGAGCATATTCCACAGGACAATGTATGTAGTTAAATAGGAACTAACACCTAAATATTCTTTGATAATAAGATCCATGGTACTGAAGGCATATATTTCACTGCCACATATGGATTTCATGTCTTTCAACATTAAAGCTCTCCAAGAGAAGACTGCCATATATGGCATCATTAGCCCATTTATTATAGCCACAATAGCCAACAACGGCCCTCCAAGCCAAGAATGTGAAGAATTAGTAATTTCACGAAAAAATTCACTCAGCCTACACCTAAATTCCTACATATCATAGTAAGGATTGATCAAGATATAATCTCCTTATTGAGAGACACTGCTGCAATATTGTGTTTTGATGTTTTTTCTTCAAATTCACATATCAGCAAAAAAACCTGAGAGATACTTCAAATCTCAGCTCCATCACCACTCAATTACTTATCTCTTACATTGATGATTTCATGTTAAGATGTTTCACCAGTCTCTGGCCAAGGTCCTGGTCACACTACAGAACTAGAATTGGTATTGTCAGTTCTATGAACATACTAGATTGTACAAAATTACCAATGAATTAACTTTCTTAAGCTGTAAATAATACATGCTGCATACCTGAGACCAATAAGATATCCAGACACTCCTAACTTCATTAGTTACCGTCACGTCACACAGCACATCGATGAAGCACCTGATGAATCTGTCTTGTCTGCTCCAGAACAGAGAAACCATTATAATCAGTTGGATGAATTTCAATTTCGATATTGACAAAATTCCATACAGAGAAGGATCTTTTTTCTGCTCCAAAAGAGCAAAGAACATTAGATTTAGCTGGATGGATAAGAACATTATATTCAGCTGGATGAATTTCAATTTTGATATTAACAAAATTCCATACATAGAAATCCTTCTGAAAAGTATTAGAAAATAAGCTAATAATGGTTATCTCTACCTGTCAGGAGGCCATGAACGAAAGCATTCACCAGGCTGATTAAAGTTATTTTCCTTCGTAAAAAGTCTCTGCAACATTAAAGAAAAATGTTGGGTGATTTAAAAACAGTGCTCGCAAGGATTGAGAATCATAGCAAAAACATTCCTCTGTTTTATATAGAAAATTTATGTATGGAGTGTGTACTTTTTTGTGATTAGAAGACCTTAATGTAGCTTTTGCTAAACACTAGCACCAGTGCTGGCAATGCCTAAAAAATTAGCAAAGACATTACTGTATGTTAAAGTAGCAACTGATAAAACCCTAATGAATGTAGCAGTAGGAGGACCCAGAGGTTATTAAAGTCCTCCGGGAAAACAATCCCAACAGAGCAATGAAGTCAAGGATTGATTACCTAATGGGGAGTTGTGTGTCTCAAGCATATTAATACTGCTTGATGCTACAATCATCAGGGTTTTGAGTTTGATCAAGTGCTAGTAACATCGAAGTCTAATAACAAGGGCGCAAGTTTCAAAACATGGCAAAACAAATTGGGCAATTAGCTTGTACCCCAAGATTTCCAAGCTAGAGATAAAGGCGGTTGTCAAGGTCAGGTATAAAGTCCTAGCTAGTTCATGTAAAGACCAAGAGTTCATCAGGGCTACACTGTACATCTCAACTTAGAGCTAAAGGCGATTTTGAAGGTCAGGCGTAACTTCCTAGCTAGCTCATGTAAGAGCAAGACAGTATCTGGGCTACACTGTACATGAGTATGTACAAAAAAAAGGTATAACTTCCTACCTATATCAGCGATACTGTACAAGAGTGTGTATAAAAAAGTAAGATGTAACTTTCTACCTAGCTCCGATAAGACTAGAGCCTTGGCCCTTACTAACTTTCTACCTAGATCAGATAAGACCAGAGCCTAACTAAGGAAGGCACGACCTTATATTTTATAGATTACTTGATTGAGTCGAGAATTTTAGAATGGGGCATTTTTCCTGAGTTAGTTGACATACCTTTGACCTGGTGCCACTGACAATATTTCTCGGAATAGAGCGCGTCTCTGAATGTCGAACTGGGTCAAAACGCGAAGGAAAATAATTCACTTGCAACCAGTGTTATGATCATAAAATGGAACTCATTAGACAAATGCAATCTCCCAACAACCATTATGTATAAAACCGTGCTCAATTTCCCATTTGAAAAGGAAAAAAAAGAAAAGCAATAGACAAAATGAGATTTCCATTGAATCTTAGCACTCCAGAAAATGTGTACTAGTAGTTGCTTATATAAGGATTTAGTACTAGTAGTTGCCTTAAATCATCCTCTATATGGGGGATTTTAGAATCTAGATGGAAAATTTTATCTTTAGATTAGGGTACAAAAGTTAATCGATATTTAAGTTGCACTAAGGTGTTATGCCAAACCAAACCACATGTGAGAAATAAAAAAGAGAGAAGATCGGTGATACTAGCATGGATGTAATGGCATGTAACATACCTCCTCATCTCTGTGCATGAAATTCATAAAACCATCATGATGATTGTTATGATGGGAACACTTCGGTGCATTCACAAGAAGCAGCAAGTAATTCAGCCCAAGCCTATGCCTCTGCGTGTCAGAGTATGAGAAAACTCGAGTCTGGAACATTTTATCATCGATGTAGTAGATACCGGGCACAATAACTCCAGGGAAAAATGCCAACTGTTCATTCTCATTGAAAAAGTTATCAATGTTTCTATTCAAAACCATCCTCCCAATAGGCTGCACAAGAAAAGGATCCAATTTTCAACCATGGTTCAATGCAAAAAGCTTGAAACTGAAGAGCATATAAAGTTGAATTACTACCAGCACTTGAAAATTGTGAAGCAAGAAGAATTTATATTACAGATTATATGACTGATAGTTTCAGTCTTAAGTATTTTACATGTACTTTACCTGCAAAGGAAATAGATTCTTTGGCCATATTTTAGTATCGTCAAGAGGATCAAATTCGAACCTATCTTCATTTGCAGGATCCATAGTTTGAATGCATAGCTTCCATTCAGGATAGTTACCAGAAGCTATGGCATCATATAAATCTTTGGTAGCATGACTGTGATTGGTACCTCCAACAATTACAGCCTCCTCATCAAGCAAAAACTTGAGTCCACAAGTCGGCTTCCAATGAAACTTGCAGTAGGTTTCTTTACCTTCTCTGTTAATAAACTGCAAAGAAGATAAAAATAAATCAGGTCATCTAAACAATAATGACAAATTTTTCAACCATGGTTCATTTGAACAAATAAGGATACTTGAAGTACCCAAATCCAGGGGTTTAAAAGAAATATTCAAAGGGTGGCTATGAAATGAAACCAGAGGGAAATTTTATGAAATTTTCAGAGATGGTTTCAAAACCTGGGTAAATCCCCATCGCATCCAATCTGACCATCTCCTAAGCATATCACTAGTCCATTTTCATATATGATAAATATGTACTAGGATTACTATCATATTTTAAACATAAACATAGTAAATCAAACTATCATATGGCACAAAACCTGAAACATGTAATTGAAAGTACTGTGCCATGCTAGCGTGTTTTGAATGTGACCTTGAGATTGGCTGATTAGAATTTTATGCAGAAGGCAAGCTTAGTGTGTTGATAAATGAAAAAAAAAATAGTAGTAGGACTCTATTTAACTTATGAAATTGATTTGAGCTCGTGCAGCTTAGAGCTCAAAGGCTGGCTGATTACCATTTTATGCAGCAGGAAAGCTCAGTGTGTTGAGAAATGAAAAAAAAAAATATTAGTAGGAATCTTTTTAACTTATGAAATTGATTTGAGCTCGTGTAGCTTAGAGCTCAAAGACTGGATGATTACCATTTTATGCAGCAAGCAAGCTCAATGTGTTGAGAAATGAAAAAAAAATAGTAGTATGACTCTGTTTAACTTATGAAATTGATTTGAACTCGTGCATCTTAGAGCTCAAAGAAAGTTCAGTGTTGAATGCTACTTATTAGGTGTGGCTTGCAATGCCAACATTGATCCAAAATTCCTATCTGCTTACAAGTTTGCTTGTAGTAATCTGGCTTCATGAGTATCATGAATTTCAATGATAGAAAGGATTCCAAAGTGCAACTGGCAGGCTTGCACTAGAACAACTAATAAAAAATATTTAACACACTAACATATTTACCACAAACTTAATAAATCCATGTATCCCATTCATGAGAGAATTTCTTACATTAACAACTAAATATTGGTGCAGATGCGTCTAAAACTGTATAGAGAACATATTGAGAGATTGTGCCTGACCTTGAAAGTTTGAACTCCAAAACCTTCAATATGTCTAAATTCATATGGGATTCCCCAGTCATCAAACAGAAATGTGAACATATGACAGATCTCTGGTACATGGGAAAAGAAATCCATGATACGCCATGCCTCCTAAATATGGGTTTTTAGATTGGGCTTCAAAGCATGAATGACATCTGGGAACTGCATAGCCAGAAACACAAGTTTAAAAAATTAAGAGTCAATAATTTGTGAAAAGCATATGTTTCAGTTTTACATATACTTCAAAATAAGAGGAATGGATTTCAGTGTATGGTCCCAATAAACAAACCTTTATACCATCACGAAAAAAAACACTGGGATGTTGTTGCCAAAAAGGTGAAAGTTCCCTTCTCTCGTGTAAAACTTCACTGCAAAGCCTCTGGGATCTCTTAAAGTCTTTGGGCTCCTGCGTTCACGTATAACAGTAGAGAAGCAGACTATCACAGGGGTCTGAACTCCAGGTGCCCTCAAAAAGTCAGCACATGTGAGGTGTGAAATAGCATGTGTGACTTCAAAAAAGCCCTTGGTTATTGCTCCTCTAGCATGGACAACTCGCTCAGGGATTCTTTCTCTGTCAAACTAGGCAAGCTTTTCTACCAGGTGATAATCCTCCAACAAAACAGGACCTATAGCATTGAAGTAAGCCTCGCTCTGAGAATTAGACCCAGTGTAACATTTGAAGCTCAAATTTTGAAATGCAATAATTCACTTAATCTATCAATGTTACAATCATGTAATTTAATCATGATACCATAAACAAAATGTTCTAATAAATAAAACAATCACCTCTTTCACCAACTGTAAGAGAGGAGTTATTATTCCAAACAGGGGCACCTTGGTTTCTGGTCCAAAAAGGAGCATTGTGGGCAGTAGAAGGTCGGTGTATATATGGATCCATTCCACCTAAAGTACCAAATGGTTAAATCTATGCTCTGCTACATCCTACTTGAAATGACAATTCAAAGTAATCATTAAAGTTTAGTTGTATAAAACAGTGAAGGAGCCATAGATGGGCACCTCAAAGAAGTGGGTCTTACATTTCACCTTCCGGCACTGATTTAACATTAGAAACACTTAAAAACCCAGGAAGTAAATAGTATTTTACATCCATCCCTTCTTAAACTATCTTTAGGGTTAAGTGATTTCACCCAAATTTGACACTTAGAATGCATATAATTTCGAAGAATATTGAGAAGATCCTCAAAGAAGCTTTTGATCAATTCAACGTCTCAAATTGGGACAACTTGTTCTGGATTGCGCATCCAGGGGGGCCTGCAATTTTGGATCAAATCGAGGCCAAAATCCAGTTGGGTCCGAGCAAATTAGAGTGCACTCGCATTGTGTTGGATGAGTATGGCAACATGTCTAGCGCTTGCATGCTTTTCATTATGGATAACATGCGCCAGAAGTCTAAGGAGAGGGAGAGGAGGAGCACGGAAGAGGGTGGGAGTTGCCCTCGTCAATGCATGTAGGTGAGCCTATCATCGGTGAATGGAAAATGCGTCCATATCTCCATCGATTTCCACTTGAACATAACTTCCAAGCCCCTTCCATTGTCCAAGCCCCAACCATCTCTTTGACCCAGTAAATCTGGCGAAATTTTTGTTACACCTCCAACTTCCAAGCCCCGGCCAATGAAAAAATGGGGCGAATCACTCCAACACCTCCCTCCGACCCAGTAAATCCAGGCGAATGCCATTGAAATCTGCTCCAAGCAAAGAAAATCAGGAGCGAATTCCATTGAAATCTACTCCAAGCAAAGAAAATCGGGAGCGAATTCCATTTTTTAAGTTTTATGAGCATTTATTTTGGTGGGCTAATATTTAATAATTAATTATTTTAAAAATAATTATAGGGCTAACTTTATAAAACTATAGAAAATGGGTTTTATATAAAAAATTCGCCCTATCAAAATTTAAAACCCCTTAAAATTCGCCTTTGGGCTAAAATTCGCCCCTAAAATTTTCCCTGATGGTAAGTCAAGTATTCTCTACAGTTTCGGAAGTGTCTAAGACCTTCTCCTGTGATGGAGTCTTAAGATCCCGAGGCCCTGTATCTTTAATAACTTGATTTAACTGCTCCCATATTGCATGAAGTTTATTATCAGGAAACATTTATTCAGCCTAAGAAGAGGAGGAAGTACCTGTCCCTTTTGTCTAGGGTATATCAATAGTCAGTGTGGAACTAAAAATTATAACATCATCTTTTTATGTGATTTCCTGAGGAAGCTTCCATGAATCCATAGGAAGCTTAGCAATCCTTTTATCCTTGTACTATTTGAACTAAGTTGTCTCCTCTGGAGACAATTGTGTTGCTGCTAGTTTCAACACAACTGAATACTAGGCAAAGGATTTTTCAAATAAATCATCAAACTTATCTAGCTCATGAGAAAATTTCATGATACTTTTTTTTGCAGTGGCCCTTTCTGAATTTTTTTTGGAATCATTCTACTTGTTAGGAATAGTTGGGAAGTCTAAACTTTGAATAGCATTAATTTCATGACAAGCATGCTTGTAATTATCTAGAGCATATACACCCCATTGAATAGGAAAAGTAGGACACATTATCTTTTTGGACTCTTTTACGGATTTTTAAAGACCATTTCCTACATTCTGGTATGTTATTTCTCGGGAAATAAGTTTGTCACGAACTTTTGTAGTACTCAAAAACCCCCATTTATTTTTAGTTAACAAATAAATAATGGGGACCCTTTTATATTCTAATAAAATTCTTTTGTTCTAATAAAATGTGACAATTTTTAAATTTGTAAATAAAATACCTTCTCACACGAGGAATTCCCTTATCGGAGATCACATATTGGAGATTAACTACACAAGTGTGGATTTTGTTATCTAAAAAAATGCATTATTAGAAGAATTTTATCGGATCACTTCAATATCGTAACATTCCTTATAGGAAAGTTACGATAAAACATTCCCCCGATCAAACTTTCTCAATATCTAGTATAAATATACATAGGTGCTTCCTTTTATAAATGAATATTTTAAAGAACCATATGCCCAACCATATTGCCACATGGCATATTAGAACTCCCGTATATCATATCTTTTAGTAGATTCCATCTCAAAACCTCTGATATCTGATATCTTTGATACTTAACCCTTCTCAATATCCCAAAAACTCTTGATATCACAATGTACCGATGCCTCACATTCCCGATATCTGATATCTTTGATGCTCCTCCCCTCCGATATCTCAATCCTCTGATATTCACTTCTCTACTCATACTAAGAATTTTCATATCAGATGACACTCTTTAAAATCCTAGATATAAAACCTGTGATGTATATTCCCGCCTACACTTATAACCTTTATATATTTGAAGAATATATATTGGAAGTCTTGAATTTCATAAGTTTTAAAGTGTGACCACAGGATTTCTGTGATAAAAAATCTTCTGATATGTTGATGTGTACAGGGCACACGTGAATGCACATTTATCATTTAATCACCAAAGGTGGTGAATTTATGGTTTTCAAAGTTCTAAACGACTTATTATTTACAACTGGATACCATCATGATTTTCTCTTAAAGACATAAATTGTTATGAAAAATAGTTATTTGTGCTAAGAAATTTTTGGTAAAGGAATTATCACTTATTCTTGTGCTTTCCATTGCAATCTATTCACGATAAGAAAATTTTAGTAGATATGTCTAAGGTAGCTAGAGCGAAGGAGAAACTTGTAGTTCAATAGCAACCGGTTTCTCCTCCAACTGAAAGCACTCAAATTCCTGGATTATTTTCCGACACAGACTATACTTTAGATGCTGGAACAGCCTCTTAGGAAGCTATCTATATTATTTTGGAGAATGAAGGACCCATGGTGACAAAAGGAATGATTACGGTTGATGATTCTACATCTGTTTCTAATACTACTTATAGATATGTGGCTAATTTATTCTTACATAGGATTCCAGCCCGACCAAAAATCCTTCCTTACATAGAAATGATAATATGGTTTGTTGAAAATGTAAATATTTCATAAAGGAATTTCCTGACACAAAGGCAAACAATCATTGGTTCATTAACCAGTAGTGATTTTAGCACAATCTACCATTTGACACAGCCTCAGCAAAAATATGACAAACATTTTGTTGAGAAGTTCATGAGCGAACATGATCATCCATCAGAACCCATCAGAGAATGGAGAATAGATCCCAACAAGCATAAGTGAGAAGATAAGGGTATGTATGCAGTTTATTCCCTTGATGGTCCATATTTTCAAATAGTTTCTATGTTATGTATAATGTATGCTTATCCTAATACACAAAAATTCTCTGACCAATGGGTACCACTCATTGACGCTACTTCTGATGGATATATCATTGATTGGGAAAATATATTATATGATAGCATAGCCACTCACATCTTGAATTATAGGAGTAAATGTAAGGTTTCACAAAATATTGTTCCTCATTTTTATATGAGTGCCTACATAATGGATGCTTTTTGGTTTACCTCTGATTTCACCTCTATGGGATGGAAATGGACTTTATAAGACCCAACCCCTATCCAAATTTACCATGATATGCTTTGGGACTCAAAGTATCAACCTCATTTCTATAAAATTTGTCTTGTAGTAATGCTTCCCATTCACTAAAGCGTCTTTGACAAGAAAGCTCCTAGGATTTCGCCAAAATATGAAAATAACTTACTACCAATTGGAAACGGTTTTGGTGAAGAGTCATTTACTTATATCTGAATCTTTGGTAGTATTGCAATCCCTCATTTCTTTCCCCTATATTTTCCCAACAAAATTATTTCCCGATAAATAGTCCAAAAAGACAATGTGGCATGCTTTCCCTATTCATTGTGGTGTACATTCTCTAAATAATTACAAACATGCTTGTCTTGAAATTGATGCTATTTAAATTTTAGACTTCCCAACTATTCCTAAAAATAAGTATGATCCCAATCAAACTTCCAAAAGGGTCACCGCAAAATTAAGTATCAGGAAATTTTCTCATGAGCTATATAAATTTGATGACTTATATGAAAAATCCTCTTCCTATTCACTGGTTTTGAAACTAGCAGTAACACAGTTGACTGCAGAAGAGATAACTCAATTCAATCAATACATGGATAAAAGGATCTCTAAGTTTCCTATGGATTCATTGAAGCTTCCTCAAGAAAGCATAGAACAATATGATGTTATAACTATTAGTTCCACAAAGACTATCCATATACCCCACACAAAAAGTACAAGTACTTCCTCCTCTTCACAAGCTGAAGAATTATTTCCTTATAATAAACTTGATGCAATATACGAACAGTTTAATCTGGTTATTAAAGGTACATGGCCTCAGGATCTTAAGAATTCATCAAAGGAGAAGGTCTTAGACACTTTTGAGACTATAGAGGATACCCCACTTACCATTGGGGCTTCTGAAAAGCCTTTAGAGATTGATGACGTAGAGATCATACCATCATTCCTGAACACTGAGGTCATTTTAAGGGTTGAAGAGATTCCTCCCCTTGACATATTCTACAGTCCTAAACATACATTCATCATCAAAATATAAAGAAAGAAAATAAATATTGATCAACCCTGGGGCTTAGTCCCTGGAAACACTTCTTTTTAAGTAGTATGGAAAGGTTCATAGTCTACCCCTACAGAGGATCTCGGAAGACTCTCATAGTTCGCAGGAGCATATGCAACTACCACTATAGACAAATACACCGAGATACAAAATCTTTTGAAGGAAAAATATGATAGGATTATTCAATTAGAATAAGGCCTTGAGAATGAGAAGCAAATGATTGCTCAACAAAGGCGAGAACAACTTGTATAACTCCAGAAAAGTTTTGATTTCCTTAAAATTCAACATGACTCTGATTTGAAGTTTCGGGATGCTCAAATTTAGGAATTACAACAAAATATTGAAAAATTAAAAGTTAATCATAGATTAACTGAGTTTAAAAGGGAAGCGAGAAAATTAATTACTCTTCTTCCTCAATGACAGATCACTTTTTGTCATAAGTTAGCCATCATTCATGATTTGTGTCAAACAACTAATGCATTGGTAGATCAATTGTCCAACCTACGGACATACTTTGATGATATTGATGAGAAAATCATAAGCCACATAACATGGAAAGATAGTGATGAAGGGATATTAGCCGATCTCCCAAGGATAGAGGAATCACAGAAGGAAATAGTCTTCAGGGAATGGGAAATTTTCCTTAAACATATAGAAACAGTAGTATTCAATGCAAGGGACATCTCCAATGACCTCATTGAAGCCATTAGTGATGATTTGTTGTGGGAAAATATTATTTCAGACTACCCCGAGGGAACTTTTCCCGATATCAAATTGTTGACCAAAACATGGCAGGAAATTTCCAAGCAAAAGGTCAAGAAGATTGAAAAGTTATCAAAGATAGACTTAGAATTCCAAAGGCATTTCTTAGTTAAGCCTCATAGGCAATGGCTAATTATTAGATGCTTATCTAACACAACTGCTCATATGTTTCCAGCACTGAAGGATGTTATATTTACTGGTCAAATGTGGATACACACACGGTCTCCACCTGAATTGAAGCTCGTGACAGATATTTACGAACTACGAAAACGTATGGGAGGACATTCTTCTTCGCAATATTAACCGATTTGTTACAACAAAGTCTAAAATTGTCTTATTTTTTTATTTTAAGTGTTGTTTGTTAAAATTACTTCATACTTTTATTCTACTTTGCTATATTTTTATTTCATTGAAAAACTATAAATCCCCTTCATTTGAATGGGGGGGGGGGGGTTCTGAATTTTGGAGAGAAAGATTTTGTTTTCACTACTCAAATAACCATTTATCGAGTACTATTTTCTATGTATTTTTCCTTTTCTTAAGAGTTAAATGGTTATTTGATTTAAGTTTATCATATATGTGTTGCAACAAGTCATACATATTTCAGTATTTTTATGTGTGATTGAAACATATAGTATATGTATAAACAACGAAATCATATGTATGTGATAAGTTTTATCAGCAAATTTAGTTAAATATTTAATTAAAATTAGCTATCATCTATTGTTTTAAATTCATAATCATTTGATAATCTACATTTTCATATTGTTCATGAAATATTTTTAGATCACATATGTATATATAAGCTTTCCCAGGATAGATATTAATTTTAAGTATTCATTGGTTTTCAAGTCTTAGTTACATTAAAATTGTTATACATACAACTCATCCTTTTATAATTTGTTTAAATGGGAAACTGGTCCCATAATCCCAGTCGGAGCCACCAATCCAAACGAAAAAGGATCTTCTCTAAGGTCCTGACTGGGTGGTTTTCCCCGATGTTGAGGCAGACATTTCAATCCATCAACATTTTTGGCGGTATAAGAAGGGACATCAAACTATGAATGGCAGAAAATTATTCTCCGAAATATAAAGGCCATCCAAATATTTTTTCTCCCTCAAAATACCCACCAACCTCAAGTTCACATCCCAAATCTACATACTCTAGATATGAAGTTGTTCACTCAGCCACTCCATCTCCTAGCTCACTTTCGAAAAAAAAAACACACTTCCACTCAGATAAATCCAGTTTCAAAGACACCTGAGCTGCAAACTTTGATTCATATATTGCAAGGAATTTCCATATATGGAGAAAAGGCTATCTAATCTGATTTTTTCGAAGGAAGTATTTCCTCATCCTTTAAATATTCTAGTGTTTTGACAAGATCCAAGAGTGAGAAACTTGGAATTCAACCATTTTAATTTCCATTACCAACTCATAGAAGAAGAAAAGACACTTTAGAAGAAAAATATTTTGTTATTGAGATCACTTCAACTTCTCCACCTCAAACTCCTTCTCTCAACCTCGTTTCTTCCCAAACTCCTCTACCTTCTTCTTATCATCTTCTTTCTCCCATTTCCACTCAATCCTCTCCCTCACAAACAACCAGTACTACATGGGTATCATATTAAACACTAAATTTTTTTATAGCCCCTAGCTCAAGCACATACCCTACTCAACCCTCTCCTCAAATAATGGCTAATCGATCATGGAATAACCCAGGGGTTGTTCAAATGGAAGCATCATTACATCCTCTTCCTAAACATCTAGAGATATGGTTACCTAAATTTAATCCTGATGATGGACTCCCTACAGAGGAACATATTCAATATTTCATGTTAGCCATCAATTTGAATGGAGTTATAGAAGAAGATTGTGTTTTCATAATTTTTCCTTACACATTTAAAGGATCTACATGGTCTTGGTATTTCTCATTACCTGTTGGATTAATTACTAGCTAGGATATGTTTGAGGAGCAATTTTTAATGAAATTTGGAGATGATCGAACAAATACAACCTTAATTAATGATTTGGAAAATCTTAATATCAATTCAAATGAGAAAATATAAGATTTCAACTCAAGATTTAACAAATTATTAAATAAAATCTCAAAAACTTCCAGACTTGGTGATGATGTTCAAATTGAATGGTACATTAGTGCTCTTCCTTCAAATATTGTTATGTTTGTAGATAGAGCTAATAGAACAACACTTCTTAATAACATGAAATAATATATGTATGTAGAAAACATATTTATGGACCTTGATAAGAAAGCTACTACTGATGAAAGAAAGAAAACCAAAAAAGTCTTTTTATAGATGAATCCAAGAAGAAAGTTCCTAAATATCCTTTCGATTTGGAAGGGTTACAAAAGGTTCTAAATATAATGTCCAATGAAATGGTATAAATTACGAAACAATTTGTTGACTCTTCAATTAAGTCCTTTTGAAATTTTAAAAGGAATCAGCCATCACAATCACAACCTTCTGCCATTATATCAAATCAGAATCTGATCAAGATGATGAAGAAGAAGGGACAGTCTTATATGTTGAAGAGTCACAACAATGAAATATTTGAATCACATGGTTTATGGGACTTCATTCTCACCACTTTAGAAAATGAAGAGGAATAGGAAGCCCTACAGGTGAGTACTAGAAGTAAGGTACTTTCTTATACATCTCATCAAATCAAAAAATGAAAGTCCCCTACTCCTTCTACTAAAGAAAAAGGTACAGTTAAAAATATTTTTTCTACACCTTCTGACTATGTTCCAACTAATTATAAATATCCTCCTTCATCTAAAACTTTGTTAGTCTCTGATACTATAGAGTGTAATATTGTGGAAGACATAAAAAATGTCAAGGACAACATTTCCTTGTATGAGGTCAGCAAGTTAAAACAACATCGGAAGTTTTTACTCAAGGAGCTAAATGCATCACCTGCATATCCATTACTTATTGTTGTCATTACAAAAGCTTCAAAAGGGAAATGAAAAGCTCCAAATGTCTACTTAGAGAAGAATGACCCTTCTGATGTTATTCTAATTGGAGGCTGATCGAATTCCCACACTTCGCCCTTTTTATTGACTTTTGAAATTTTTAATAAGAAATTTTACAAATGTTTAGTGGATTCTGGTGCATTATCTAACATAATGCCTTATGTAGTGTGCCTTAAATTAAGCATTTCACCTCATAAATATGTTGTTCATATTTTTCAACTAAACCATAAAAAAGTTAAATTTTTGGGAGAAATGAATTTTATTTTAATTAAGTTATCTTCCAATTTGAAGGTTTGGCAAATAATAGATATATTAGTTGTAGAAATTCTCGAATTTTAATGTCTTATTTTAAGAAAATACGCATATGAAAAACTACATGGTTACTTTGCAACTGGATGGTCACACATGTGGATTCCCTACAATGGAAAACCTAATCAATTTTGTGTTGATAGGGAGAAACATATGAAATATTCAGTGACTGATTTTGATGAGGAAAATGAAACAGTAGTATTTTCAAATAATATTCTTGGAAGTTATTCTTGGGAATCTTTCTTTGGAAATATTTTGGCATAGAATTCTCTTTTTTTAGTTGATTATGCTTTATCTCAAATTGAGAAATATTCTCAAGCAGATTCATCTAAATGTATCAATATTGTAGAAAATCCTGTAAATAATCATAATATTTTGTTTTGGAATATTTTCTTTGATGGATCGAAATCTAACGATGGTGTAGGAGCTGGTTGCATCCTAGTAAGCCCTGAGGGTGAAAAAACTATGCTTCCATGAAGACTGGAATTTTATTGTACAGAAAAAATTGTTTAATATAAGTCACTGGTACAAGGCTTACTTAAGGCTAGTAGTCTTGATGTCAAATACCTTAAAGTTTTTTGTGACTCAGAGATTGTAATCAAACAAGTTAGAAACAACATTCATTGCATTTCTAGTTACCTTCAGCATTACCAACATTTGATCCAAGACCTAACTTCTCATTTCATTGCATTCAAAATAACTTTGATCCCAAGATTGCAAAATTCTAGTGCTGATCTCCTAGCCAATGTTTCCTCCAAACTCATTCCATCCGAAGATTTCAGTCCTAATATATTTTCAATTGAGTTAGTTTTCCACCCCTTCATTCTAGTTAACATAACCAACTGGCATATATTTGATGATGAAAATGACATCCTAATTTTTTTAACCTCTGAAGGATCTTATTCTGATCAAATTATTGATGAGGATGAACATTATAGGCAGCAAAATAAGTCTTCGGAAGAAAATGGTTTTCCTAAACCTGTAGTAAAATTGGAAGACTTATATGATCTGACAAATAGGTTTCTAAAAATTAATAAATTGCAAAATCCAAAGCTATACATTAATATTTGAATTGGTTAGCCTAAGATCTTATCATAAACCTAAAAACATCAATTTGTGCCTTGGTCTTAAACCATATGAAATATATTCTTTCATCTGTCTGTTAAAAAGATATAATGATGTATTTGCTTGGAGTTATGATGATCTTAAAACTTATGATACATATATCATTCAAAACACCATACATATGCTTCCATATGTTAAACCAATCCGACAAAAACTGAGGAAAATTTACCCCAAACTAGAAGCTCAAATTAAGACCGGGTTAAATAAGCTACTCAAAGGTAAAAAAAAATCTCGGCCAGACATTCCATGTGGGTTTCTAATATTGTGTCAGTCATAAGAAAAAATGGAGACATTAGAATTTTCATAGATTTTAGGGATTTAAATAAATCATTTGAAAGGAATAACTTACCTTTGCCTCTGGTGGAATAAATTTTACAATCTATTACAGGTTCAGAAAAATGTCATTTTTAGATGGTTTTTCAGGCTATAACCAAATCCTTGTGCATCGTGAGGATAGATTGGAAACTACGTTCAGGGCCAAATGGAAAACATATGCATACCATAAAATGCTTTTTGGACTAATCAATGTAGAAGCTACATTTCAGAGATTAATGGACATTCCTTTCAAAGTTTTGATCAATAAATATGTTGTAGTGTACTTAGATGACATTACAATTTATTCAAGAAAGAGGACTAATAATATTCATGATAAAAAAAAAATCCTTAAAAGATGTAGAAAATTCAGAATCTTTTTAATCCAAAAAAATCATTCTTTTCTCTTACTAAAGGTAAGCTTCTAGGTTGCATTGTTTCTAAAGAAGGAAATTGTATTGATCCTAAAAGAATCAAAGAAATATCAGAAATCTCCTTACCTCACAACAAACAATCCATGCAATCTTCTCTTGGTCAGATAAATTTTGTCAAAATATTTGTTTCTGTTTTTTCAGAAATTATTTTACCTTTGTAGGCTATCATAAAGAAGAAAGCAATCTATAAATGGGGGAAAATTGAGAAAAAATATTTTGAATAAATAAAGCAAGCCATTGTAGATGCTCCATCATTATCAACTCCTAATTTTTCTATGAAAAAAATGTTTTATATACCTTTGCTTATGCAACAGTTTTGACTCAAATAAATGAAGAACAAATTAAAGCCCCTATTTCCTTCTTTAGTTATAATTTACAAGGGGATGAGTTAAATTATTATGATGTGGAAAAACAAACTATTGTGGTTTTTAATTCATTAAAGAATTTAAGGCCTTTTCTCCTAAAATCACATATGAAAGTAATTGTCCATTTCCCAATTGTTAGACCATTACTCATTCAGAAAGAATTAGGAGAGAAAAGGGCTAATTTGGTTACTACTTTTCAATTATATGATTTGGAAATAAATCTATCTAAAATAGTAAAAGTCAAAATTTTTTGCAAGTTGGAGCTCTTGACAATTTAGCTAAAGAAGATTCAAGCAACAGTGTTCAAATTTCAGAAGTATGTCCTATTGACACTGAATCTCAATATGCTAATTTAATTTATTATTTGAAAAAAATTTCATGCTCCATTATAAATCAATTACAAAAGTAAAATAGCTTTGAGGCTTAAGGCCAATTAGTATCAGCTCGTTGATAATGTCTTATTCAGATGAAATTATGACTATGTTTTACTAATATGTCTTGAGAAACCTGAAGCTAAAAAGGTTTTGTAGGAAATGCATGATGGACTAGCTGGAGGAAATAATAGTGGAGATACTACTGCTCACAAAATAATTCATGTTGGATATTACTAACCTACTTTTTTTAAAGATACTCATTCTTATGTATGAAAATGAAAATTCTACCAAACAGCTTTAGGAAGAGAGAAAAGACCATCCTTACCCTTACAACCAATCAATATTGAAGAACCATTTGAACAATGGCGGTTGAATGTTATAGGTGAGATTGTTCCAAACTCTTCTAAACAACAAAGATACATATTAACTGATATAGAATATTTTATTAGGTGGGTGGAAGCAATTCCTTTGAAGGTAGTCAACTCTGAAAATGTTATGGAATTCATGGATCAACATATAATTACCAGATTTGGCTTGCCTAATGTTATTTTTTTTGACAATGCATCTTATTTTTCTAGGAATACTATTACTGAATTTTCCCTTAAGAGAGGTTTTAAAATCAAATATTCTGCTAATTATTATCCAGAAGGGAATGGATTGGTAGAGTCTACCAACAAGAATATCTTCAAAATAATCAAGGGAAGCATTGATGAAAAATAAAATTATTCTCACAAATCTCTATTTTTTTCTCTATGGGATGATAGAATCACAAATAAGGATTCATTAAGAACTTCCCCTTACCAATTGGTGTATGGGAAAGAATCAATTTTACCTCGTAATTTAGCTTTCCTCTCGTTTCCCTTACTTCATTCCATATAATAACAACCTTTCTATGATTTGCAGCTAAGAATGTCTCAAATTTTAAATCTAGAATAAGAAATAGATAAAGCCAAACAAACTTGTATTCAACATCAAAAAATGGTCAAATCTTGGTTTGATGCAAGTTCAATAAAAAATAGAAAAATTGAAATTGGTCATCTAGTTCTGAAATGGGATAAATCCCACGAAGAAAAATGTAAAAACACAAAGTTCCAAAGACAGTGGCTTGGCCCATTTCAGATAATTGAGAAACTAGGCCCATCAACCTTTATTCTGCAAGATTTACAAGGAAAGAGTGACACTCTTCCTGTTAATGGGCTAGTTCTTAAAAAATATTTGTCTTGAAAAACTTGTCCTATTGTAAATATGTAAATAATCACATACACATATCGGTGTTTTTAGTTTAATAAGTTTTGAGTAATACTTTAATTGACTTAATATTGGCATATTTCATCAATAACATGAGGTTTCATCAATTAAAGAAGAAATTATTAGAAGGAAAATATAACATTTAAATTTTATATGGATTTATTATAATTTCTGAAATTTTTTTATCCAGTAATTTGTATATATTTCATCACTTGAAATGCTAAACGATATCATTACCCTTTGACTAGTATATTTGCAAAAGAAAAGGTTATTTTGAAGTTTTAGAATCTTTTGACTTTGATTGTCATCCAAAAAATATTACCTCCCCATCCACTAATATTGCATTTTTAGAGTGTAGTTCAAAAATATCTAAAAACTCTAAAGATAAGGGGTCTCATCATGAGCCAACTTACCATGATCATAGGAAACTAATGGTATTGACATTATCATAATTGGTCACCAAATCAGGATAATGTCTTATAGCTTTATATCTGTAAGACAGGAGGTCTCATCACGAGTTGGCTTGTTCAACTTCATTTTAACCTTTGAATGGCATTGTCACTATCTCACTACCAAACCAAGATAATGGCTTTCAAGTAGCAAAAGGACATATTAAAATGATGAAAGGATAATGCCTATAAGATATCACTATAAGTGGATGGGATATTGGTATTATTTGGTTAAATGGTAACCCTGTCAAGGCTATGAACGCCCATCAGCAGCAATGGCTCTACCAGTGACAAATAAGTCTACCTTAAATGGTGTATTTCTATAGTCCTCTGTTTTTATATTTATAATTGATTAAATGCCTGGCTGAGATAATATAGGTTTTCATCGATAACAAGTTTGGGATATTTGCATCAAAAACAAGTTTTGGATATTTGAAAAATAGTGAGTTCTTTAATTCAGAGTTATTTTAATAGATTTCAAATATTTGAAAAATATTTCTATAATGCTTTTGCTTAGTTGATTAAAATTTCACTCATTTTACGGAGATAATTTTTTTGATTATTATGTCGCCAATTTTTGTAGTACTCAACGACCCCCCATTTAATTTTAGTTAACAAATAAATAATGGGTACCCTTCTAAATTCTAATAAAATTATTTAGTTCTAATAAAATGAGACAATTTTTAAATTTGTAAATAAAATACCTTCTCACATGAGGACTTCTCATATCGGAGCTTACAGATCAAAGATTAACTACACAAGTGTGGCTTTTCTCATTTAAAAAAATGCATTATCGGAAGAATTTTATCGGATCACTTCAATATTGTAACATTCCTTATAGGAAAGTTATGATAAAACATTCCCCCGATCAAACTTTCCTGATATCTAGTATAAAGCTACAGAGGTGCTTCTTTTTATAAATGAATAATTTAAAGAACCATAAACCCCACCATATTTTCACGTGGCATATCGAAACTCCCGTATATCATAAATTTTAACAAGTGCCATCTCGAAACCTCGGATATCTGATATCTCTAATACTTAACAATGTCTGATATCTCTGATACTTAAGCTCTAGAAGATTTTTTATCGGAAAAATCATGTGGTCACACCTTAAAACTTACGATATTCAAAACATTGAATATATATTATTCAAAGATATAACGGTTATAAGTGTAGGAGGGAAGATAGATCAGAGGTTTTATATCGGCGAATAAGTATCAAGGAATTTAAAGAGTGTCATCTGATATGAAAATTCCCGATATGAGTAGAGAAGGGAATATTGGAGGATTGAGATATCAAAGGGGAGGAGCATCAAATATATTGAATATTGGGAATGTGAGGCATTGGGACATTGTGATATCGGGAGCTTAAGTATCAGAGATATTAGAAATTTTTAAGTGTCAGAGATATCAGATATCGGAGGTTTTGAGATGGCACTTGTTAAAAGTTACGATATATAGGAGTTTCGATATGCCACGCAAAAATATGGTGAGCCCAGCGGTTCTTTAAAATATTTTTTTATAAAAAGAAGTGCCTATGTAGATTTATACTAGATATTGGGAAATTTTGATCAGGGGAATGTTTTATCGTAACTTTCCTATAAGGAATGTTATGGTATTGAAGTGATCCGATTAAATTTTTCCGATAATGCATTTTTTTAAATAACAAAAGCCACAATTATGTAGTTAATCTTCAATCTGTAAGCTCCGATAAGGGAAGTCCTCATGTAAGAAGGTATTTTATTTACAAATTTAAAAATTGTCTCATTTTATTAGAACTAAAGAATTTTATTAGAATTTAAAAGGGTCGTCATTATTTATTTGATAACTAAAAAAAAATGGGGGGCCTTTGAGTACTACAACAACGACCTAACGACTAGGAGAGGATGCATCTTCTCAGCAAGGCCAAGTCACACTTTCCAGCTTATCCCTAGATCTTTGAAATATGACTTCACGACCTATGCATTGATCACAGGTGGGAGATGCAGTCATTCGCACTTCTCAAGGGTAGCATGGGTTGCACAAAGCTCTACCCTGCATTTCATATTCGCTACACGACCGCTCGAAGATATTTTCTCACGGTTGAAAATTATGTGTTTATAATCTCCAACATCTGAATGAGATGAACTAGACTATACGTTGTGAGGAATGGATAACATCCCAATCCTTGTTCTGGCGTAGCAACAACAGGAATAAGTTGACTCCCTGTGCCAATGTATTCCAATGTTTCCCATGGAAAATGTCAAAGGGACTACTTAAATGATGCCATCAAATGTTGAATATTGGTGATTTGAAAGATTTTTTCTGCTTATCCTGCTTTGGATTCCATGAATAGTTGAATATAATGAAGATCCATATAACTGAAGGCCATATGAGCCAGAGGGAAAGGCCTAGTGGTTAAAGTATCATCCCACACCTTTCAACGTGTTGTCATTTATGTAAATTAATAGTGTATCAAAAATATTCACGTGAAATGAGTTTTACATACACTCAACATATTTTTATGATTTTCTTACTCCGTCATTGCTTGCACCCAACTCACCAAAGGAATGTGACTGGTGGAGTATTTAAGTATAATGCAACTTGCTAGGATTTTAACGGTGAGCAGTCAATATTTGTAGAGACCTCATGATCCATTTGGATATTGGTGGCCACCCCCCTATTCTATTTGGACCCCCACCATCGGTTCTTTCAGTTTTTTAGTTTCAGCACAACTTACTATTTTCAGTAGCTTTTCGGGTCCTCAACTTTTAGACCCATTTTGAGGCACTAAACAACGTTTTTTGGAAAAATCGGGAACAACATGGAAGTTCCATTGATGTTTCTCATAGAAAAAGTTGTAGTCCTAAAATAGATATTTCTAACGAGGCATTGAGAGCGTAAAATGGAGATCATATGCCAAAGTTACGTCCCTGGGAAATTGATGTACCAATTTACCCAAACGAGGCCCATAGTTTTGGCACTTAATCTCCTAGGGTTAGGTTTTAGGATGTTTAGGGTTTTCCATTGTTTCTAAAAAATAAATAGGCCTTCGTGCCTCATTTTAACACTATTCATAGGCATGTAGCCACCACATCTATTCTCATACATAAGCTACCAACATCTTAGCTAGTTTATTTTCATTATGTTTGTAAGTGTATTTCTGTTATCTGATATTAATGAAATGAAGTATTATTTCCACTACATCTCTGTGCTTATGTATATTTCTATATTTTATTATGTTCCTGCATAAATATAGATCAATGGTATCAGTGCGGGTCTGCTCTTTCTCTATTTTTATTTGAATGTCCCCAACAAGGTCAGGGTATAAGGATTTAGGGCTCAATCTGGTTGAACCCTTGCAAGATAAGCCTCGCAAACCCCGACGACCTCCCATAGCGGAAGAAAGGAAAGACAACGGAGTAAGATATCCTATCAAATTATTGCTCAAGGAGGCCCTCGAGAAACAAAGGAACGCGATAATGGATAACTTTTCCCAAATCCTTCAACGGCTGCCCACTGGCGACACATCTACATCCAGCAGCCATTATGGAGGCACCTCTCTTTTTAAGGTACATTTCAACTTCAAATTTCCTGTATTTGAAGGCTAGATAGATGCAGATGTCGTAGATAGATGGTTGAATTTTCTCCTAGGGTATTTATCAGTCCATGATTTCTCCGACCGAGAAAATATTACTTTTTCACTCCTCAAAGCTGCCCCCATGTCAAAGACTGGTGGGAAACCTACTGTGATTAGAAGGACAAGAGGGAACCCTCTCTGTTCTCAGTTGCACCCACTTGGAATTCATTCTGAGACAGAATCAAGGAACAATATTACCCTGTGGGGAGCTATGAGGACAAGTACATCCAATGGACCACGCTGCAGTAGAAAAGGGATCAAGATGTGCACAAACTGACGAATTTGTTCCATACCCTGTGCACAAATTTGGGAATTAAATATTCAGAGAGAAATTTGGTGCTAAAGTACACAACAATTTGCACAGATACATTCAAGAGGAAATTCAGTTCCTAGACATCACTTTGTTTGGCACGGAATATCGCTATGTCGAAGATCGAGCAGAAATTTAAGCAGAAGAAGTGAGACTTTGGATCTGCAAATCCGAAGCCAAGGAAAGGCGCCCCTGAACCGCAGAACAAGGGGCAAATCGAAAGTGGGGTGACTCAAAAATATACCAAAAATCCAAATAAGGACACGGGGAAGTGGTGTGAATTTCATAACAGCCCCACTCACAGCACAAACCAGTGTCAGGCCAAACAGTCGTTGGTGGCCGAACTGAAGGCACCTAAACCAGATGCATGCCTTGATCCTGAGTCAGAACTAGACAAGGGTGATGAAAAAGGGAGGCAGATCATTGATGCAGATCCAAGTTCCATTGTTTCCACCACAAAGATCTAGAGGGAGGATCCCGAGGATCCAGAGGAGGGGGAGCGCCTCTTCCATTCGCAGATGTGGGTGAAGCGTTCTCCACTACAATTCCTTGTCAATAGTGGAAGCCAGAAGAACCTCATTTCAGCAGAGGCCATGAAGCAACTCGGCCTACCAACCATAGCACACCCGCAGTTGTATACCATTGGGTGGCTTCACCAACGAAGATATCTCTGTGTTTGCCAACAATGTCGCCTTTCGTATAGAATCAAGCCATTCACAGATGAGGTATTGTGTGATGTTGCTCCTCTTGATGTGTCTAATGTATTATTGGGCCAACCATACTTGTGGAAGAAAAAATATATGTATGTGTCTAGGCCTCACTATGTTTTTATTACTTTGGGAAATAAATTGTACAAGATGCCAGAGGTAGTACCGCCTCCTGCCATCTCTTTGACTACTGCAAAACAACACAGTAAGATTGTTTCTGAAACCAGGAAATTTATTTTCATTACAATTCACCCATAGGGAAAGAATAATATTGTGGCCATAGCCTCTAAATAGGGCTCCCCTTCACAACAACAGCATATGGAAAAAGTCGTGGAGGAATACGAGGACATTTTATCCTCGCCCACAAAGGTTCCTCTACACTGTCAGGTCAAGCACTCCATTGATATGACCCCAGGTGCGCCACTGCATGATGTTCCCATACCTCATGCGACCACACAGAAAGAATCCACACATGTACTGTCTGAGGCTGATAAAGAAACCAAACTTATTTAACTCATCCAACACGTCCACCAGCAGGTCCATGACATCTTCGACAAATTCAATACCAAGTTTAGCAAAATTTGCCTCATGGAGGAACTCAATGCAATTGGGAACATTTCTTCTTAAGGGGGGAGGAATTATCCAGGTGGATATAAATGACCACCCAACTATTCCATTTGGACCACCACCATCGGTTCTTTCATTTTTTTAGTTTCAGCACAACTTACTATTTTTAGCAATTTTTCGGGTCCTGAACTTCTGGAGCCATTTTGAGGCCCTAAATGACGTTTTTGGGGAAAACCAGGAGCCACATCGAAATTAATTAAATGTTTCTCACATCAAAATTTGTATTCCTCAGATATATATTTCTAACGAGGTATTGAGCACGTAAAACCGAGATCATATGCCAAAGTTATGTCTCTGGGAAGTTGATGTACCAATTTACCCAAACGAGGACCATAGTTTTGGCACTTCATCTCTTAGTGTTAGGTTTTTGGATGTTTATGGTTTTCTATTGTTTCTCAACAATAAATAGAACTTCGAGCCTCATAGTAACACAGTTCAGAGGCATGTAGCCACCACATATCTTCTCAAAGATATGATACCAGCACCCTAGTTAGTTTATTTTCATTATGTCTATAATCATATTTATGTTATTTTGTATTAATGAAATGAAATATTATTTCCTCTACATCTCTGTGTTTATATCTATTTTTGTATTTTATTGCGTTCTTGCATAAATCTAGATCACCTCAATGTTTTTATCATAAGGCCTGAACATTATAAGCAGCCAAAAATGCTTATGTTTTACCGAGGTGGACTCTAGTCTAATTACTATGTAATCCTTTTGAAACCTTAGCATTGTATTTTAGAAGCCATTGTCGAATCCCAAAAGAACAATTTTCTTAAAGTTTGACGTTGATCTGTTGTTTCGTTTTCACCCTAATAATGTGTTGCAATCATTAAAAGGTCCATAGTATGGGGTGTTAATAATATACGTACATATATACCACATTCCCATAGCATATGGCTAGTATATAAATGTTCATATCACCCAAAAGAAAATTGTTGCTTGTTCTCTCGTAATGACCAAAACCCATCAACTCCCTTATCATTTGAGTTTTACGCTTTACTTTCGAGTGTGCATTTGTGTTATGGTGACCACTAGGATTTTGATCAAAAAATTCTTTACATATGACATTTGGATGCAATTGTGATGATTCTCACACGTTCGATCAATAATGAAAAAACTCCAAGCATGAACCACTTTACTTAAACACCCATCAATCCCTGAAGTTAATATTTATATTTAATGAAGTCTTCATCCTAAGTGGTTCCTTCTCACCATATCATTTGATTTCATGCTTCTTAATATGTAGCCAAGGAAAATCCATCTAAAGACCTACAAAGAAAAAAACAATAGAATAAATGATCATTTTATTGGACAAGTTCATAAGTAGGCTAAAAAAAATCCATCCATGGCGCATACAAGGAATAATATAAATTACCAAAGAAAGGAGTTCTGAATCATATTATTTGGATAAACAATACTTAAACTAAGAAACGAACTGATGGTTCTAACAATTTAATGGGCATATTAATTGTACATGGTTCTCATATCGTGTGATGCCCATGGTGATGTTGCGCTTATAGAGAAATTTCTTTGAATTATGGAATCAGTAATCATGTCAACCTAGGGTTACAAGGATGCAAGGGAAAGATGAAATTATCACAACCCTAATGCGCATGCTGAGATGGGGAAACCAATCATGAACCTAAGGTATAATGATATTCGACGGTCCTTACCATGGTGTCATGCAACGTCGATGATAATGCGCCCCAGGGGAATATGAACTAGGTTAAAACATAATGGGGATCAATCTCTTAACAAATTATGGTTCCTCCAAAACCCTAGTATGGTTAACATAATTCCAACAGAACTGAAGCTTTGTATGTCCGGGCTCAGTCCCCCCAATAATTGGCGTGACCATTATGGAAAATACAGCTTCGCATTCACAGAGGGACTTTCAACGCTCTCTAAAGTAACAAACCCCTAAACCCTAATGCAATCATGGGACAACAAGACAAGTGTGTGCAGTGTTCATTTCATGAATGGGCATAGAAATAGGGTTTGGTAGGAATAGGTCATGGGTATATTAACCAACCAGAGACTGGATCGAAAACTTAATGCGATGAGCGAGCATAGGGGGACCCAAAATTTTGAATATACCAAAAATTTTGGGTGGTGTTTTAGCAACTACAACAAGTTGAAAAAGTTTTCATTAATGAGATAAGTGAGGGCATTGTTGAAGGTGAACTTGAAGATATTGTCAGGGCTCGTTGCAGAAGACATTGAAAGCCTTAAAGAACCATTGAATTCATATTGAATATTTTAAGTAGTGGATTGGAGCCCTAGAGGATTAGAGTTTTTAAGAAGACCAGGTTGGAGCCTGAGCCAGCTGAGATGGTTAGAGCCCTAGAGGAAATTAGTCCTCAAGAAGACCAAGTTTGTGCTTGAAAATGTATAGGTTGGAGCCAGGTAAATTGAAGATTGGAGTCTTCATTTAAGGTTGCATACCTGAACATTATTTTACTTGATTCATTGTAAAGAGGATTGGAGTCCTTTTCAATCTTATTAATAAAATTATTCATCTTATTATTCATTTTTTGTTTCATCTAAGTGATATTAACTGGTAAAAATAGAAACTGTAAAAACAAATATTCATTCAACCCCCCCCCCCCGCGTCTATATTTCCAACACTTGTGGTCTATGTGCTTGTTGTGTATGCATGTTGGAGGTCATGGTTGTGGTTTTGTTGCCATGTGTAAGGTTATGGTGTCATTGATTGGATGTGGTTGTCATGAGTATATGTCGGTTATGCATTGGTTATTCATGTTAATGTTTATATGTTGTTGTGCATACATTGACATGGTGATAGTTGTCGTGCATGAGGGCATGGTATGTGGTCGGTATGGTCATGCATTGATAATCGGATAAAGGTTGAAAATATTTTTGTATACTGCTATGATTATGATTATACATGTATCATGCTAATATGGTTGATCTTTCAAAAGATATATCCTCCCCTGAACTATACTGAGGTATGTTGATTATGTTATGTTTTGGTAACCTGGCACGGTATAATTGCAGGAAAGAGATCAATATTACTAGAAAGATGGTAGAATACAATTCACGAGACTCTCCCTATGGATAATATGAGAAGCATGGTGGTGGTAATTCTTCTAAGTTAGCATATGCATTGAGAATTTTGAAGGCATAAATAATAAGTTGCAAGGCGGATAATGATAGGATAATTCAGGCACAGGAGAAACAAGAAGAAGTAAATGCAGTAATATTTCAGAGTTTTTCAGAATTGCAGAGACAAGGACTACATTAGATTAGCCATGGGCAGGAGGTTGGGACTAATGGGGCATATGATAGTATATCTCATGGCTGGAACAGGTTAGATAGGGATGACACAATCAGAGATGGAAGGATCTTGGATACCCCAGATAGGAGAGCTGACGGACACAGGTTTTACTCTAATTATGGTTCTGACAGGCACTATGATCATCATCGTTATCATCCTTACAGGAGGAGTGATAGGGGATATTTTCTAAATGAATTCAAGAAGTAAGAGCCACCTACCTTTAATGGGGATTTTATGCAGTCGGAAGATGCAGAAGCATGGTTACTTGGGATGAATAAATTAGTTACATGAGTACACATAGAACATGTAGGCCAAAACAGGTATCTTTAGCCTCAAAGGGAAAGAAGAAATATGGTGGGAAGATATGAAATGAGTCAGAGACATCAGGATAGAAGAGTTGAGTTAGCATGAATTCAAGAGACTTTTTAGAAATAAGTACTTGTCAAAGAGATACTACGACATAAAATCTAGGGAATTTTGTGAGCTAAAGATGAGATCGATGACATATGAGGATTATATGACCAAGTTCTTAGAGTTATTGAGGTATGTACTATATATTAAGGATGAAAAGGCTAAAGTTAAGATATTTTTCAGTGTATTACCATTATAATTTAGAGATAATATTGAGTATGATGAGCCTCAGTCACTTGAGGAAGTTATTGGGAAATTGAAACACTGTTATGAGCAATAAAACCGTATGATAGAATCACAACAGGGATTGAAAGGACAATACAAAGATAAAGGTAAATGGGAGTCGAAAAGAACAAGGACTCGGGATGCAAGTGATAAATAAAATGTTGCACCTTGCAAGATCTTCAGTGTAGTTAGACAGGGACATGGGTCACATCCTGGAGAGCAGCAAGTTAGAGGTGATGGTATGGTACCATTGCAGTGTTGGATATGTGGTAAGGAGCATATCAAGAGAAATGTTTTATAGTATCAGGTTGTTTGGCCTCGGATTTACATTGCACAGGAAACACAGACAATTGGTGATGTTGCGTAGAGCATTCCTTGTATCTATGTAGCTTTAGATAATAGGAAGGCATATCACTAGGCATCTATTATCAAGATGGATGGCAAGCTTTTTGATCAAGTTGTTTCTATTTTGATTGACCCTGGATCTAATTATAGTTATGTTAACCCTGACTTGGTGGATAAGTGTGGTTTGAATAAATAAGTGCATGCAAAATCTTGGTCAGTGCAGTTGACTACAAATACAAAGAAGAGAGTTCATCATTGGGTAAGAACTTGTGCATTCAAGTTGAATGGTATGCCTAGATCAACAAATTTGTATGTATTTCCATTGGGCTCATACAATATATTTTTTGGGCATGGTTTGGTTATATCTTCACAGGCTTAAGGTGGATTGTTATGACAAATCTATTGAGTGTTTGTATGACAACATAGAATAGAGAGTCTTGTAGAGTAAGGAGAAGGCAACATCAGTTAGAATGGTGACATCTATGCAGAAGTTTCAGGATTTCTTTCGTGAAGATATTTCAGATTTTTCACCTCACAAAGAAGTGGATTTTTCTATTGAGTTGGCACTAGGGGAAGCACTGGCATCAAAGGCACCATATAGGATGAGCACTCCAAAGTTAGCTTAATTGAAGTTGAAAATGAAGGAAATGCTTGATAAGGGATACACTAGGCTAGGTGTGTCACCGTGGGGTACACCAGTGTTGTTTTTGAAGAATAAGGATGGTACTAATAGGATATGCATTGATTCTAGGCACTTGAACAAGGTAACCATTAATAAAAGGTAATTGTTGTTGAGGATTGATGACTTGGTTGATTAGTTGAAGGGAGTAACAGTGCTCTTGAAGATTGATCTGTGATCAGGATACCATCAGGTACACCTCAAGCAAGAGGATATTTAAAATACATATTTCCAGACCAAATATGGGAATTATGAGTTTATTTTAGTTCCATTTGGTTTAACTAATGCTCCAGCTACCTTCATGTGTTTGATGAATAGTGTTCTATGTCCTTATATGGAGAATTTTGTTATTGTATTCATTAATGACATCTTGATATATTCTAAGAATGAGGAAGAGCATGTTAAACACTTAGCAGTAGTATTGAGATTGTTGAGAGAGCATTAGATGTATGTTAATCTCAATAAATGCAGTTTCTTTCATACATAGGTACATTACTTGGGGCATGTGGTTTCCAAGGAAGGCATAGGATGGATCGAGAAAAGATAAGGGATATCATGGAATGGGAAACTCCTAGGAATGCGGATGAGGTAAGATCGTTTATGGGGCTATCAAGTTACTATAGGAGGTTCAGCAGTAACTTCTCTCATATTTCATATCATGTTACGTCAATGCAGAGGCAAGGTAAGAAATTTGAATGGACATAGGAATGTGGGTAAAGATTTTTTGGTGTGTACAGATGTTTGTAAGAGAGGACTTGGTAGGGTCCTTTGCAAGAAGGATAGGTAGTAGGTTATGTGTCACATAAACTGAATGGACACGAGCAAAATTATCTAACATGCAATCTTGAGTTGGTGATGATCATCCATACATTGAATATGTGGAGGCACTATCTTCATGGTAGGAGGTTTGTATTGATGAGCGGTCAGAGTGGATTGAAGTATTTTTTTGATCAACCAGATCTGAATTCCAAGAAATCGAGATGGTTGGCCATGATTAGTGATTTTGAATTTGAGATCAAGTACATTAAGGGTATGGAGAAAAGGGTTGCAGATGCTCTTCATAGGAAAATATGGGAGAATCATGTAGAAATTATGATTTCGTATGGGACAGACTTATAGGATTGGATCCTATAGGCAGGACAGTAGGATGATAGGTATAGAGAGCTTAGGCACATGTTACAATAGGGTACTGGTGATTAGGATGTGAACTATCATCTTATAATCGATGGTTTGGTCATATTTAGGGACAGGATATATGTGCCATATAACAATGAGCTCAAGATGACTTCCTTGCAATAGTTTCATGCAAAATTGTATTTAGGTCACCCAAGATACCAGAAGACATTGGTAGCAGTAAAGAATTTTTAACATTGGCTGAATTTGAAGAAGGACGTGGCAGAGTTTGTGGCTAGATTCTTGTATTGTCAGCAAGTGAAAGCAGAATGTAAGAATCCAAGTGGAATACTAAAGTTGATTTCGATTCTAGAGTGGAAGTGGGAGGTCATTTCCATGGATTTCATTACAGGATTTTAGAGGAAATCTAGACAACATGATTCTATCATGGTTGTGGTGGACAGGTTGATAAAAGTAGTGCACTTCATTTTGGTAAAATATGTGTATTTTTCTAGTGATGTGCCACAGGTCTTCATCAGAGATGTGGTAAGATTACATGGTGTTCCACGAAAGAGTTTATCAGACAGGGATGCTAAGTTCACTTCCAAGTTTTGGAAGGAAATGTTTTCAGGATTGAATATAGATTTGGCCTTCGGCACAACTTATCATCCATAGTAAGATGGATAGATAGAGAGGGTCAACAAGATTTTGGAGGACATGTTGAGGATGTATGTGATGCATCAATAGAGGAAATGGGATAAGTACCTTCTAATGGTTGAGTTTTCTTATGATAATGGTTATCAGGATTCACTGAGGATGAGTCAGTTTGAGGCACTCTATGGGTGTACTTTTAATAATCGCATCAATTGGAGTGATCCAGTGAACAGGGTGTTGATAGTACTGCATATGTTGGAAGATATGGAACAGGAAATTAAGGTAATCAAGAAGAATATAAAGGAAACACAAGACAGTTAGAAAATTTATGCAAATCATAACATGATTTCTATTTCAAGTTGGGGAACAAGTGTACTTGCATGTTAAGCCCAAGAAGAGCTCCTTGAGGATTGGATTATATGCCAAGTTGGCACCTCGATTTTGTGGACCTTTCAATATTATTGAAAGGATTGTATTAGTGGCCTATCAACCTGCGTTGCCTCCAACAGTGAAAATCCATGATGTTTTCCATGTGTCATCACTTAAGAAGTATGTTAAAGTTGTTGATCATGTGATTGACTAGTCTGTATTGTAGATGGAGCCAAAAGGAGAATTCTAGCCAGAACCTCAGTTTATTTTGTAGAGAAATATGTTCATGCTCACAAACCAAGCAATCAAGCCGCGTTAAGTGCAGTGGAAGCACTTTGGGCTTGATGGAGTTACACGGGAGATGATGGATCAGATGTGGGCTATGTATCCTTCTCTATTCGTTGGTTGAGTGAATATTGTGGGTATATTTTTTGGTGTGATTTTTGGTATATTTACATATGTATGTGGATGTAAATACCACCATGATTTGTGCTACAAAGCTCCAATAAGTGGTATGGGTTTCATGTCGTTACGGTTGTTATGTTGTTATGTTTGTCATGTTGGCTTGTTTCTCAGGAGAATGATCATTGTAAATACTGCAATGAGTTGTGTTATAAAGCTACATAGGAATTATTTTTTGGTTTTCAGTGATATGCTAGTTTATAAGTGTCATTAAACACGGAGGATGGTGTTTCCCCAAGTGGGAGCGTTCTGTACTATCCCTGGTCAAAATTCCATGTAATAAAGTTAATAAAGGAAAATAATAACCATGGTTATGGGACACTTATTCCAAGCTGAATGTTTGGAAAAAAATCCTAGTGTGGGTTTTCATTTGGTTTATTATGGCTAAGGAAATTTTCAAAGGCAATGACAAATGATTTGGAAATCCAAAATGGCATTTTTGGAAATTTATTTATGAAAATAATGGAAATTAGGAGAAAAGGAAGGTGAAAGGTCACAAGTTGCATATGAGGAGGAAAAAGAAGGAAAATAATGGAAAATTGAAGAAATTAGAGCCCTCATTAATAAAAAGGCTTATGAGGATCAGTTGGTAGCCTTTTCAATTTAAAATTTTGTTGGTTCAGTTTCGTAGCTCTCTCTCTCTACTCTCTCTCTCTCTCACTCTTGGATACTTAGATAATTCTTGGAGCACTATAGCATTGGATCAAGAAATAAAAAGGAATGAAAAATAAGGCAAAGGGAAGAAAATATAAACAAAGGAAGAGCAGGATCAAGCGGATACAGCAGGATTACTTGCAAGTATCGAATTGCATATGTGATTTCCTTACTAGATTTGGCATGCATGTGTGGTTTTGGTTCTCTTGTTGTCATTGGCATGGGTTTTTCCAAGTGTGATAGTGTTCTTCAACATTTCCTTTCCATTTCCAGATAGCCATGTTGTGGTTGGTTATCTTATATTTGGTTGACATGTATTGTCGGTGTTAGGACTCCGTAGTTTGCAAGATTGGCAAGAACAAATTTTGCAGAGCCTACATCAGAACCACTTTGGAATCCTAGGATCTAGCCCTCTTGGATTCAGAGAGGGATCTCTCTATATAAGTATTTTCAAAGATATTTATTTAAGGCTTATGATATGATATTAGGCTAGTTATGAAGTACAAGGGTTTTTTTTGTTTTGGTTGGGATGGATATTATCAAAATGAAGGAAGTCTTTTGAAGGGTAAAGGTGTGAGTAGGTTGACAGAATGGTTCAGCTGATAGGATAGGTAAGAAACGGTATCAATCCATTGGACTATGGAGTCACAAACGGATTTAATTGCACAACAAGTTTCAAGACTGGTCCATGGGGCAAGTCATCTATATCAAAGGGTCTCTTTAGGTTGATTTTGTGGTATGGAAGATTAAGAAATGTGGTGAAAGAAGCAAACATATAAGAAAACAAAGAATAGCCTAAGATCAAGTAAGGACTTTTAACCTAGCCTGGTTTCAGCATACTCTCAAAGGAAAACATTTAAGATAAAATAAAGAATAGCCTAAGATCAAGTAAGGACTTTTAACCTAGCCTAATTTCAGCATATTCATAAGGAAAACATTCAAAATGAACATAAAAGTAGCCTAAGATCAGGTAAGGACTTTGAACCTATCCTGCTTTTGGCATACTCTTAAGGAAACTTTCAAAGACAATATCTCAAGTTGTACTCAGTAAACATGGGCTCACCAACACTTCACTAGTTATACTCTATTGAATCATCCTCAAAACACAATTAGAAGAAAACATAGAGATAGAGATTTATCAGTGAGAAATAGGGTACTTTACAGTAAATCCTAATCTATATTTGTTGTTCTTTATTAGAGAAAGTGGAAAGTATGAAAAACATGAGAAAAATAAAAATTACAGTAAGAAAAACATCACCAATGATATAGACCAGGATCCCATAAATCAGCTTGTGTATTTGATGTTCAAACCAGTTACAATCTTCAAGTCCAGTAGGTCTTTACAGCTTCAAACTTCTCTTCTCAGCCTATTTTTCTTCAATTACAAACAGAGCTTCTGCAGCCTCAGCAACTATTTACATTCAATAAGTATTCAACCAACAATAACAATGAACTCCTCATATGATATATATAGGTAGATTGAGGAGGTGGAGTGAAAGAAAGGGTTATTTGTTCAATTAATACAGAGTAAATGTTTCTTGACCTTTGGGAGGCCTAATGGAGAAGATATCTAATGTCTTAACTCTGTTAATTGATTTTTACATTAAGTTTCATCAACTTCAGTCACTTTTGTTGACTTTTCAGGCTTTTGGTAGGCTTGTAATTACTTTCTGAGCTGTCTTTGAAAAACATCTCTGACTGTGCATTCAATTTGTATTCTTTTGAGGAAAATGAACTTGTAGGTGGCATTTTGATCTCTGGAGGAGTAACTGCTTCGGTGATTTGGCATTTGAAGAATTCTTTTGGGTGATCTGTCTGCCTTTGATACTTTAAACTCTGATTAGGCCTTTGATATGCGTTAGGCCTCCTTTAATCATCTTTTTTCTTTATTCACTGTGTTTTTATCCTTTAAACTGTAGGATTAAGTCTTTTAATCTCCAGTCTTTTGCTTTAATCCCTTAACTTTAATCTTTGATAATCTTCTGATCTTTACTGCTTTTGTACATGTCTATTGCGCTGGAGGGTTTGACTAAGTAACCAATTCCCATGAAACACTGATTAATCTTTGGAATTCAAACCTTTTGTCCCTTTTCTTCACTTTTGGGCCTTTTTGGATCGTCATCCAAGGCTATATCACTACAATTTTGACTGTGGGACGGCTTTTTATGACTACCGCCATGAAACCTGCAACAAACCACAAAACTGTTATAAAAAACTATGTGAATTGGGTGAACTGCTTTGGAGGCTTGGCGGAGGGCGAAAGGAGTAGTGAGGAGGGGAATATGCATGCAGGAAGAGGTTCCATGGACGAAAACGCGAAAACAGGGTTTAATTTTGAGTTTTGGAGCGAAACTGGTGGATAGGTAGTTTTGTGAAAACCACGAATGGTTTTTGCACACGCAAAGGGTGGTAAGTGGTTTAGCTCGAAATGAACATGATATCGCCCGTCAGGCAACATGTGTCCATGTGAAAACTGCTGATTTCGCATTCAAGTTGTGCGATGGAGGGGTTTGGTGATCAGAATGCATCAGTCGTTTGATTTGTGGGGATGCAAATAAACAGTGGAAAAAGCGCGCAAAAGATTGAAATTGGTCGGTGGAAATATATGGTGGGACTGAGGTGACCTCACCTATTTTTTCGTGGGGTGAAATCTCATCGGGCAGGGTTAGAGATGTGGGTTTTAACGAGGGTCATTGGATGAGATGGATCAACGATTGAGATGAGTTTGCGTAGATGCATGAGGAAGGATGAGAGGGTGGTTGGAGGATGAGAGGGGAAGTGTGATGACCGTTAGATCAATAATATCTACGGTCGGGATCGCTCAAGGGGAATGCATAGCGCGGAGAAAATAATAAAATAAAAATGAAGGAATGGGGCTAGGGGAAGAGGGGAAGGTGAAGTCTGATGGAGGAAAAAGGAACCGGGAGCGAAGGGATAATGGGCTGGGAATAGCGAGAATTCACGAAGCAAAAGGGGCTTGATAACCGTCGGATCTCCCAGATCAACGGTGGAGATCTACTGTCGAGGGGGTAAAGAGGATGGGAACGATGAAATAAGGAGGCTGCGATGGAGCACTGGTAGCCGTTGATCTTTGTAGATCTACAGTGTAGATCAAGTCGGAGTTTGGATCATCGGCGGAGGAAAAAGAAAATGAAATGAAGAAAAATCGCGATTTGCCAATACCGATGGGGGCTAACGATAGGTGCTGGGGCATGGTCCCGTGGAGAGATAAGGTGATCGGGAGCCAAGAAAAAAGGGCTAAAGGCCTGGTGTAGAGAGTTAAGTGCTTGGCCATCAGATTAAACACGATCGACGGTTGTTATTGCATCGGGAGATCGGCCAATCGACAGAAAAAAGATGAGGGGAAAGAGGAATTATGAACACCGATGCGCGATGGCGATGGGGGTTAATGCTTGGTCGTGGGCGCATGGTTCTATGGTGGAGAAATGGAAGGGGGCTTAAGCCAAGGGGGCTTAAAGACTTATGTTTGAAAAAGGTCGGAATATGCCCAAAATGGGTTTTTTGGGGGTTTTTTAGTGTTCTGATAGGTAAAATAGGATAATTTAAACCATAAAAAAGGAGTTTTTATAGGTTTAAAGGGGATTTTGATGAAATGGAGGGTAAAAGGTAAAGAAAAATGGGATTTTTGGCAGGGGAAAAAACTGTTGATGATGAAATGGTAAAATGAGTGAAAATGGAGGAATGAAAAGCTTAAAATAGTTCTTTTTAAAACCAGCAGGACTCCTTTGAAGGCTTTGAAGTGAAGATACCAGTGGAATGGATCTCTTAAGGGTAAAGAACATAGAGAGGCTTCAAGAAGTCACAATTTTTCTCAAAACTTGTTTCTTGAAGACTAAAGACCTGTTTTAGCCATCATCAGTTATGACAAAATTTTATTGATGGCTAATAGTCGGATGGATTTTAAGTTGAGTAGGGTGGTCTCGGGATTATTCACAAGGCCTAGGAATATCGAGATGGGATACATGGTAAATCCTGGTTGTGAACACCTCAATTCAGCCTAGGAATCCTTGACCAGTGAATGGAGGGATACACGGTAAATATCAGTGGTGAATACCCTTGATTGGGCCTAGGAATCCCTTAACCAGTAATGGCAAGATACATGGTAAATATGAGAGGGTGGAGACCTCATAGGCCTATGAATCTCTTGATCGGTAATGGCGGGATACATGGTAAAGATGAGAGGTTGAGATGAAAAAATTCCTCACGGTTTAGGTGGAGAGATCCGAAGGCATCCATGATTGTCTAGGGCATAGTGATCCAGTGGGTATTGCGGTAAATATTAGTTGTGTTGATGACAGTTTGAGCATAATGATATGGTGGGGATTGTGGTAAAACCTGAGGAAGTCTTGGTTGGTTTTTTTGTGAGTCCCACATTCATGCTTCGAATATGGCATGAGGGTAATTGGTAGAAAGAAATATTTGGTTCAACCCAATATATAGTTGGGTGGTTCGTGGAAGGCCCTGACTTGGTTGGATTTCTCATTCACTAATAAGAGTTCCTTCTTCTTGGTACTTCATGTGTAAATGTATTGGTTCATATGTGATTGTTATGGATGTTATATTTGTGTTATTTCTGTTGGTTAGGAGTATGTTTATTGACAAACTTGATGTATGGATCTTATGATGTTTTGATTAGAAAATGAATGTACAATGAATATATGACCTAATAGATGATATTGCAGCTATTTTTATAAGGAAACAATGATTCTTTATGAATCTCAGAAAAGTATGAGACCCCTATGTTCAGATATGTTATTATGACCTATGATAACATATTTATGACATGTTTGACGAAATGTTTATCGTGGCTAGTAGGGGTCAGATCAAGTACTTGAACTAGTGATTACATTAGTAGATTTGTTCCAATTTTTGTATTCATTTCTAAAAGTCTCATGAAGTTTTGGGAAATGTCCTGATACCTAGACTTGAAAAAGTGGCCCAGAATCTAGGGTCACTAGCACAGAACTACCTGAGAAAGTCCATAGTCGCTAACATGGCTTTTCATGGCACTAAATGGCTTGTCATGGGAGTGGTTGAGGGTCCATATCAATAAAGTGTCAAGTTGTCTCAGGGGTTGGTCACCTGGAAGGGTTGGTTGGCTCTTGAAGTTTTTGTAGCTTGTGTGGAAGCTCAGTTTGGTTTCGTTATGTCAGTTCCACTTCCTTAACTGCACATGGGGAGTTGAATCACATTATAGTAGCCTCTTTTCACATGTTTACCCTGGCGGACTAGTTAACTTAGGTAAAGGTGGGAGGAGGGTGTCACACTGATGTAGGAAGGGTAGGTGGTTTGCTATGAATCAAGGAAGTTGAATGAACATGAGAAAAATTATGTGACTCATGATCTTGAGTTGGAATCTATCATTCATGAATTGAAGATGTGGAGACGTTATCTCCATGGTAGGAGGTTCATTTTGATGAGTGACCACAATGGACTGAGGTACTTGTTTGATCAACCCAATTTGAATGTCAGGAAAGCTAGATGGTTGGCTACTCTCAATGAGTTTGATTTTGAGTTTAGGCCCAAATTAAATTCAAGGAGAATACGGTTGTGTATGCTCTAAGTAGGAAAGTGAAGGTTAATCGTATTTCAATTGTGATCTCTTATGGGATAGATTAACAAGTGTATTTTGCATGTAGGGTAGCATGATGAGAAGTACCAATAACTAAAGCAGAGATTGCAGTTGTAGGGTGAGGGTGATCTGGATGAGGAGTATCACCTCACAGCAGATGGCTTGGTCAGAATCAAGAGAGCAATCTATGTTCCATATAATAGTGAGTTAAAGAAGCTTATTTTAAGAGAGTTTCATGTCAAGCAATATTTAGTCTAATCAGGATACCAAAAGACTTTCGCAGTTGTTAAGAAATTCTATTATTGGCCGAATTTGAAGAAGGAGGTGGTTGAGTTTGTTGCTAATTGCTTGACCTATCAATAGGTGAAATATGAATGCAAACATCAAGCTGGTATATTGCAACCTATTCCAATTCCATAATGAAAATGGGAGGTCATTCCCATGGACTTCATTACAGGATTTCCTAAGACATCAAGGCAATGTGACTCTGTTATGGATGTGGTTGACAGGTTGAGCAAGGTAGCTCACTTCATTGCAATAAAGTCTACTAATTTATCTAATGAAGTAGCTCAAATATTCATCAAGGAGATAGTGATATTGCATGGAGTTACCAACAATATTACATCAGATAGAGATGCCAAGTTCACTTCCAAGTTTTGGAATGAATTGTTGGCAGGCTTGGGGAGAAAGCTAGCTTTCAGTATGCTTTAGCATCTGCAGATATATGGGCAGATAGAGAGGGTTAATAGGATCCTTGAGAATATGTTGAGGATGTATGTCATGCATCGGCAGAGGAAGTGCGAGGAGTATATTCCATTGATGGAGTTTTATTATAACAATGGATATTAGGAATCCTTGAATATGATTCCATTTGAGGCTCTCTATGGCAAGAGTTGTAATACTCCTACTAGCTGGAGTGATATAATGAACAGGGTGTTGATTGGATCATATAAGTTGACAGAAATGGAGCAGGAGATGTATGTTATTAAAATGAATTTTATGGTAATATGGGAAAGGAAGAAGAGTTATGTAGATAAGCATATGGCATTCAAGAAATTTCATGTTGGGGAGCATATGTACCTACACATCAATCCAAAGGAGAGCTCCTTAAGGATTGGTCCATTTTCCAAGTTGGCACCACAATATTGTGAGCCTTTTGAGATCCTCGAGAGGATTGGACCAGTGGCATACAAAATTTCTCTCTCTCCATCAGTGAAAGTCCATGATGTTTTCCATGTTTCATTGCTTAAAATATATGTATAGGATGTTGATCATGTGATTCATCGGTCTATATTGCAGGTGGAACCAGAGGGACAATTTCATCCATAGCCATAATGCATATTGCAGCAGAAACTACATGGGAGAAGGTTGATAAGATGCAACCATTATATCATTACTTATTTTTTGGTTCAAAGAAAATGTGTTCGATGTGTGTGTGTGTGTGTGTGTGTGTGTGTGTGTGTGTGTGTGTGTGTGTGTGTTTTAAATATTGCAATAATCTTTGTTTTAAAGCTCCAATAGGAAGTATATTTTAAATATTGCAACCATTTTTGTTATAAAGCTCCAATAAGTAGTATGATGGTCATGTTTTCATTATATTGTTCATTGTAAATATTGCATCGGGTTTGTTATAAAACTCCATGAGTAGTATGTTTGGTAGGTTCCACAGTTTGTTGGTCATAAGAACATTGAGAATGATGTTTGTAATGTCCCATAATAAAAATAATAAATAATATAATATAATAAATGATGAGAAATAAAGAAAAGATAATAATGGTAAATAAATAGTAAAAATTAAAGAAAATATAATAATAGTAAATAAATAATAAATAATAAAGAGAATATTGTAATAATAATAAATAAATAAAATAGTAAATAATAATACAGAAGTTATATATATATATATATATATATATATATATATATATATATATATATATATATATATAATTAAACTATAAAAAAAGTAAAATTAAGTAAATTTAACAAAAAGTAAAATAAAATAAGAAAGAATTAAATTAAGAGAAATATTAAATTAAATAAAACTTAAAATAAAGAAACAAAACTTTCATGTTGACACATAGAATGTGTGTATGCGGACCCTTTCCATTGTTTGGTATATTTAATAGGCATTGAGGAATATGAGATTCATCATTCCTTCATCCATTCTCTTAGGAGAAAGGTATTGTGAGACAAAGGATTCTTTGGTAGTAGTATGTTGATTAAGGGCTCGTGGGTGGCCAGTTGTAGAAATATCTCGAGTAGTTGAGCCTATAGTTGGGTGGAGAGTCGTCCCCAAAATTTTGTTACGGTTAGCATAGTTCAAAGAGCATTCAACTCCAAAAGCACAAGTAAGGAATATCGTCAATACAGGTAAGTCGTCTCTACTCGTGGTATTTGAAAATTCTATGTTAATTATTGATTTTAATTTCCGAGTTATTACATATGGTATCAAAGAGGGTTTCGACTCTATGTGACCTCTAGGTAAAAATTTGAGAAAAATACTTAATCAAAATTAGCAATAATTTTAGTTATAGAAATTTAATCAAATAAATTTGAAAAAATTGTAATTTGAAGATAGAATCAATTACATTAAATTTGGAACTGTTTGCTAGGAATACAGATCGAATTTCTGGAAATTAGGGGTTCAATATTAACTTGTTTCTCTTGAACCATGACAGTCGTTACAAAACCAAGGAGGTTTTTGTAAATGAGATTGTTCTTGGGAGAAAAATATCTCAGTTTTCAAAAATTCATCTCCAGATCCTCAGAATATGCACCCAATAAGCATGCCTAAAACAGGAAATAAAAAACAAACTAAAAAATAGGTTGTGAAGATTTATTTTAATCTTCCAATATATGATACCTGTGAAGAAACTAAAGGAAATTTTTTTTATTTGGCTCATTTTTAACAAAAACCTCTTTTCCTTTTTCAAAATTCATCCCCATTTGGTCAAAACTTAATCTTGAAGTGAAACTTTCCAGAATCACAACGACTGATATTTTTCTAATATATCCTAAATACTAAGCTATATTAAGATGAATTTTTTACACCAATTGAATATCATTATAAATCATCTCCACAAAAATTTTGAGCCAAATCTAACTCATGGATCTCCAGAAAATCCAAAAATGGTTTTAGATGACAATGAGTCGTTTCTTGAAAATCGAGAAGCATTTTGACCTAAAATTAAGTGAACTTATTCTTCTCACCCCCATGAATCTACTCTAAAAATTTAATGATAAATAGGTACATATTTTAAGACATATGGTGAAAATACGGTGATTGTGTGAAAGTGCAGAGAAGAAGCGCAACACTCTAAAATTATACTATCTATGGCCATCCTCTAAACTACTGAAAGCACTAGGCTGGTGTGAAATGGTCCATACAATGTATTAGTTAACCATGATTCTGAAACCTTAAGCCTTTAATAATTTGTATATTTAATTTGAAAATATGCATTAATTAAACACTTGGGGTTGCAAGTTACTTTAATTAATTATATTAAATATAAAAATATTACTTTTAAAGCTTTCAAGTAGAGATAAATACAAGTGTTTTTGTATTGTTTATATAGGTATAATGAATTCTTATAAATATCTTTTTAACTCTTATTAGTTTTGAAAATATTTAGAATATTAAAAAATTAGTGGTTATTAATAACTTATGGTTATGTTTTAAATTTGGTTTCGAAATACAATTTAGTGATAGAGTTTATAAGTCAATAGTTCACTATTGTGTTTATTTATTATTTAATATTATTTATGTTTTGAAATGTAAATTGGTAATAAAATAGATAAATTTTATTCATAGACTGTGGTACTATGTATGAGGTTATGGTTTCAAATATTTGTTATGTCAATATGGGAATGTTGAAGTATAATACTGTGAGGATGTTTCATGGTGTGATGGTATGTGGTAATTGGACACAAGTCCAATGAGAGGATAATGATGCACAGTTGGTTCTTATTTATTTGTTTTTTTGTATGCTCATGACGTTATGATATGAGGTATATTGACATTTGGTTCATTTATTATGTGATGTCATGATATCTCTTTGATATAGAGATGTTGATGTTATAACTTATGAGAGTAATTTATGTGTTAATTGCATTCAAATTTTACAACATGCAAGAGCATGCAGTTTTTACTATTGAGAATGCTGTGATAAAAATGATGGTATGTTTCATGATGACATGCAATAATTGACACATGGATTATTTTTATGATATTATGATTATAACTGATGCATTGATTTCATGTTGAGATGTGGTGATTGACAGGAAATCCACAAATAGGCCAAGAGGGTCGGTTTATTTGATGATATCGTGGGAGCCCATACTTGTGGGGGAGAATATGTAACACCATATGGCTTGGGGAAATACTCAATCAACACTACATATGTCAGTGGTTCCTTTGTCTTGTATAGCCCTTGATGGATAGCTCTTGAGGGGCTATAGGACCATCTTGAAGAGGTTGAGTGCCCGATATTGGATTGGGATGCCGGAGTCTAGTGGGGGTGTAAGGACTTCGATGCCCGGGGTTGTGCAGCTTAGTGAGTATGGAGGGAGTTGTCCAACCTTTTGAGTTGCATGGAGTGCTGAGTCGGGTGCTTGCCTTGGGGAAGATGAGGTCTGAGCTGGGTGCAAGCCTAGGGGCTAGTCTTGGGCTATGGTACAGACCAATAAGGCTTATGTCTGGTTCCGAAAGTGTGAGAAAGGACATATATTCCTTGGGATTTCCTGGGTGTTGTGGAAAATTTTGATGCATGTTGGTTATACTAGTTCAACAGAGGGTGTAGGGAAAACATGAATTAATAAATAACTAAATAAATAAAATGTTAAATGATTCAACTTAACTTCGGCACGAAGTTTTTTAAAGAGGGGGAGTATGTAATGTCTCATAATAATAATAATAATAATAATAATAATATCATATAATAAATGATAAACAATAAAGAAAAGATAATAATGGTAAATAAATAGTAAAAATTAAAGAAAATATAATAATAGTAAATAAATAATAAATAATGAAGAGAATATAATAATAATAATAATAAATAAAATAGTAAAGAATAATGTTGAAGTTATATATATATATATATATATATATATATATATATATATAAAGTATAAAAATAGTAAAAATAAGTAAAGTTAACAAAAATTAAAATAAAATAATAAATAATTAAATCAAGAGAACTATAAAAATAGTAAAAATAAGTAAGGTTAACAAAAAGTAAAAAAGAATAAAATAAGAGAGATTTAAACTAAGAGAAATGTTAAATTAAATAAAACTTAAAATAAAGAAATAAAATTGCATGTTGATACATGGAATGTGTGCATGCAGACCTTTTCCATTGTTTGGTCTATTTAACAGGCGTTGAGTAAGATGAGATTCATCATTCCTTCATCCATTCTCATGGGAGAAAGGTATTGTGAGACAAAGTACATTGATTGAGGGCTCGGGGGTAGCCATTTGTAAAAATATTACGAGCAGCTAAGCCTGTGGTTGGGTGGAGAGTTGTCCCCAAAATTTTGTTGCGAATAGTAGAATTCAAAGAGCATTCAACTCCAAAAGCATAAGGAAGGAATATAATCAATACAAGTAAGTCATCTCTACTCGTGGTATTTGAAAATTCTATGTTAATTATTGATTTTTATTTTCGGGTTGTTACATCTTCCCCCAAGGGGGAGGGGTTTATAATGGCTCCAAGTTAATTTTCCATGTAAATGGGCATTATAAAAGAAAAAATAAGAACAAGGTCATGGGACATGTATTCCAAGATAAATAATGGGAAAAACATTAAAGTGGGAATCACCTGTGGTTAATTATTGGCTATAGAAATTGGCATTGGCATTGGCAAAAGACAAGGTGAAATAAATGGAAATTAATTCAAGGAATAAAGGAAAATAGGTGAAAAGGAAGATGAAGAGACAAGAATATGCATGCAAGGTAAAATGAATGAGAAGAAATTAAAAGGAGAGGCAGAACATTCTATGACTCCCTTAGTTACTCTTGATCACTCTTAGTTACTCTTGATCACTCTTGGTTACTCTTGGACATTGTAGCATTCACTTGGACATTGAGGCATTCTCACTTAGACTTGGAGGAAAAGAGAACCTTGGATACAAGCAAGAAAGCAAAGGAAAGAAAGGGAGGGCAAGGAGAAGTTTGGAAGAGTAGCTACTATAGGAGGATTTTACAAGTAACACATTGCATGTCTGATTTCCTTGCTGGTATTTGAATGCATTGTGCATGCATTTGGTTTACATGATTATTTTGTTTTTAATGGCATGGGATTTTCATGGATTTACAGTGGTTACAACCTTGCCTTGCCATTTCCTGGATATTCATGGTGTGTTGGGATTCATTTTTTGTTGAGCTTTGGATTTCCAAAATATTTTGGATCCAGGTGAGGTGGTCTCAGAAAAACCCCACAAGTTGGGGGTGGAGATGGTTTTCTCCAGGAAGCCCTTAATAGGTGGGTGGAGACACAAAAATTCCTCTAGGTATGGTTAAAAAACTATAATGCATCCAAGATTGTGTTGGTTGGTGATCTCTAGACCAATTTAGGTGAGATTGTTGTGGCTTGAGGGTGGTGGTGGTTCAACCTCTAGAGTCATCATTGGGTTATGCTTGGTTTATCCCATGATATCCCACATTCATGTTTGGAATATGGCATAGGGGGTAATTGGTTGAAATAAATATTTCATTCAGCCCAATCTATGGTTGGTAATTTTGTGGATGTCCCTGACTTGGTTGGTATATGCATATGCTAATATGTGTTGATTCTTATTAAAATTAATGAGCGCAAGTTATGATTTTATGACTGGATTGTCATGGCTCTATTCCAGTTAAATTTTGGATACATGCATAGTGTTTTTTTCATTATATGATGTTCTCTTGTTATGCATGCATTCCATGGTTTGATGGGTTCTTGATTATTTTATATGAATGCATGAGTTAATGTGTATTTTTGGAGCTAGTAAGAGAGGGAGGAAAGTATTCTTGACGATTCTTTGATGAACTTAATGAATTATTGTACGGATATGCATTCATGACCTATGAGTACTATGCTTACAAAGTGTTTATATAAATTAGTATCATATGTATTTGAAAATTTTGAGTAGGGAGTGAGTCAAGAATAGTGCAAGAAGACTCATACAGGAATCTCTAGAAGTTATAGGTAGTTATGGGCAGTTGACCTGAAGGCTAGCCCTGAAAATCTAGAACAAGGCTTGTGGATGCACTCTCTTAACTACGAAATTTTGGTTGTAGCCGTAGGTAAGATGGGTTTTTCATGTCGCTGGAGTATTTTGGCCACATGCACAAGGCTTCATGTGTGTGACTTGGCTGTGAAGTGAGTCAAAAAGGTAATTTCAGTCAAGGAAAAGATGATCAGTGGATGTTTCTTGACGTTTGGGTGATCAAGTATTCCTGGGAGGTTATAGTAAAGTTAAGGATATTAAGACCCACTTCCATAACTAGAACTTGGGTGACACGTCATGCATAGTAACTCTCAGCTCATGTTTACCTTGGAGAGCTTATAAAAGCGGGTAAGTGTGGGGTGGGGTGTTACATACATTTAGTTGTGAATAAATCAAAAATATAAATATATATTAAATATAATCACTCCAAACTATTGAAAGATAATGCGCATTTTTTTCCCATGGAGACAACATGTGGTTGTAGGAGGTCAATGACTAGGAGATATATCAGATATTTAATAAAAAAATTTCAAATGATTGGTTGGAGTTGGGTTAATCAAATGCAATGAATGTTCCTAATTCAAAGACTCATTAATTACAACCAGAATGGCTAGGTTCTTGAGGATCACAGACATTTAAACTAACTTTAATTGAAAAATGAAGATTGTAGAGAAAAGAAGGCTTTAATAACCTAAGTAGCATAATTCAGCTTTTCAACCTTGACACTGAAAAATGTATGAAAGTAGAAATATAAGCTATATGAATGAATTTTTTTTAAACAAATGGAGCACCCTTTAAGGTTTCTTACTCAAAATCATAGGTGCCAAACTAAATAAACAAATCTTTAATTTAAGATTCAACCTACTACTATATACAATTGTCCCAATGGAAAAAAAAAACATAATGTGAAATAGTAAAAACACAAAGGGAGAAAAATATCGACTGCAATTTAACTCAATTCTAGAATAAAACTTGTTTTGATTAAATTTTCCCTGATAGACTTCATACATTACATAACTCTTCAACCCCAAGCCTCCCAACCCTTATTCTATCCTCTCTTTTTTCATTTCTATTCACCCCCTTAAAGTTAAATGTTCGAAATTAGTTACAAAATTGATTCGTTATAGTTATGTAACTACCTTTGATTTATAATAAAAACTACGATGTTTAATTAATTAATTAATTAATTAAATATATATATATATATATATATATATATATATATATATATATTATTTTAATAAAAACTTGCTTTTACAAAGTCATTTCACACTCCCAAAGCTTTATAATATTACATATTTGGTTTTTTTGGGTGGAGGGATGAATAAGACCCATCGAATATTATGATACAAAGTCAAAAATTGAATGGAGAAATGTGGGCCTTAGCTTCAATAAACCATTAATGGTTTTGTAGAATCTAGAAACAAGTTCACGGGGACTTCCTCTAGCGGTTTCGGGTAGATGGAGGGAGGGTCATGCTTCTATTTTGATCATAGATCTTATATGAGGGTGGTTTGACTAAAACACTTAATGCGGGGAGACTCACCTCACTTTAAACTTTGATGGAGCAAGATCACTTGCACTCCGTCGATTTGGGCTAACTCTATGCATTTACCGTCGCGAACTGTTGATCAAAGAAATAAATACCAATCTATTTATCTCCATGCCTTCCTATAGCATTTGATAATATAGCTCAAGTGATTTTCCGTGGAGACCATTCTTTACATAACTCTCTGATCATTTTTTTTCCGTAAGAAAACATTGAATCATTTATGTTTATGTGTATTGGTTTGTGTGAATTTTTTTTTTTTTTTTTCATATACAATGCCACCTATTCAAACTACTTTTGTCTTATTTTCAAACTTCAAATACTCTTTTGATAAAGTGGTAGTTGTATATTGGCATCTGGTTTTCTTGATATGCTCTGGGGCAAAGATTGCCTAGCCACAACCAATTTCTAGCACCTCTAGTATCTATTTGAGATTCACTTATCAATAAGTGTAATTTTCTTAGTTGAGCATCCTTCAACATTTCCTCTATTTCCTTGTATATTGCAGAAGAATAAATTAGTGTCTCATGTATAAATAGAGAGAAAAAATCATTACTTAGATCATAATGGTGCGATATGTTTTTTCGAGCTTTTGTAAGAGTATTACACATAGAGACATGGCATAAGAATTATGTGGTAAACTAATATCTTGCAGTATAAAGAATTGGTGTCCACCATCCCCTTCCATGATGTTTTTGCATTGGTGTCTACCATCCCCTTACATGATGTTTTTTTTTGTTGCAAACCAATGAAGGTCGTTATTTGCAATAAGAATCAATAGCATATTCATGTTAAAAATAGCTAATTACTCTTGCATGAAAAGCAGTCTAGAGTGTCAGTTAATTTGAGTTAGGAAAGTGTTAATTCGAGTTCAGTATTATATTTGGAAAGGTTAATTTTAGTGCATGTTTGCATGTTCAAGTTAGCATCAGTTGATTCATTAGTTAAAAAGTATAAATACCACATCATGGGTTCAATGTAATCAATTCAAGTTTGTGTGATCAATAGAAGAGTAACAACTCATATTGTTTTTGTGTGTGAAATTTTGTGAATTTCTTCCTCTGCCTTTTCAACAAATTGGTATAAAAGATTAGGAAGCAATACCAGATACAAGGAGCTTGCAGAACTAGCAAGAAGAGAGCCAAGTAAAAAAGGTTTACGATTTTATTTTTTTTATAAATTATTTTGCAAAATTTCCGCAAGATTAAATTTTAAAAGGCATGACATTCTAGTGGAATATCCCATGCTTGAAGTTTAAAAGGTGTGACAATTTGTGCTAAACTTATGGTATTCCAAATTTTGTGTTTTTGTAGCTGACGTTCTCTATCACGAGGTGCGACAACAACCATCTTTGTACAAATTAAATACATGAGGTTTAAAACCTTTCATCCCATTTCATTTTAGTCACGTGGTGTTACTTTTGGGTTATAATAAAGTTTGATTCGTAACAACCTTTTTTTAAAGAGACTCCTTATTATATGAAATATTTATAAAGGGGCTTCAAAAAATTAAAGGTTTTTTTATTAAAAAAGGGGAAGGGAGTTTATAAAGTTTAAAAAAATAAGTTTGAAAAATAAGGGTTTTAAAAGGAAGGTTTTGTAAAATCCATTGGTTTTGGTTGTTAAAAATATATATAATTAATTTCAGAAGAAGGGTTTTTTTTGGTCATTTTGTTTTTGGAAATTTTAAATATGGCTTCAACAAGTTTATAGTCATAGTTGCCACTATTTACAGAGAAGAACTATGAGATTTGGGCCATTAAGATGGAGACGATGTTAAAGGATCATGATGTTTGGGAATACATTAGGATTTGATTTCAAGAACCTGAGAATGAAGAAGAAAAATAAGCTCTCACACATGCACAGAGGGAGAAATTGAGGGCACACAAAAAGAAGAATTCATTGGTGTTGCAACTTATCCAACAAGAAGTGGATCAAGAAGTGTTCTAGAAAATTATGACCATGTCTTTAGCAAAGGCAACATGCGAGACTTTAACGATGAGTTATCAAGGTGTGACCAGTTTCAATATTGTTAAGTTGTAAATACTAAGAGAGATTTTGAAAGTATGCAGATGAAGGAAACAAAGGATATCAATTCATTCTTGAATTGGGTTTCGATTATTATAAACCAGTTAAATATTTATGGTGGTGACATTAAATATCAAACAATGGTTGAGAAGGTCCTCGGATCTTTGTCTACTAATTTTAATGTTGTAGTAGTAGTTATTAAAGAAGCCAAGGATTTGACAACATTGACAATTGATGAATTGATGGGATCACTTCTATCCCATGAGGCGATGGCATACATAAATAAGAATTCCTCCTTAGAAACTACTTTTAGAATCCATGTTTCTATCTCACGAGACATAGGTCGATGCAAAGGTAGATCAAGAGGTAGAGGATGAGGTAGAAGAAATGGTGGTCAGAGAGATGGCAAAGAAAAGTAGGAACAAGAATGTGGAACCAACAGCGAAATATTCAACAACAATCAAAGAGTCAATAAATCAAAGGTGAGATGTTATTATTGCAATAAATTTGGTCACTATGCACGTGATTGCAGGAAGAGGATAGATGATCAAGGAAATCAGAGAGATAATGTAACTACATAAAATAGTGACTCCATTTTCCTTGCTTTTCATACCATGCATGAACCTTCTGATAATTTTTAGCTATTAGAAAGTATTTTTAGTAACCACATGACTGGAAAAAAGAATCTCGTTACAAATCTGGATCAATTGGTCAAGGAAAAGGTAAAATTGGGAATTGACAAGACAGTGGATGTAGATGGAAAAGGAGTGGTCAACATTATGACCAAGTAGGGGGAGATGAAGACAATTTCAAAGGTATATTATGTTCCTGATTTGAAACATAATATGATAAGTGTTGGTCAATTAATGCAAAAAGGATATAGAGTTTATTGTAAGGGACAAGATTGTCTTATGTATGAAAAGCACCCAAGAAATTAGTTGATAGAAAAGGTGAATATGGTGAGGAACAGATTCTTTCATCTCACCATTAATTACAAAAATCAAGTCAGTTCTTTTACAGTTATATGTTCTAATGATTACTAGTTATGGAAATTTCAGTTTCGACATTTGAATTTCTCTAGTTTAATATTGTTGCAACAAAAGAAAATGTATAGAGGATTACCTCCCATCAAATAACCCTATAATACTTTTAAGTGGTGTACTTTGGGAAAGAAACACTGTGAAATTTTTCCAAAAGGAGTTGCATACAAAGAAAAGTAGCCACTAGAGTTGGTTCATAAATGTGTGTGTGGACCTATGTTGACACAGTCGATTGGCAGAAGTTATTACTTCCTCACATTTATTGATGATTTCAGCAGAAATACATGCATCTATTTTCTGAAGCATAATTTCGAAAATTTTGAAATGTTCAAAGAATTCAAAGACCTAGTAAAGAACTAGAGTTTTTGTCAGAAAAAAGTATTAAGATTAGATCGTGGTGCAAAATATTATTCGAAGGCATTTCATGCATACTGAAAATAACATGGAATTAGAAGGAAGTTTATAACCAGATACACACCATAGCAGAATGGTGTAGAAAAGAGAAAGAATAGAATAATTATGAACATGGAAAGAAGCATGTTGAAAGGAATAAATTGGCCTAATGAGTATTGGGAAAACGTAGTTGTGTGTGTTGTTTACGAGATTAACATATCTCATACAAAGAGTGTGATTAACAGAGTGCCACAAGAATCATGGCTAGGAATGCATTGTAATGCATCTCATCTTAAAGCCTTTGGATGTGTAGCATATGCACATGTACCTAAAGAGCTAAGAGGGAAGTTAGATGATAAAAGTGAAAAATGCATATTTACTGGTTATAGTGAGAAATCAGAAGCATATAAATTATACAACCCTATAACCAAGAAGACTTTAATCAACAAAGATTTTGTGTTCAAATAAAAAGATTCATGGATTGGGAATGTAGGAAAAACACTTGAAGCAAGAGTACCACTCATGGAAGAAGAGGATGTAGCAGAAAATAAGCAACAAGAAGAACATGAGAAAGGACACCTAATAGAGTCATGCTAGAAAGGACTCCAAGACTCTCTAAACATCATGTATATTTAAGCAAATCAACAAACCAGAATACTCCCAGATATCAATTAATTGATGAATCAAGAAATGGTAAGAGAAAATGAGAATTCTGCAAGATATTTATGATGATTTGAATGTTAGTTCAATTTTTGCATTGTTGTCATTTCAACCTTCATTGTTTCAAGAAGCTATCAAAGATGATAATTGGGTGCAAACTATGGATGGAGAAATAGAATCTATAGAGAAGAATGATGCTTGGTATTTGGTTGGTTTACCAAAAGATGAAAATTCCGTTGGTATGAAATCAGTGTACAAGACAAAGTTGAATGAAAAAGGAGAGATTGATAGATTTAAAGCAAGTCTTGTAGCAAAAGGGTTCTCACAACAACTAGGGATAGAATTTGGAGAAACGTTTTCTTTGGTCGCCATATTGGATATTGTAAGAGCAGTCTTGGAAACAACAAATTAGAATAAGTGGAAAGTGTATTATATGGATGTGAAATCAGATTTCTTGAACAACATTCTAGAAGAATAAATCTATGTTCATCAACCTCTAGGTTATGAAGTTGAAGGTCATGAAGAAAAAGTTTACAAATTGAAGAAAGTTCTCTATGAACTCAAGCAAGCTCAAAGAGCCTGGTATAGTAGAATTGACAGTTATATGATCAAGAATGGATTTTGCAGAAGCAACAATGAACCAACGTTTTACACAAAGGTGAATGAGCATGGAAATATTTTGAGTGTTTTCTTATATGTATATGATATGATTTAGTAATCTTGAATTATATGAGTTTAAAGTATAAATGAAGAAATAATTTCAAATGAAATATATTGTTTTGGTTTTTAAGCTCCTGTGATCATCATTTATTGAAGAGATTTCCAGATTATCCATAATATTAAGGAACATGAAAGATATTGGTCTTATGAAATATTTTCTTGGCATAGAAGTTGAGCAATCAAAGAAATGGATTTTTATTTTTCAAAATAAATATGCTAAATAATTGCAAAAAGATTCAAAATGGGAAATTGTAAACTTTCTTCTACACCAGTAGTGACAAGTGTAAAGTTAAGAAAGGATGATGAAGGATCAAATGTTAATCCAACTCTGTTCAAAATATTGGTTGGAAGCCTTATGTTCACCACTACAAGACTAGATATTATGCAAGGAGTTAGTTTGATTTCTAGATATATGGAGTCTCCAAAAGACTCACATTGGAAAGTTGGAAAAAAATATTTTGAGATACATAGCAAGAACTACAGATTGTGGCATATTTTATACAAGTGCATAAAAGAACAATTTGGATGGATATACTGACAGTGATTTTGCAGGAAGTTTGGATGATAAGAAAAGCACGTGTGGTTATTTGTTTCATCTTGGTTCAAGTGTGATATCATGCACATCTAAGAAGTAGCCTATTGTGACACTTTCGTCAGCAAACACAAAATATGTAGAAGCAACATCAACAACATGTCAAGTAGTATTGTTACAAACACTTTTTGATGGACTTCAACTAAAACAAGAAAGATCGACAACAATCTATTGTGACAACACCTCAGCCATTGCACTATCCAAGAATTGTGTGTTTCATCAAAATAGCGAACATATTGATACAAGATATCATTTTATTAGAGATATTGTGAGTAATGGAGATGTTTTTTTAAATCCTTGTAAATCGAGTGATCAATTGGCTGATATATTCACTAAGCCATTAGAAAAAGATGTATTTGATTTTCAAAGAGGAAAATTAGGTATTGTAAACCTAGCTAAGACTTAGACCAACATGCATGTTTTGATTTGTCATGGGATGTGTCTTAATTTAGCAGCCGTAATTAAGAAAGAGTGTTAAAAATAGCTAATTACTCTTGCATGCATAGGAGTCTAGATTTAGAGTGAGTTAATTAGAGTCAAGTGAATGTGAGTTGGACTTCAAACTTATATTTGAAAAGGTTAAATTTAATGTGTTTGCATGTTGAAGTTAGAATAAATTAAATCTAGTCCCCATTTAAAAATTATAAATACCTCATGGTGGATTCATTGTAATTAATTAAGATTGTATTAGCAATAGAAAAAAAACAACTCATGTTATTTTTTTATGTGAAATTTTGTGTCTTTCCTCCTCTTCCTTTCCAACAATTCATAAGACCTTCCTCCCCTTCAATGCAATAGGATTCATCATCAATGTATGGAGTCAAAGGGCTATCCTAGTTGCAACTTTCTGATAGAATGATCATTGGTGGATTCTCAAGATAGATTTTTTGTCACACCTTTTTTCATTCCCTTCAAACTGGAATATTGTGCCTACATCTTCTAATAAGCATGAATAACCCGTGCAAATGTATCGTTGAAGGAAAATAATAACAACTTGACATGCTCCAATCTCACACCATGACAATGAAATTCGTTTTGTGTCTCTTAGTGCATTGAACCTTTCCCCCGTTATATCATATGTTACTTTTGTAACTACATTTAATCCATCTTCATGGAATCCATTACTGTGATAAGCACCACATAACCATATTACTCTTTGAGCAAATTATTTTGATACTTGTGTTGTACCAAGTGTTGGAACTGGATGGCTCGTAGCTGAGATGGTAATGTTATATTGAGGTGCATGTGGAGGGTTGAGAGTTACAAGGTAGGCTCGAATTTCCTAAATTTTGTAATGTGTTATGCGAGTAAGTCACACACACATGGTTATTTCTGCTTCCTAACATGAGTAGTCATTTCTTCTTATTATACAATAGAACATAATATGAATTTTGAAGAAGAACTATCAATGGCTTTCGTCGATTTCAATATTGTTGAAGGAAAAAAGAAATGTGGAGTAATAAGAATCGATGTTCTCCTCAACATCTTTAACATGCAAGCAATGCCAGTTTCAAAAATATGTGCTATATCTTTCATAGCCCATTTGGTTAGTCTCTAATTTTCTTACTAGAACTTGTGTTCTAGTCAGCATAGGGTGATCATCATTAGAATCCCCCATGCACCTAATTCTTTTAATCGATAATTCACTCTTATTCCTAATAGTTAGCCTCAACACTATAGCAGAAAGATTTTTGAGCTTACATGTTACAATAGATCGGTCATTAGATTGGTTGTTTCATCACCCAAACTCCCCTTTTGCATTTCATCAAAGTGAGTGGGGCAAAGATATGGCTAATTAACAAAGATTTATTAAAGAAATGAATAAATTCTCACGAACTTCCAAATTGAAATTGTATTTGCAAAATTTCTTAATTGAGTAAACAATTGGATATATCCACACCTCAAGTTATGTTTGTGACTTGGATGCCAAAAACAATACACACCATAGTAATTACACATTTGGCGAAGTTGCATGTGAATATCTCCCTAAGGAATTCCTTAAAATATAGTTTCGTGACAAAACCTATGCTAAAATCTCACAGGGCACTTTTTTTGTAGGATACACAGTGACTGCTCTATGATCAATATACATGTCAGACATAGTACTTCTAAGAAGCTACTCAATATTTATTTTCAATTTTTTAACTGTAATTTGGGTAGCTACATATATTATATGATCATGAGAAATATCTTTAATCCACATGGGATCAGAAACATCAATATCCCTCTGTATACGATTAAAACCCAAAGGTTTCTTATCACCATACTAGGATAGCAGATATGTGGTGTACGCACCCTCTCTTGCAGGCACCATTCTATTCATTTGTTTCACAGTGCATACTGTTAGTCATCAATAATTTTTTCCTTTGTAGATGACTAAATGCTTATCCTAGATTTCTAGAAACAAAGTTCATGAATATTGTGAGTTCTAGAAATCTCACTGCCTTCATTATCCATAGGATAAATTTTTCACTATTTCATCATCCCATCATGTCAAGCTCAGCTCCCCAATCCCAGAAGACCCATCCTAGGCACATGTCATTCATTTTTTCTATGTTTTTTCACCTTTGGCCTCAATCCTCTGTTTTTTTTCCTAACCCCTCCACTGCTACCTAGGGCCACCAATCAACCAACTCTCTTATTTCTCCAAAAAAAACCTCAAGCATTGATGGTCTCAAAACCATCTATGTTAGATCTTTAGATAAATCAAGTACATTGGATTTTGGATCTTCAGTACATCAGTTTGTACAAAACTCTATTTTACACCTAAGGATCCCAAATCAAGTTCTCAAGCAAAGGCCAAGTCTAGAGAGCCTTCCACTAGGTCACCTAGGGTTTCATAGGTCATAGGTTGGATTTGGTGTTCTAAAATATCTGTTTCTCCTGTGTAAAGAGGGTGCATTCAAAGAAGAAGAAGTTCAAGTAACTTTGTCTAAAACTGATCAAAAACCCTTCAAGGAAGGCCTCCTTAGCCAAAGCACAAATTCTACAAGGGACATATGCCCTTGCTCACATTTTTGCAAAGAATGATTGAAGATGGCCATCATCATAAAAAGAGGTAAGGTAATAGGGTGAATCATCACAAAAAGACATACACAACAAGGAAAAGGCAGCAGGCCTATGTACAATGAGATTCAGGGTTTTTGGGATTGGTTGACAAAACAATGTTGTGAAGCAAGAAACCATCACAAAGGCTACCAAGACAGAAGGTACAATAACACAACCAATGACACACTGAAGATTTTCATAAATCCTGAATGAATAAGGGAAAAATGTGAGGTGAACAGAACAGAAATGGTTGAACTTGAAAGGGCTATAGAGAACTTAGAAGACAACACTGCTTATTCTTCTCTAACAACCCTAAAACCTAAGAGTTTGGAAAGATAGACAAAACAGGTCAAATGAAGATGATAAGTCCTCCTTCATAATAGCAGAAGTCATTCAAAGGATATTCAAGGTGGCCTTTAGAGTTTGTCAAAGACAACACTGCCTCACTGCACAAAAGGAAGAAGTTGTAAAGAGTATCAGTATGAGGGAGCCTAAACATTCAAAGTACAGTAAAAGGTCTTCAAAATGGTCAAGATGAAGAAAACATGAGATGAAATGTCAAAATGAAAATCATGTTGACCCTAAACTCCCTGTTGGGTGACTAAAGGCTGTAAAAGTCCAAACAATGACAAAGAGACCAAGAACCCTTTGTTATAGCACCCGTAGAGATCAGAAGTGACCAAGGGGAAAGCATGGTAAACCTGATGTACACATCTTTGCCAAAAAGACATATCACTGTCAAAATCTGTAAAAGGTGAAAAGGCTTGTTTCAGGTCACCTGCAATCAAAAATACCAAAAAGGATAAGAATAGTGTTTTCAGTTTGTCAAATACATGCCAAAATAGTTTGAACAGTGCCGAGATTTTCAATGATAAATAAGTATGAAAAGGACATCTGCATCCCCTCAGCCAGCCATCACCACAAAATAAGAAAATATGTCTTGAGAAAGTCTTCAAAAACCCCTGCAAAAGATATAAAGGGTATCAGTCAAATGACAAAAAGGTTGAAAACATAGTAAAAATGGGTTTTATGCCTATGATTTATTTTCTAAAAGGATATAAAGTGGCTTCAGTCTCCATTTCAAACTCATTTGTCACATAGTGAAGAGAGAAAAGGGCTTAAGAAGAAAAACTGAGTTTTTGACTGTTTCTGGGAAAATTTTCCCGGCGCTGTGCAAATCAATGGCGTTAGGCAAATGCAAGCTGGCGCTGTGCTAATCCATCCTCTGCCTGTTCAAAATAACAAAGTGTTGTGCTAATCAGGGGTGGCGCTGCGCTAATCTTGGGCATTGCGCAAATGCAGGCCTGACTCGCCCGAAGACTGGCACTGTTGCATTCACCCAGTGCTGCGCTAACCCATGGGCATGCATGCCGGCGCTGTGAAAACAGGCCGACCCGACAGCTCGGGAAAGGCGCTGCGCAAACGTAGAAAACCTCCAAACCACAATTTCTCTGCTTTTGGTCACGAATTTCCTCTTCCATTTGATCTCAAAAGGTCTACAAAGAGCCAAGAGCTGGTAAGTGGCATTCTCTCCTTATCCCCAAGCAGTTTTAAAATTGTTTATTAGTCTCTGTAAGGCTTTGAAGTTCAAACCCTAGGTGGGTAAACCCTAAGTCTTGCATGCAAATGAGCCTTTGTTTTTGAACCTCCTTGAGACCAGTTTGATGTCATGTGAGGGTAAGTGAGCCAGGGTGGCTGCAATACACCTTTGATAAAAGCCTCCTTAGGCTCTAAAGCTACTCAATCCTAAGAACCCTAGCCTCCACATCACTCCTTCACCAAAGTTGACTTCATCACCATTTTCACCTTTCTTCACCAAACCCTAATTTATCAACCAACATATCCTATCATCATGTCAGGAGCTAATAATAGAAGTAGCAGTGATAAAGGTCAAAGGCCTTTGAGACCAAAACATAAGGGAGGAAAAGTCAATATATTGGAACCTCAAAGCACAGTGGCCATCACCTCCTCTCCTAGGATCCTGTCATGTTTTTAGAATGAAATATGTTTTCAATTTTGTGAGAAGGTCAAACAAGTGAAGAGCCACCCTGAGCTTACAAGGCTCCTCATTCTCAACTTACACAACAAGCACTCAAGCCTTGCAAGAGTGGATTTTGAGATCTCAGCATATGCCATCAATGAGGCCACAGGTATCCCTACTATGGGTGAGAAGTGGTTTAATAAGGGAAAACTGGACAAAAACTTTTTTGAGCCATTCATCAAAACAAGGTATAGAGAAGGCAACAAGACAATTTTTCCTTTCTCACACCTCAAACACAGATTTGCACCCTTGATGTTAGTTATCATGAAATGATTCACCTGTGAGGGCAGATACTCCAGGCTCTATTCCTACCATGTCATACTCCTCATGCATTTCACAGGGGTTAAGGTGCTCATCTTGCCTTACTATCTCTATAAGAGCATTGAGAAAATGTCTTTTGTTGTCTGGAGGAGGAATCATTCCTAGCAAATGCATAGCTTGTTCCACCATTCCCTGATCAAGATGGTGGTGCTACATCAGTTGGAGTAGCAAGGTATACCTTGGGATCTATTCATGGCCCATGAAGTTTTCACAAGCCCACAGCCTCCTCATCAACCAAATCTGTCCTCCTCATCTGCACAAGTACCCTCACCACAAGCAAACCTCCCTTCCTCTCCTTCTCTTAATGCATCAGGGGAAGCAAGAAGTGGCAATGAAGAATCACATGAATATCAGGATGAAGGTGATGATGAACTAGTCCATAATGAATATGATTTTGATGATTATGTTGGAAACCAAGAGGATCATGTTGAGACAGAGTACATGGAAACCAATGATGAACATGAGGATGAGCTAGCAAATGATGAACATAGTGATGACAGTAGAGGTGATGAAATCAGTGAGAAAGAAACAGAAATTAATGAGGAAGAGAAAGAGGGAAATGATGGTGAGGATGAGGGAAATGAACATAGCAATGGTGAAGACAAAAACAGTGAAAATTTGGAGGGAGGCAGTGATGGTAATGATGCAAATGAGTCAGCCCAAAGTGAAGAAAAGGATGATGCAGATGAACACAGTAATAACCAAGAAGATGTTGATGAAAATGAGAAGGCTGACAGTCAAGAAGACAGTGAACATGAAAGTCAAAGGGAAAATATGCATGACCATGAAAACAATGAGCAAAGTCATGAGGATAAAAGTGATTATATGGAAGAGGAAAATGATGAGGCAGAAACATAATTTGAAGAAGAGGACAGTGACAAAGAGGATGACATTGATGGGACATGTAGTGAGAAACAAGACAACAAAGGATATATTAATGATAGTCATGACAACTGTCATGACAGTCATGACACCAATCAGCCTCCTAGTGAACATGAAAATGATAACAATGTAGGGAATGATGAAGAGGAAATGGGTCCTAATGATGAACAAGACCAAAGTGAAGCAAGTACAGAGGATTATAATCAAATTGAAGACCAAGGTGACAATGCAGAAGGCAGTAAGGAAGGTAATGATGATGATGGTGTTGAAGTTCAAGAGGGCGGTGATCAAATAGAGCATGGGATGACTGATGGAGATCATAGTGAAGATGAAGGAGCAGGTGACAACACCAAGGGTCACAGCCATGATGAAGACACTACCAAAACCACCATCACTCATCTTGCATGCACATACCAAAGAGGGCCAACGCAAGTGTTTGTTGCCTCCAAAAGGCAAGGGACTTTTCCATTTGCATCAATTCCAAAGCTTGACAAGGGAAAAGAAAATATGGAAAAGGGTAAGAAACAGGTAAAGGTAGAAGAGGAGGATCCTGAAATAGAAAGGGAATTTGAACTTATCCATATAGACAGTGATGAAGAAAATTAAACAAGAATTTCAAACTCCCTCCTCTGAGACAAGAATGCATAAATAAAAGACCTAGAAGCTGAGTTGGGGAGTGCAAAGGATGCCATTCACTTCTATCATATGGAAAACAAGAAAATGAGTGCCCATAAAGCCATCTATGAGGCTAGAGCACTGAAATCCCAAAGAGAATCCCAAAGAGCACAAGTGAAACTATAAGAATACATAGGCCCATGTGAAGAAAGTGAAGGTGAAGAGGAACAACCTATAAAGAGGCCAAAAACCATAAGTTTAAGGAAAGCATTGGAAAAACAGAAGGAAGAGGAATCAGCCCTAGCAGAGCAACTTTCCCTCACTGAACTCCTTGCCATGGAAATTGAACATGATCTGGAGTCATGGTTTGAGAGGGAAAAAATACACCTAGAGACCAAGCTTAAGAAGGCAAATGAAGGCTTAGAGCTCCAAAGAAAGATGACCAAGCATTATGCAAAGAAAAACAAACTTGCTTGTGCCAAACTGAAGTAAGCCCTCATTAAAGTAAAAACCCTAAAGGAGGTAAAAGAGCATGATAGCCTTGGATTTTTGGCTGAGGCTTCTCAATAGTTATCCAAGACCCCTTGAGGGAGGTCCCCACCAATTTTGAGAAAATTTGGAAAACGTTTTGTTTTTTGTGAATTTAAAGGCTCATTAGCGCAGCGCCACTAGCACTATGCTAATACATGGAGCATCCGCAGGAGGAGAACTAAACGTTTTTTAATTTCTCACACTTAGCACACTTTTCTCACCAAGTTTTAGATGATTTGGAGCAGGTTTGACCCCTGAAAATGTCATAAAACCCCTTTTTTTTCACCATTCTGCCAATATTTTAGACTTGGCACTGCGCTAATGGAAGTCTTGGGTTTTTGACAATTTTACTAGGCTATAGGAGATTTATTAGGAAACTATAAGAATTTTTGGAAATTAGACTCATCAGGCTTTCCAACAAGCCATCACGGAGCCAAATCCGACATCGTGAAGGGGTCCAAAACTTGGTTGCAAACGAGCCTATTTTCTGCTAAAAGTGGCACTACGCAAATGGACAATTTAGTGTGTTTTGGACCAAAAGTCAACAAAACACACTCATTTATTGAAAAATCATATTTTAGTGTTTTTTGAGCCAAATCACTCTAGAATTAGGTGCAAGAAGTTATTTTAGCATTTATTTCATGAGATATTTTGTGCCTTGGGCCTTGCATGGTCTCTTAGGCATAAATGAAATTTATGAGTGATTTTGACATTTTCCAAATGTATCTAGGGGTTTTTCCCTCCTTTGCTGAGTTAAATAGAGCATGAGGGCTTCATTGTAAATGTTTTCATTGGATGAGATTTGAGAGCAATACATGCTTTTTATGAGCTTGGAGAAGAAATTGGTGTTGTTGAGTTTATGAATGGCTTGCTTGGATTGATGATAGAGAAGTTTGTTTGCAGGATCCCTAAGCTTGGTTAATGGTGATGTATTCTTAATTTTTTCATGTTTTCTTGTTATCATTATATTTCATCCTTCTTTGTTGTAGTAGAACAGAAAATTATAGGTTGAGAAATTCTCTTTGAAGCACCTTAGTCCTCCTGCCTTCTATTGCCTTGATGTTTTCCTCTGTTGGGTCAGCTTAAGGAATTCTTAACTGCTCCTTAGGCCCACCTAAACTTGTTTGTTTCATTAATGGATTAGTATGCTAGTTTACAAATATGTTTCATGGTAACCCCTACTTATTTGATGCTATCCAAACTCTGCCTTGAAACCTCTCTTTGAAGTACTACTTTCTAGGTTAAGTCAAAGAGGTCTTGTTTTGATCTTGCCCTTTGTCCATGCCTATCAGTTTTCCTTAAAGTTCTTTATAGCTTGATTTATGATGTTTAGGAGTTCCCTCTTCATGAATTAAAGGTATTTGTGATCTTAAATATTTTCTAAAGCTTGAATGTGAAATCAATAGAAGTTAAAAGAGTTTCTCGCCTTCTATATTTCATTGAAATTTTTTGGTTTGAATAGTTATTGGTTTAAGTATTTTCATTGATCTTAATGGTTTTCCCTACCTCATGAGTTATATCTTTTTCTTATTAGTGTTTAAGACCTCCTTGTTATAGGTATTTGATAAAGGATTCTTTATTTCCCTTCACCCTACCTTATTCACCAACTTGATGTCCATCCCACTTCACACATGACCTTAAGGATCCATTAACCTTGCTAGATTTTCCCTATAATGCACTTTGATTCATTATTGAGACATCCATGACTTTCATTGACTCCATATCCCAATGATTTAAAGACCTCTCACTCCACCTATTATACCTTTTCATCTTACCTAACCAAAACAAACAACAAACCCTACACTTAAAAACTAGCCTAAAATCAAACCCTAAATAGAAAAAAGTTCAAATCCTTTGCATACAATAGAGAGAGCCCTCTCTGAGTCCAGGAAGGCTAGGTCCTAGGACTCCAAAGACTGCTTTCATGTTACCCTGTGCATTTGGTCTACCAATCTTCCAAATCATGGGACACTAACATTCTGGCGATCACGGTGGGACTGAGTACATAGTAGCCTAAAAAACTCTTATAGACTCTTTTAAACCCTCAGTTAAGCTTATAAAATCAACTGATAGCCATAGAGTAGAATCTAGTTGTTTCACCATCCTAGAAAAATGATGACTTAGTTATAAGACACTCAATACAAACCTTATGGCTACATATAGAAACTCAAAAAACCCCAAAACATCCCTAGATTGGTTTTTTATCAGTTATTAGTGGTGGACCATAAACATACATCCTTAAAACATCAAAAAATATCCACCTATCAACTCCACTAGCCTCCAGTAGGCCTATTACTTCAATGGTTCTCATTAGACTCCCTGGGATTGTGTCAAATTAGCCCTGAGAAGTTTATGAACCAAGTTATATACTATGAGAGTTTACCAAGCACTAAGAGAGGCCAGCGTTCGAAAAACAGTCCTAAAAATTTCAGCCTCTTTGAATTTGAAATTTGAAATCTAGCTTCACATTGGATCAGTACCAGATCTCATTCGGACCCAAACCCTCCCTACAGAGTTAATGACCCGGAGAAGATTTTGTGGAAAATTTCTAGATTTGGAAACTTAACCACTATTAGGACCATTCATAGAGCAAGCTCTGTACCTGAACATCTTACAACTTTACAAGATCTCCAGTTTGACTTGCACCATAAAAAGAACCTTTTCAGAACCAAGTCACAAACTGATATTGACCAGACTAACCTTGAGCCCATAGATTTGCAGCAGAGTTCTAGTAGAGAAGCCTCTCCTTCCACACCACCTGACTTTCAGCTTCTCCATCACTTCAACTCTTTCCATACCAAATCTGCTCATAATCAGTTTGTTGGTCCAAGTACTTCCACCACACCCATCTATAACACCATTGTGCAGAACACTCTGCTTCATCATACACCTCCTTTCACAAACCCTCCTCTTGTAAACCCTCCATTAGCTCCCATCATGGAAGCTTGGTATGCCCCCTTGGCTTTACCTCAACCTCTAGTGCCTTTGCCAAATGACTACCAATCCAAGATCCCTCATTTCACAGGAGATGAGTCCATCATTGCCCAACAGCATGTAGATAGGATAAATGATGCCTTTGATTACATGGAAATAGAAGAAGAAACCATTAAAATGAGGATCTTTGCACAAATATTAGGAGGAGAGGCAAAAAAATGGTTCAAATAATTAACTCCTAACACAATACATGATCTCCCTTCCCTCTACCAAAATTTCATATACAAGTGTGAAATCAAGAAAAATCCCCTCCAAATCCTTTCTGAATATAACAACCTTAAGAGGAATATAGGGGAAAGTGTACAAGATTATTGCAACAGGTTTAATAGTGTTTACAATGCCCTCCCACCTCACATGAAACCCCCACAAGGCCTAGCACTAGTGAAATTTTCTGAAGGCTTTGATCTGGACATGACATTCCAATTGAAGGAGAGAGACCCTGAAACTTTAGAAGAAATGAAAAGGGCAGCTGTTAGTGCTAAAGTCAACTTGATTGAAAAGAGAGCTAGGATGAGGTCAGAAAAGAGAGTGACCTAAAAATATGAAACCATGCCCTCGACCTCCTCATCTGATACCAAAATGGACAGCCTAATGAGAAAAATGGAGAGAATGATAGAAAGGATAAACTTGAATGAAAGGACACCTCGTACGGAAAACCAAGAAAATCCCCAAAACAGAAATAGAGCTCAAAACTTCAGAACAGACCCTCCCCAAAACAGGCCAAGAGACAATGATCAACAAATTAGGCCACCCTACAAGATATTTATGTAGATGAAGAGGGAAGAGAGGCTGAAGAACCTGAGGAAAGCAATGTAAACCTGACAGGTTCTGATAATGAAGATGATTTTTTTCTCACAGAAAAGGAACAAGGTCTCTTTGCCTTTGATCGAACTCAAAAAAATTGTGAAGATTCTAAAGATTACCAATTAGGACTTGAAAATTCCATCATGGAAGTCCATATGCAATATGACCTTAGGAGCAAAAGAAACCAAGAAGCCTCCAAGAAAAACCAAATTGACACTGCTGCTAGGAAAGCTCCAGAAAATATTCTTAAGAGGACAACAGACACTATCAACACTATGGCTAAGAAAATTGATCCGAACAAAGAAAAAATCAGCCAGCAAAGTAGTGTCTCAAGCTACCCTAGTACCTCTACTAGTGGCCCTAAAAAAATTCTGTTGTCTAAAACCCATGATCAAAATCCGCAAATTAAACTTGTGGAAAAGGTTATGACTAAAAAACTGATGTAAATATCTATAAAACACAAATACATTTCAACTTTGAGGGAAATATTTCTAAAATAAAGATAACCATGCCTCTCAATGAACTGGTAACTCAAGGAGTGTATAGATCCCAAGTGCTGAAGGTCTTGAACTTAGGAAATGATACTAACACTCTGAATTTAACTGATGATGGGCCTAAATTGTTTTTTGGACCTAAGGTTGAGGGAAAGTATCAAGAAGGAGTTGTCCCTCCTTTCTATATCAGCCTAAACATACATGCCAAGATATTACACAATACTATGCTAGACTCTGGGGCCTCACACAACCGCATGCCTAAAGTTGTAATGGAGAGATTAGGCTTAGAAATAACTAGACCTTACAAAGACTTGTACTCATTTGATTCGAGTAGAGTCAATTTTTTGGGCCTAATCAAGGATCTTTGTGTCAATCTAGCACAAATACCTGCTAAGAGTCTTGTCATGGACATAGTGGTAGCAGACATTCCCCCTAAGTATGGCATGATTTTATCCAGATCTTGGGGAGCCAAACTTCAGGGAAACCTTCAACTAGATATTTTCTATGCTACTATCCCTGTTTTTAACCAGACAAGAAGACTATACCGAGAGTCACACATGAAGTATATGGTGAGTAGCCTAGATAGGCCAAACAACACCCCTGTCTATTCCATTCATTCATACTTAGATTCATTCATCTTGTATAATGAAAACAACATTAGTGAACAAGTGAATGAAAATGACAAAGATCTAGGCCCACCAGAACAACCAAACATATCCTCAACTGAAGAACATATCATCAAAAACTCTAGCAGCCCTCAATAAAAACATAATGATGAGCATGAAATAGAAAATCTTTGGAACATAACCTTTGATGGCTCTTGTGGAAAGGTTGGTTCAGGGGCTGGTGTCTGGATACATAACACAAATGAAGGCCATTCTTACAAACTAGACTTTTAGTGCACCAATAACATTACAGAATATGAGGCGGAAAGGTTGGTTCAGGGGCTGGTGTCTGGATACATAACACAAATGAAGGCCATTCTTACAAACTAGACTTTCAGTGCACCAATAACATTACAGAATATGAGGCTATCCTCCTTGGCTTACACTTGCTCAAAGATTTAGGAGCTAAGAAAATCTCTACCCAAGGAGATTCTGAGCTGATCATTAAACTAATCAAAGGTGAGTATTCAATAAAGAATCCAATATTGAGAGAGTACAGAAATGCAACCCTAGATCTCCTTAAAAACTTTGAGAAATATGAGTTGGTTTACATTCCTAGAGCCCAAAATAGTCTTGCTAATGAGCTTGCCTTTGCTGCCAACAATTGCCAAATACCACTTGCAAGTGAAAAATACATTGTCAAAGTCAAACACCAGCCTACAGTACCTGACAACATTAATCATTGGCAAGTGTTTGAGGGTGATGAACAAATTGATGATTTTCTTCAATCTAGGAATGAATTTACATTGACAAAACCAAGCTTATGGCATGAGAAGGATATTTTTGCTAACGAAAAGGCCCAAGGAATAGAGTTGTCCCCTTTTGCTGATATAAATATGCTTGCACATCCTTATGAGGCAGAAATGTTTGAGGATCTAGACCAAAAGGACCTTGAGCTTTTAGAATGTAAAGATGATACCTTACCAAGAGGCCTTGCACCATTAGAAAAGTTTTTTTATTTTAATGATGCAGCTAAAAAACCAAAAATAGAATCCACCGAGAATGATGTAGAGGAGTGTAACATTGGTAGCCTAAAGGAACCTAAAATGATCAAACTCTCCAAGACTCTTCCTCCTGACATAAAACAGAGATATATTGAACTTTTTCAAGAGTTTAAAGATGTGTTGGCATGGGGGTATGAGGATTTAAAATCATATGAAACAAGCATTATCCAAAAAAAATTCCTCTTAAAAAAAATAAGAAACCTTTCAAACAAAAATTGAGGAGAATAAACCCTGTTCTACTACCTTTAGTTGAGAAAGAGATTAAAAATGTGTATGGTGTTGGTATCATAGTTTCCCTTCAATACTCAGAGTGGGTTTCAAACCTTGTGTCAGTTAGGAAGAATAATGGGGAGATTAGGCTTTGCATTGACTTTAGAAATCTGAACAAGGCCTCCTTAAAAGACAACTACCCCTTGCCTAAGATGGATCACATACTTCAAAAGGTAGTTGGCTCTAAGATAATCTCACTGCTTGATGGCTTTTCCGGTTACAACCAAGTGCTAGTATTCCCGAGTGATCAACACAAAAATTCCTTCACCACACCTTGGGATACATTCATGTACGTTAAAATGCCATTTGGGTTGATGAATGTGGGGGCCACTTTCCAAAGGACCATGGACATAGCTTTTCAGAATACATAGGCTACTTCATAGTCATTTACCTGGATGACATCATTGTTTACTCTAAGACCGATGAAGAGCACTTAGTTCACCTCAGAAAAGTTTTTGAAAAATGTAGGAAGTATGGCCTTTCCTTGAATCCTAAGAAAACATTGTTTGGTTCCCAGGAAAGAAAACTCCTAGGCCACATCATCTCATAAGAGGGAATCAAAATAGACCCCAAAAGGATTGAAGGCATATTACAAATCAACCATCCTAGAAACATTAAGGAGTTACAATCTTTCATTGGGAAGATAAAAATTTTGAGGAGGTTCATCCCCAACCTTGCTGAACTCTTGAGGAATATTACAAACACACTTAAAAATGAGATAGGGTTAAATGGACCTTGGAAGCTAAACAATCCTTTGAACTGGTCAAACTAGCCCTCACTCAAACACCGGTTCTAATCAGTCTCGATTTTACCAAATACTTCTACATTTTCTCATTTTCCTCTAAACATACCATTGCTGCAGTGTTACTGCAAAAGAACATGACAGGGCAAGAAAAACCCATAGCCTTCTTTAGCAAAGATCTTAGAGATGCTCCTCTCAAGTATAAAATCATGGAGAAGCAATCCTATGCCTTAATTAAGGCATTGAAAGACTATAGAGTTTATATCTTACATTCTCACATCATTTATTTTGTCCCACACATAGTTTTCAAAGATATTTTGAATCATGACCTTGATGGTAAAAGGGGAAAGTGGATTGTTATTATCTTAGAATACGACTTAGAAATCAGACCCACTAAACTAATCAAAGGACAAGGGCTTGCAAAACTTATGGATGAATCAAATTTCAAAGCCTTAGATATGAATATGGTTGATTTTTTAGAAGAAGAAGAAGAATGCACAACTCCCCATGTTGAAGAAGCATTTCTAAATTCATATTGGTATGCTGATATTCTATATGTGCTTTTCTATATTAATTCTCCTCCTACATTATCAAATGCAAAAGCTAGATTCCTGAAACAAAAAGCTTTGAAATTCTGCATTTTAGATGGAATATTATATTGGAAGAATCCTATTGGTATACTGCTTAAATGTTTGCTTGAGGATGATGCAGGTAAGATCATGCATGAACTGCATGAGGGAGAGTGTGGAGGCCATATTTACTATAAAACCACAGCCAACAAGATCCTTAGAGCTGGTTACTATTGGGCCACCCTTTTCCCCCACACCCACAAACTTGTCATGACTTGCCACAAGTGCCAAATTTTTTATGGCAAGAGAAAACTCTTACCTTTGCCTTTGCATCCCATTACTGTTGAAGCTCTCTTTCAAAAATGGGGGTTATAATTCATTGGTGAGATTCACCCCACCTCATCTACCCAACATAAGTGGATCCTCACTGCCACTGATTACTTTACCAAGTGGATAGAAGCCATCCCCTCTAGAAATTCCACCGATTCAGTCATTATCAAATTTCTTGAGACAAACATCCTGTCTAGATTTGGTTGCCCCAAAAATATCATCATAGATAATGTTGTTTCCTTTTCATCCAAAAGAATGGTTTACTTTTGTTATAAATATCATATCACACTAGGAAATTCCATGGCTTATTACCCTCATGGCAATGGGCTAGCTGAGTCCTCTAACAAAATCTTGGTCAATATCATCAAGAAGCTTCTACAACAGAATCAGAAGGCATGGCATGGAAATATTGTAAATGAACTATGGGCTGATAGACTAACCACCAAGAAATATATTGGTATGTCTCCCTATCAACTAGTGTATGGCATGGATGCCATTTTCCCAACATGAAAAGAAGGCTAAAGAAAACCATTCATTTGCAGTAGACAAGGGAAGAAGTTTATAACAAGACTCAAGCAGTGCAAGAAAACATAAAGAAAATCATTGACAGAAGAACTAAATCCAACAATTTCCACATTGGAGACACAGTGCTGAAATGGGATTCCAGGAGGGAAGACAAAGGTAAACATGGTAAATTTGAGAATTTGTGGAAAGGTCCTTATCTCATTCAGTAGCTTAATCTTGATAGTTGAGTAGTCTAGCTAGAAAATAAAAGAGTTCACTAGCATAATCTGAACTCTTGGAAGAAATAAGATAGAAACAGATATATTTTTTTGCTTTCAAGATAAAAATAATGTCAAGGGTTTCCCAGTTCAGTTGCACCCAATGAAGAAAAAATGTTAGGCAAGTAGGTTGGGAAGGTAAAGATGAAGTTGAGCTAATCATGTCTTTCAGATTATTGATATCACAACTTCAAAGAAGCATCAGCAAGTTAAAAGAGGTAAAAATATGCCCAATGGATAAGGCATTGGTCTCCATTAAGCTAGAGATCTAAAGTTCTGGACACCTCCTGAAAATGAGATGCCCTCCCCAATTGGAGCCACTGTTAGTCATCAATAATTTTTTCCTTTGTATATGACTAAATTCTTATCCTAGATTTCTAGAAAAAAAGTCCATGAACATTGTGAGTTATAGAAATCTCACTGCCTTCATTATCCTTAGGATAATTTTTTCACTATTTCACCATCCCATCATGGGCTCATGTCATTCATTTTGTCTATGTTTTGTCACCTTTGGCCTCAATCCTCTGTTTTTTTTTGCCTATCCCCTCTACTTCTACCTAGGGCCACCAATCAACCAGCTCTCTTATTTCTCCAAAAAAGACCTCAAGCATTGATGGTCTCAAAACTATCTCTGTAGGCTCTTTAGATAAATCAAGTACATTGGATTTTGGATCTTCAGTACATTAGTTTGTACAAAACTCTTTTGTACACCTAAGGATCCCAAATCAAGTTTTCAAGCGAAGGCCAAGTCCAAAGAGCCTTCCACTGGGTCACCTAGGGTTTCATAGATCATAGGTTGGATTTGGTGTTCTAAAAATATACGTTTCTCCTGTGTAAATAGGCTGCATTCAAAGAAGAAGAAGGTCAAGTAAATTTATCCAAAACTTATAAAAAACCTTTCAAGGAAGGCCTCCTTGGCCCAAGCACAATTTCTGCAAGGGACAACTGCAGTTGCTCACATTTATGCAAAGAATGATTGTGTTAGGAATCTGTAACTTCAGCAGATTGGTGAGACTAAAGCTGCAAATACAACATTTGAACCACTTTGGGATTATAGGATCTAGCGCTCCTGAATCCAAAGAGGGATCTCTCTATAAGTGCAAATATTGATTTATCTTTAAGGCTTGAAATGTGATATTAGGCTAGTTATGAAGAACAAGGTTTTTGTTTTTTTTGGTTGGGCAAAGATATGTGAAGGTGAAGGAAGTCTAAATGAAGGGTGAAGGTGAATGAAATTGAAAGAATGATTCAGCTAAAAGATAGGCAAGAAGCATCTTCAATCCATTGGGCTATGGAGTCATAGTATGATTTAATTGAAACAGAAAGGTTCAAGAGTGGTCCATTGGGCAAGTCATCTATGTCTAAGGATCTCTTTAAGTTGATTTTATGGAATGGAATGGAACAATAAGAAGGGGAATCAAAAAAATGAAGAATAAAGAGCAGCCTAAGATCAAGTAGGTACTTTGAAACTATCCTGCTTTTGGAATGCACTTAAGAAAAACATTAAAGTAATATAAGATCATGTAAGTATTTTGAAACTATTCTGCTTTCGATGCACTTTCAATAGAAAACATTTAAAACACAAAAAGAATAGCTTAAGATCAAGTAAGGACTTTGAACCTATCCTGCTTTCAGCATATTCAAAGGGAAACTTTTCAAAGCAACTGTTGGAGAAGAAACTAGAGGACAAGGCTCACCATAGACCTTCCCTAGCTCCGCTTTACTTAGCAAACTTTTCAAGACAACACTTAAGATAAACAAAGAATAGTCTAAGATCAGGTAAGGAATTTGAACCTAGCTCGCTTTCAACATAACCCTAGGGAGACTTTCGGACAACCTTTGGAGAAGAGACTAGAGGATAGGGCTAACCATAGACTTCCCTAGTTCAACTTTACTTAGCAGATACTCTGAAAAATAACATTCAAGAACAATGTTTAAAATCTAGACAAGAAGAGAAGGGAATTCCAACATCTTGACTTCTTGATTGTATTAATTCATTCTTAAACAACACAATTGGAAGAAAAACATGTAGATAAAGCTTATCGAGAAGAGCAAGGTACCTTTGACAAGAAATCCTAACTCTATAATTGTTGTTCTTTATTAAAGAAGATGGACGAGAATGAAAACAAAAAAGAAAATAACAATTTAGAATAATAAAAACATCATTGTTGACATAGACCAGGATCGCATAAATCAGCCTTGTATTTGATGCTTAAAACCGAGTTAAAATCATCAAGTCCAGTGGTTCTCTACAGCTTCAAACTTCTCATCTCAACTTAGGTATCTTCAATTACAAACAGAGCTTACAGCGGCTTCAGAAAACTATTTACGAGCAACATATATGCGAGTGACCAACATTATCTCATCTTCTACAAAAGTATTTATCGAAGAAATGAGAAGGTGTGATGAGAGAAGAGATCTTTAGGTTCAATTAATACGAGTCTAATGCTTCTTGGCCTTTGAGGGGCTCAATGGAGAATATTTCGATATTTCTCTGCATTAATTGGTTTACATTAAGTTTTAAGCTTGTTGGGCATATTTTGTTGACTTAAAACTCTTTCGAGCAGGATTTGCAATAACTCCGTCGCTTTAAGGCAAAATATCACTCACCGAGGCAATAACTACGCCTTTCTTTGATTTATGAGGCCACGGGTGGCGCTTTTGGTAGCTGGAGAGGATTCATTTGGCCTCCGATGTGGCGATGGAGGCTTTCTCGAATTGATAGAATTCTTTATCTTTCCCTAAAAACACCTTTAATTCACTTTAGTTATGTGTTTTACGACAAATTAGGCTTAATCCGTGTCTTCCGGGTCTTCATGCTATCTTTAATCGTGGATTAGGCCTTTGATAGCTGAATTTATGCCTTAATCCCATAACACCGTGTTAAAACCTTTAAACATTTATTTCTCGCTTTGATTTTATCCTTGGATACCGATACTCCTTATCTCGTGGAGTTTGTTGTGTTTTTATTGCTTTTGCGGGCGCAAAGAGTGTTTTAAAATAGCATCGGTGCTCATGAGGCATGGAGAAAACATGATATGGAACCCTACAGAGTGATCTCCTTGAAGGATAAATGCCTAGGGGATCGTCATCCCCGGCCTTTGATTTCCTTTAAAACTATGGATAAACCTTTACAAACTCGCACAAACAAGAGAAAGTTATTAAATCCTCTGTGGATGTTTTAAATCGCTTTGGAGGTTGAGGTTATAGCGCGACCATTGGATGAAAGCATCCAACGGCGAGGATTGCTCGTTGGGATCAAAAGGGGAGACAGTGGACAAACGGTGGTGGAGATTAAGTCCGGGTCATTGATCTACAAATATCAACGATCGAGATTGATCGGGTTTATATAATGCGGAGGGGGGCTACATTATAGAGAAATGGGAGAATATACAAAGGAAATGGGTGAGAAACCTTTGGCGGAGGGAAAAATAGTGTTAAAATGAAATTTGGGGTTTCGGAAAAGACTCGGGCCGTCGAATTAGATCAGCCCAAAAAGAGATCAACGGCGAAGATTTGTTGATGAGGTCTCTTGGAAGAATGGAGGAGGGCGATAGTTAATGGTTAGATTAAATCGGGACCGTTAGATCTCGCGAGATCAACAATGGAGATTAAAAACGAGGGAATGTAATGCAAATGGGGTAAGGTGGTTTCGGCCATAAAAACCACCGGTGTCACGTTGCTTTGGGGGCGCTTTTCAAAATTTCTCAAAAGAAACGCGATATAGGTTTCCAGCCAACATGTGTCCTTTAGAAACGACTCGTATCGTGTAATTTTTAGGAATTAACTATCGAACTCGAATTACGCAATATGGGTCCCCTGGTCATTGGATGAAGGGCAAGCGAGATCCAACGGTGGAGATGAGAGTGCGATAATACAAGATGCGCGAGTGGAAGATGGTGGGCGGGCTCAAGATGGTTTTAATCTCGACCGTCGGATCATAGGAATGAACGGTCAAGATTTGTTGATGGAGAGATGGGTCCCAAAGGAGTTGAGCCTATCGGGTTGAATATGGATCGTTGATCTAAAAGATAAACGGTGGATCTTTGAAGAAAATTTTAAACTACGAGGTTTTATGAGAATAATAAAGGGTGTCGAGTTTTAACCCGGATCGTCGGATCTATGAAATGGACGGCCCCGGATCCAATCGCGGGATCGTCAAACGGCGGAGGAGAGATGAAGACGCATAAGAAAATTTGTGATGCGATTGCACGCGGACCGTTAGATATTTAGAGATCGACGATCAGGGAATGAATCATGGGATAAAAGTGGAGGAAAATGGGCGGAGTTTTGATTAATTTGGGCCGTCGGTTCTTGTGGATTCGACTGGTTCGATTGAATCGCAAGTTTTGCAATCAAAGGAGGAGAGAGTAATAGCACAAAGGTTTTTTGTGATGCAATTGAATCAAATCCGTTGATCTTAGAACCGGATCGACGGTTAGGAATTAACTACGAAGGTCAAAGACGGAGGGGCGAGCTTTCGAAAAGAGCAATGTGGACCATTAGATCCGGGTATGGTGGAACGGATCAACGGTCGGGAAACCATCGCAAGGTTGCAATCGAGAGGTAGGCAATAAACCTTTGCAATGCGTCCAATGAAAAAAATTCAATGCGATGCATCGACGCTTGTTGATCGGTTTTAGATCAACGGCTGAAAATTCACCAAACCATGAACTGTCTGGATTTGTTAAAACATAGGAAAGTTGGGTTTTTTAATAAAATACAAAGGAAATTTTGTTTCGAGGAGGGTTTTTATATACAAAGGACTTAATCGCAATCGGAAAATTTAAAAGCGATGAGGTAACAAGATGAGGGGAAGCCTTATTGTGATTGCACGATTAGGCCTTAGTGCCGGTTGTGGCTCCGGAGTTTTATGAAAAGATGAAGGGATCGGGGTTTAAAAGGAAAGAGATAATCGCATCGGAAATTTATGGAAACAGAAGGCGAATAAGGAAATAAGAACACCCCGATTGCAATTGCGTGATGGGGGGTTTAGGCCGTGGGTCACGGCTCCGGTTTTATACGAGAAAAAAAGGGAGTTGGGGGCTAAGGCCAAAGGGGCTTAAAGCCTTAGTGGAAAATATGAGTTCTTAGGCCAAAATGGGAGATTTTCAATGCTTTTTTTAGCTTTCGGTAGAAGGGGAAAAAGGGGGTTTTTAAACCTTCCAAAAGTTTTTTTTCAAAGGTTTAAAGGGAATTTCAAGGGAATGAGAGGTAAATGAAATTTTTTTATGAATGAAATGGAGAAGGGAAAAGGAGAAGGGAAAATGAGGGAAAATGGAAGTTTTCAACAGATCTTTTCCTTTGATAAACAACAAATTTTTTTCGGTGTTTATGAGGGAAACAACAGTGAAGGTTTCCTGAAGGAAAAAGAGACATCATTAAGACTTCAAGAACTCACAATTTTGAAATGAATTATTTCTTGAAGGCTAGAAAATATCTAGCCACCATTTGATAAGACAAATTTTTATAGGTGGCTAACGATGCTCCAACTTGGGATGGCAGCTCCTTGGAGGTGCCAAGAACCTTAGACATGTCTTCTTTAGAAGCCGATCAATGCCTCATCCATTGGGCTGCACTTGCTTTCTTTTCTTCGATATTCTTTTGCTCGACAATGTTAGCAACCATTAAAACCAATGGAATTCTATCAAAACAAGCTTTCTACCTACCCAATCCTAATGATCTAACATTTCTTCTTCTTTTCGTAGTGCATTTGGATTGGAAAAATGTTTTTACAAACATTTTATTCTTTTTTGAAAACATAAAAAATAGTCTATTTCTACCCTTATTTCTCCATGAACTCGTATTAAGCAGCTTGAGTCCATAAGCTTCTCTACCTAACTACTATATGTTAGGATTAAAAGCTGTCTAACATATTTTTATTCACTAATTTCTAAAACAGAAATTTAAAAGCGATCAAGTTAGGATTGAACAATCTAACTTGTTGTTGATCTATGGCATAAAAAAAGCCGCACATAGATAATTATTTGTAGAAAATTAAATCAAAATGGTGAAAGCTTAAGATCCGAAAGTTTAAGAATATCCTTCGTTTTCTTTAGCTCTGTTTCTTACTTTTGTTTGAGTTGTCTTATATTCTTTTTCTGGTTCAAGTTTTGGGCATATTAGAACTAGTTTGCTTGTGTCTTTGGCTCAAGATTAAAACAGATTAGAGCCATGCATATTTTTGAAACTCATAGGTTCCGATTTTTTAGCTTATTTGAACCTTTTTTTCTTCTATCCTAATCTACCTAACCGATAAGCCAAAATTAAGTTGTTTGGAAAATCCATTTCTCTAACCTATCGACAGATAAATTGAAAACTAATTAGTCATGATTGGGTTGTATGACTAACTAGGAGTGTGTTTCTTAGGAGTGGCATTTGAGCTTGCACACTTTTAGACTTTGTTTCTCCTTTTTGGTATAGGGTTGTACCTTTCTTTGTTTTTGCAAACTCGCCCTCTTTTCTTTTGTATTGTTTTTTTTATTTTTTTATTTTTGTAACTTTGAATGCAATGATGGATGTAATATTCATAATGAGAAAAAAATAAAAAATTCTTCCAAACCGATGTGGTCAAGAAAAATAGTGCTTTGAGCATCCTCGCCATTGACATGACCCCCAAACAGTTCATCTCCATTCAATTCCTACAAGAAATAAGCATTGTTACCGTAGTAGAGTGAATGATATAAGGACCAAGCCACAAGTTATCAAATTTTCCATGCTTTCCCTTGTCTTCTCTCCTTGAATCCCACTTTAAAAACTTTGTCACCAATGCTGAAATCATTGGCCTTTGTCCTTCTATCAAAAAGCTTCTTGATGCTTTCTTGATTTTGTAATGCTCGTTGTAGACCTCCTCTCTGGTTTGCTAAAGATGTATGGTATAATTTATTCTTCCGATCATGTCATTGTCTTCATAATGTACTTCCCTGGATCAGCCTTCATAACTCGGCACTCCAAGGTTGGTTGGGAAAATTGCATCTATCCCATAAACAAGCTGGTAGGGTGACATTCCAATGGATTTTTTAAGCGTTAATGCATCGACCACGGTGCATGCACCCACTTTGTGTGCCAAGATTTCTTATTGTCCTCCGACGAACTTCTTGATTATGTTCAACAAAATTTTGTTTGAGGATTCTCGCCAACCCATTACCTTGAGGGTAATAAGAAGTAGAATGACCTAATGTAATATGATATTTGTGACGAGAATTCAACCATATTTTTTGGATCCAAATGCGAGTACGCATTATCGTTGATGATATTCCTAGGACAACCAAATCTAGAGAGGATGTGAGTTTCAATGAATTTTATAATGACACAATCATTGGCTTGCCCTAAAAGGGATGGCTTCTATCCATTTGGTAAAGTAGTCTGTCAGTGCGGTGAGAATCCATCTATGCTCGCGAGATGAGGGTGGATGGATTTCTCCTATGAAGTCTAGACCCCACTCGCTAAAAGGGAGCTTCAACGGTGATTGGATGTAAGGGTAAAGGAAGCAATTTTCTTTTGACTTCAAAGAGTTGGCATTTATGACCGGAAATGATCATTTTATGGACATCATGAAAGAGGGTGGGCCAATAATAACCAGCTCTAAGGATTTTATTTGCGGTTGTATTCCAATAGAGGTGGCCTCCACATTCTCCTTCGTGGAACTCATGCTTGATTTTCTCTCGCATCATTCTCGAGCAAACATTTAAGCAATAACCCACTAGCATTTTTCCAATAAAGAAATTTATCTAAAATGCAGTAGTTAACAGACTTTTAACTTTAAAAAACCTTGCCTTTGTTTTTTTTTCAAACCAAGAGGTGTATTCAAATTGAGAAAAACAAATACAATATCAAACGATACCAAGAGGAATCCATAAAATAATCTTCAACAATGGGAGTTGACATTTCCTCTTGTTCATCTAAGGCATTTATCATGTTTATATCAAGAGCTTCAAAATTTGATTCAACCATTAATCTTGCTAGTCCTTGGCCTTTAATGAGTTTAGTGGGCTTGATTTCTAAATCATATTCGAGTATCACAACTATCCACTTACCTCTCTTGCCATCTATGTCCCGTGTTAGAATGTCTTTCACAAGCCGAATTTGGGACAAAGGCAATTATATGGGAGCATAGAATATAAACTATGAAGTCTTTTAAGGCTTTGACTAAGGCAAAGGCTTGTTTTCCCATGATGTTGTACTTCAGAGATGCATCTCTCAATGCCTTGTCGAAGAATGCAATTGGTCTGCTCTTGTCCCCGTGGATTTTTTCTCGTAAACGGACAATAGCTATTGTATGTTCCCTGATGCGAATGAAAAAAATGTAAAAATCTTTTGCAAAATCAGGGACTTATTAGAATTGGTGTTTTGGTTAATGTTGTTTCACCCGACTCAAAAAGATTTCTTTGCTTCCAAGGTCCATTTAACTCCTTGTTCCTTTTTCGAAAGCATGTTTGTAATTTTTTCTAAGGAGTTTAGCTAAGTTCGGTATGAACCTTCTCAAGAAATTAATATTTCCAATGAAAGATTTAAGTTCCTTGATGTTTCTAAGATGAGTAATTTGCAATATAGCCTCGGTCCTTTTTGGGTCTATATTTATCCCCTCTTCGGATATTATATGTCCAAGTAGTTTACCTTCTTGGAGACCAAACATTGTTTTCTTCGGATTTAAAGATAACCCAAACTTTCTCGCATTTCTCAAAGACTATTCTTAAGAGCTTTAGGTGTTCTTCATCTTTTTTTGAAAAAACAGTGATAACATCAAGACAAATAATGATGAATTATCCTAATTCTTCTAAGAATGCAATGTCCATGGCTCTCTCGAAATGTAGCACCAACATTCATTAAACCAAAGGGCATTTTCACATACATGAAAGTGCCCCAAGGTGTAGTAAAAGTTGTCTTTAGTTGATCATCGGGATGTACTAATATCCGATTGTATCCCGAGAATCCATCTAGCAAAGAAATCCTTTTAGAACCAACTACCCTTTGTAAAATATGATCGATCTTGGGTAAAGGGTAGTTGTCCTTCAATGAGGCTTTGTTTAAGTCTCTAAAGTCAATCACGAGCCTAATCTCTCATGTTTTCTTCCTAACTAACACTAAATTAGACACCTATTATGAATATCTAATAGGAACAATAATCCCGACTTCATATATTTTCTTGATTTCCTTCTCAACCAAAGGTAATCGAACGGGGTTTATTCTTCGTAGTTTTTTGTTTAAATGGATTTTGGTTTTCCTTGAGAGGTATCTTGTGTCGAATTATCTCAATGTCATAGGAATTTAGATCTTCATAACTCCACATAAAAATATCGGAAAAATTCTTTGAACAACTCAATGTATTTCGAGTTTGATGTGAGCTAGTAAAGTCTTAGACAGTTTGATCATCTTTGGTTTTAGTTCATCGCCTATATTACACTCTTCTACCTCGCTTTCAATAGGCTCCAGCTTCAGCTTTCTTGGAAACATTATTGAAATCAAACAACTCTTCTAAAGGGACCCGGACCCTTTGGCAAACTATGTGTGTCAGATTGCAATGTTTCCAAGTCTTCTTTTGGTAAATCCGTACTAATCTCCGTGTTATGTTCAAGTTTATTAGCTAACATATTTATAACAACAATCTCCGGAGATTTTAATTCTTCATCAAGTATATTTTTCCTCGGTAGAACAGATCATCTTTCATAATCCGAATCCGAACTTGGTAGTTCAAATTCATTTCTAGACTCGTAGGAAGTCTTCTATTTGTTTGTCCCCATCAAACACTTGCCAATATTTCTCATTATCGGGGGGCAAATGGTATAAATTTAATTTGGGTGGTGCATTGTTTGGTTTCATAAGGTGTCAAGCATGTTCTAGCAAAGAAAAGCTAAACTCGTTAGCTTGGATATTTTGATCTCTTGGGACAAAAATCAGTTGGAATTCATCAAATGTTTTCAATAAATCCATGACATCATTCCTATATGCTCTAAGTCCAGTGGTGTTTGGCACTATATTCCCCATTCACTTGCTTTATAACCGCTCAGTAATCACCATGCACCTTTATCCTTTTGGCCCCTAATTTCCTCAATAAATGCAAGAGCCTAAAAGAAGCGCTTCATATTCAGCTATGTTGTTGATGCATTGAAAGTTTAATTTGCGTGCATGCCCTTCGAGATGATTGTTCATTGTATTATGAAGCCACACTCCCACACTCGCATCATTCTTGGTGCAAGACCCATCAAAGTTCATACTCCAAAGAGGACTAGCTTCGTATTCACTAGTTTGGTTACTATCCTCTTCATCTAGTGCGCTTTTGGATTGCTCTTGAAGATCAACACTATATTGAATTTGTTTTATTTCCTCATGTTTTTTCATCGTGTTGAGGACTCTTCTCTTGACTTTCAAGGTTGAAAAGCAATGGATGATTTATTTGCGGCTCTAGACCAAGTAATTTGTTTGTTTGTGATTTTCTCGATTTGGCAAATCGTTTAGACACTTCTATCTTGTCTTCCTCTTTTTTCTATATTTGCCACTAACTCGCTTAAAGTTTCTTTTTCACCGAATGTTTCATCATTGAATAGGATAAATGAATCTAGGCTCGTATGTACGGAATAAAGAGGAGATTTTTGTGGTCTCTCTTGGTCGGTAACCATGTATTTCATATGAGATTCCTTGTAAAGTCTTCTAGTCTCGATTGAAAACGAGGGATGGTTGCATATGTCATGTCCATCTGCATTGTTCCTTGTAACTTAGCTCCCCACGATCTTGATAACAAAATACCATACTTGGGGGGGGTACATTAGCCACAACAATATCCATTAATAAACACTTGGCTGGAATTTTTACTAAGTTTACACAGAGGTCTTTGATTAAACCTAAACATTTCACTCGCTTGAGTCAAAGGAGTAAAGATCTTTGTACGGTCTAGCGATTTCAAGGCCTAGGCTCTCCATTACAGCTTTGGGCATTAAGTTATGAGAGGCCCCCTGAATCATGCATTGCATTGTGTAAAATTTTGTCATGAATATTTAAACTCGACATAAAAAGGAGGAACTGTCCTTCTTGATATCTACCCTCAATCTTAGGACCAAATATAAGCTCTAGTTGGTCATCATTAAGATTGACTATGTCATTATTCTCTTCTATGTTAAAAGACTTCAAAATTTGGGATCTATATACATCTTGGGCAACTAATTCAATGGAGAGGAATGATATTTTGATTCCGGAAATTTCTCGCTCCAAACTAAAAGGCATCCGATTTCTTAAAATGCTTGTTTCAGCTTTATTAACTACCACTCTATCAGCAAAAATCAATTTTCTCGGTTTCCTCTATTTACATTTGTCAAAATTGTTTTTAACAAGAGCACTAGCCGAGGTGCTAACGCTGCTAAGGTTTACACTCGTTTTTCATTGCTTTGAGTGCCTTTTTTCTTTGTTTTTATCGTAATTTCCAGCCACCTGTTTTGTCTTTTCGTTTTGTAACCTTTGATTTATTTACAAGGTCGTTTTTGCGTAACTTTCGTAGGTCTTAGTCTTGGGATTTTTCTTGATTGATTTTACTCCTAAGGTCATATTCTTTTGGGGTTTCTATGATGACATTTTTCTAGTTCTTGATAATAAAATTCATCTTCTTCTCTTTTATCATCATAGGGTGTGTATAGACCTTATTTCCTATTGTAATGAACTTCGAAATCGTCATTATCTACTCCCAACATATTTATGTCATCTTCCAATATTTGTTCACTTGTTTCTTCAACCTCACTTACATAGTTTTCGTGGTGTAGTGGTGAGGAGTAACGTTGATCATTTTCTCGATTTTTTTATGCTTATTTTCTTCAAAATTTCACTTGGTTTTCGAGCTTTGGTTTTGCGGGAGTCGGCTGTTTTGGACGAAGCTGCTTCTCTTGGCATGTTTGTTTTTTGGTCATCTTTCCACGTCGGTCTAGATGACAAAGGCGGTGCGGCATTTTCAAAATGACACTTTTCTTTGCCTTTATTTCGTTTTTTTCCATTAAATTACCCCATCGCAAGAGATCTTTTGCATATTTTCAAGAGTTGCATGATTTTCTTCAAGTTAGCGGCACGAAAAATGCGAAAGTGTTTACGACAAATGCGAAAACGGCAAAACACCCATTGCAATAAATCGAACGAAGCAGAGCGGATTTTGTAGCTGTGTAGCTGTGTAGCTAGGACTCCGCGTTGGACTCCGCGTTGGACTCCGCGTTGGACTCCGCGTTGTGATGCCTTGTGTAGACTTGTAGATTTCATGCCTTCATGCCTTGTGATCCTTGATTTGATTTTGATTTGGGGGGGGGGGAAAGTGGAGGGTGGAGGATGGTAGAGGATTTAAAGGACTCATTGGAGGATTGGAGGGCTATTTGTAGGTGGCAGGCTCTGTGTAGATTTGTGTAGATTTCCTATTTGAGGATTTGTAGAGGCCATTCTGTGTAGATTTGCAGAGGATTTCCATTCGTAGATTTGAGGGCTAGGACTCCCATGCCTTCGTAGATTTCTGCGATTTGCGATCCTTGTAGATTTCATGCCTTCTGCGATCCTTGGACTTGTGATTTCATGCCTTGTGATTTGGCAGGTGGAGAGGTGGAGAGGTGGAGGGTGGAAAGTGGAGGGGTGCTAGTAGAGGGGTGGAGGGTAGAGGGTGGTAGAGGGGTTGGAGGGATTGGAGCCTTTTGGAGACTAGAGGGTGGAGAGGGTTGAGAGGGCTAGAGGATGCTAGAGGGGGGGGGGGGGGGGGATTGGAGGGTTGTGTTGTGTAGCTTTCCGGCCTTGTGTTGTGTTGTGTTGTGTAGGATTTCCGGCCTAGGATTTCCGGCCTTGTGTTGTGTTGTGTTGTGTTGTGTTGTGTTGTGTTGTGTTGTGTTGTGTTGTAGCTGGGATGATGATCCTGACCTCAGGTGATCCTGACCTCAGGTGATCCTGACCTCAGGTGATTTTGTGATTTTGTGATTTTGTGATTTTGTGATTTTGATTTGATTTGATTTATTTACAAGAGATGGTATGAAGATGAGAAAAATCGTCAGATCTCTCAGAGGGACTTGGGTCCCTCTTGCACCAAGAAGCTGATGTAATAGGTATAGGGAAATTCTGAGCCATTATGGCAATGCCCCTACATTTTCAAAAAGAGTTCTTGCTAAGTGCCTATGAGTTAGTTAACGAATGGGATTCTCATTGGCACAACCTAGAAATGGCTGTATTTGAACAACATTATGCTTAATCATGATGGTAATTTTTGGTATTATATTGTTTATATGCTATTGATTTGCATTCACTACTAAAAATTGTTTTTTTAGAGTTTTTCTTGATGTTATGATCTCTTTAAATTTCACTTCATACTTGAATTTTCAAACTATTTGTTGATATGTCGATGGTGCTAGCTTAGGTACACAAAATTCATCTTCCCATCATGGGCTATTTTCGCTCGAACAACGTACTTAGTGAGTTTTCGAGGGATTTAATGGCATTTCAGAGATCAACGAAAATACGCCTAGTATAGCACGGTTGATCGTAATCCTCTCCTATACTATTTCATTTAAAATAAATGTACAATCATAAGGTTAGACTCACAACTTGTAGTACTACAACTTACTACTATTTATTCGTTACAATCCAACACCTTCATATTGTTCTCAAGAGTTCGAATTGGAGAGACATTTTGATTTCATTCAATACGAACACCTTTCCGTAAATCTTAATACTTTAACTAATTCATTAGCTACTCGAAGCGGTAGAAATTTCGACATAAAAAAGAAAAAATATCTGTATCATTGAATAGGACTTTATTAAACATAGGAAAAATTATGAAAATACATAGATAGATAGTTATATTTTTTTTACAAAACTCAGGCCAAGACACGTCATTATCCGACCTCAAATGTATGTGCAAAATCACAAGTAACTAGGTGCCTTGTAATATGCTATCGATCTAGCAATCCTATGAAGCAACTGGCATCCAACCCAAGCAGGAACCCCAATAGTGTGCTCTTCGGTGTTTGTACGAAGTTTTCTGATCCTGCAACACAGAATCCCAAAACATCAACCTCTACAAAAGCATGAGCTCAACAAGAGTCTCATGGATATCTGTGCCCTGAAAGACCGCTTTCTCCCGATAGCCTCCTCTCGCTCATAATCGTCTATGCCCGGTTCTTTCATTGGCTGAATGCGACCAACATCGTACTACACCAAACATTTAGTTTAGTATCGAAAGAAATCAAAACACAAAAACATTTGTATAAGCCTTAGAAAACAAAAGAGCACAACAAACCATTTTTTTACCTATTAAACTTAAATCGTAGCACCTTTTCTTGTAAAATTAGATCTCGATCTCTCTTAAAGTCACGCCCGACATGAATACCATTGATGGCGATTATCCGTTACCTAAACTGCGTAAAGAATGTAGTCGAGAACACAACAAGGATTAAACGATGCCAAACTCTATGAGTTCCACTTACCTCTATTCTAGGATTCTAGTGATCAGATGGTCTCAATGTTACATTTGTGGTCGTACTGCCAAATCTATTCCAAAGTGAAGGAGACATGATTGAACCATAGTCAAATTTTCTTCCTCCTTTGCTTTATTCGTTGTTCCTTTATCCTATAGAATAGTTTTATCAGCTTGAAGAATGCTGGATCTAACTACCTAGTAATGCATATGCGATCTATTCGCTATATGGAGTATAATGAAAGCAAAGTTTAGCGATTGTGAAAAGGATGGTTCACAAAGGCAACTTCGACATCCTTGATGTTTATTTTTCCATATTTGTTAGGTTATGAAACTCGGATAGAACACGACAATATAACTTCTCACTATCTCTCTCCAATGGGTAGTACCCAGAGAGAAATGGGCAAACCCCCCTCTCGACAAACCCGTGAGAAAATACACATCCTCAATTGAGAGAGACAACACTTGATTTTTTATTTGAAATGCTCTATCATCGTATCCCATGCTTTAACAACGCAGCTCAGAAGTTCTATTTGTAGTCTCATGCTCAACACCTAACAAGTATCGCTAAGTAGCCCACAATTCCTTAAAGCTTTACAGTAACTAGATCAAATGAAGTATGAAATCCGCTCCACGTTAAAATGGGAGTGCAATCAATGAGTAAAGTTCAGGCAAGAAAAATTAGGTTCACAGCCCAAAATTCAAATAACTATGATTGGTAAAATGAATATGAAAGCATTTTTATAATAGTCATTTAATTGACTGGCAAGTTAAATTTATTGCTATGACCATAGTTTTATTATGATTTTATCACAAAACAGGTATTTTCATCCATTTGATGTTATGAACAAGAAATACAAACTTACCAACGTATTAGCCGTGTAGATTTATTTCAAAGAAAGACTGACTGTTAAAGCATGCTTTTTCTCCCTATTTTTCTTATAGCTTTGTTAAAAATGCAGTGTCGACTTTGGGCTAACTTTCATTCATTTTTTCTAGCTTGATAACAACGAAAAATGGAACTCTTCCTTAGGCCCTTTAGCTCTTTTACTCCTATAATGTGGAAATACGTTTACACCTTTGGTTTTATGCTCACAAAGTAAATGAATTGATATCTACCAACATGTTTAACCTTTTCCGTACCTGCATGGATTATTTACGAAAGGAAACACTGTATAAATATGACGTTATACTCTTTCAGAGTATTATTTTACACTTTTCTTTGATTCAGAGACAAATTTACGAAAAGTACTTTTGGAGTTCTCTTCGTCCACTTTTTCGTACCTCAAAATGTGAAAAAGGACTCCAAGTATTGCAATTGGCCGTTAATCTCGTTAAAATATAAAATAGGACGGCTTGTCAACAAGTATGAAGAATTCTAGTTTTGTCTATCGCTAGACTCATTAAATTATTAAATAGTGACACTTATTCAATTGGACAAATAAATTGCAGATCGACAAAAATGTTATCTCTCAAGCTCGTTGAAAAACAAAGAGGCATTAGCGACAAACGAACGGGGAAATTTTGGGAAAAGAAAAGTTTAAGTTTGTTTTTGGTAGCAAGTCACTTCCGAACATGACACTTTCTGTACTCCATTTTTTGTGGACCGTTTGGGTTGGGTAATCATACTGACCGTTCATTCACACCTATGGTTCATCATACCTTCATTTCAGCTTTTGGGTCATCGTTTAACTCATCACAATGGTTGCCGATATGTTCAAGAGAGAAGTCACTTATGGAGCGAAAAACTCTGGTATCTACAATACCTGAATTTTCATTTCATGATCAATATCCCTGAAAATTTCTATATCAAGTCATACCCTTGTCTCCGAAATCAAGAATTCGCTTTTGCAATAAGGCGATTTTTACGACAACAAATCAATATCCAAGAAGTTCACTTAGAAACATCAGATTCCACCATCATGAGGCGCACACAAGCATTATAACATTCTCACTTCCGAATTTGACCGAAATATTTTGTTTTGTATTTGATATAAAATCATCTATTCACACCTTTACAAAATGTATCGGCAGACTTGAGGGCCATTGACATTAATGGTGGTTCTCTGACGTTTGTTAACATCTCACATCACTGCTAGGTGAATAAACAATGTATTTCCATGTTTGACAACAAATCATATATTCACATGGCTAGACTTGTACCCGAATGATCTAGTGAATGAGATCAGAAGACCCTGGATCTAGTTTCACCATCTAGGTCGTGATTTTTAGGATTACGGTATACTATTTACGCAGATTTACATACGTATTTCTTCATCCAAACATGGGTCGACATTCGTATAGCATGTTCGCATTCAGGGCAACATTTCAATGTAGATGACTTTCCTAATTATGTACATACATTAGATTGTTACAAAATGCTTATGGGAATGCTTACCTTTGTGGAATTATGATCAATAGAGGAATATCATGATGTAATGTATTTTGAATATTGATGCAGTGACCATTTCGTCGAAGTTTAAAGCTCATCACAGCAGAAAGTATCCGGATCAAACTCATTATTTGGATTCCATGCTTTAGGGGCAATTGTTATAGGTCAATTTAGAAACTGCTCTCAATGAACTCGTTAATTAGCATTGTATCTTCGTATGACCAATGATCATGGGCCTACTAGTTCTTTATCATATCATTGCCAGGTGCCTTGAAGACAAAACAAGACAAATCAAAACAAACTTACCAAGCAAAGGTTTCCATGGTTTGAAGTTGCATCTAGCATATGAGAGCGCCTACCAATGTAGGCTCTAAGGGCCTAAGTGTTGTATATGCAGGTAGCCCTACGTGCTGTCATTTTGCAGTGTGCGAGCTTCCGATATTGAAAAGGTGTTGTCACATTGGGATCAAAATTCTCATTGTTCTAGAATCTCCATCACGTTGGCTTGCAGAGTTCAGCATGCGTTAGCTTCTTGATTCATGTCTCATTTGACATCTACAAGGAATGGAAACATGCCTTGGATTATTTTTGGAAACCTATTGATTGAAAGTTGTTGTACTATCTAGAATTGGAATACGTATCTAAGTGTTTGAGAAGAAGAATTTGACTAGAGAAATGCGATAAATTTTCAATTGAGAGCTGATGTAGGAGTCACCAGAGAGATTTAGCGTAATAAGACTTGGGAACTATGCTAGAAGGTCATTCCAAATTAAAGGCTGCTTAGGTTGTACCTTCTTACATCATCAATAATAAATAGCATTTCTTGTTTTTCTCATATGCATCTATGTTAATTTTGACTTACCATATTAGAAGATCAAGCGATGAATGTAGTTTACGTTTAATCGTATTTAGCTAAATATCTTAACAGATATCTACATAATTGCATTCTGTTTCTAAACTATTTTTTTAAACAGAAATTGTATTTTAAATTATATATATCTATATCTATATATATATATATATATATATATATATATATATATATATATATATATATATATATATAAACTTTTTTCTTCCTGCTCATGTAGGATTTTTACTTAATCAATTTCTTGAGATGCAATTAAATTATAAGATATGGCTATTTCTATGATTTTTGTTAATCCATAAACATGCATTTTCGATTATTTTTTATTAATAATAGAAAATTAAGGTTTTTCCTCTCTCAACAAACATTTTAGCCAAAATTTTCTTTGTGTTTAAGTTCAAATTTATTCATATTAATATAAATAAATAATAGTGTTATTTATTTAAATAGTATATATAAATTATAATCACAGTTGTAGCACCACGAAGCACAGATGGATAAATACCGTATAATATTTTTATGTTACTTGAAACAATGAACAAATTTAAAGAAGAGATTTAAATCTTTAAAATAAAAAGGTTTATTAATAATGATAGTTAGAAAAAAATTATTATTATGATTAGATAATAATAATTTGTCAAATAGCTTTTAAAAAGTTATTTAAAATAAATAAAATAAAATTTTTAACAAGAAATTTAAATCTTTTAACAAAAGGTTTATTAATAATGATAAATAATTATATTTTGTTGAAAGAAATATAAATTTTCAACGAAAAATAAGTTTACGTTTAGGTATTACATTTTAATATCTTTTGTTAAATGAAGCAAATATTTCTTGATCTAAGTTGTGATAATCAATGTTTTTTTCTAGTTTAATTAATCCCACCTAATGTTTTAAACCGTTGATCTTTACACCTGAAAGTTCGTAATAAAGCGGCACCCTATCATCAGACCGTTTCACGCCTATGTAATGTGATAATCAATGTTAATCAAAATATTGCAGAGATTTTAATTTCATTGATATTGATATTTTAATTTTACAAATTCACTATTCTTTCATAAACATCAAATATTAACTAATACTATACATGTTGATACAAGCATTGATTCATACCATTTTACCTTTAATAATAAAATTATGACATATGTCAATCACTCTTTAGTAGTACACTATTTATATCTAATTATTAGGTCTACTATAAATAATTAAAAAACACTATCAATAATAAATACTACAACAAATAATAATATTTGAATTATGTTAAAGTTGCCATTACATTTATTCAAGGTTCATCACACAACACCATTTTAGGACATTTGAGCAATAGAAACATGTCTAAAGTTAATAAAGGTATTTATTTAAATTGAAAATAAATACTTGATTTAACAATTGAATAATTATAATATTAAGGCTCCACCTAAGGCATCCTAATAGACAATGACCTTATTACTTCGTATAACTTTGTCATAAGAGATTGAGGTTCAAGCCTTTCCCTAAAGTGAAAAAATATAATCATATATTAATATTATAGTAACTTAAAAGAAATATTAAGAAATATTCAACAAAATGTTGTTGTTAATACTAACTATAACATCAGGTAAATGATTATTAATCGAACATTTCCATAATTATCACAATATTCAGAATAGAAAATGAAATTATTATTATTAATAAATAATTAAAATTCCACACGATTAAAAAAACAATATGCCAAATAAAATTTATATTATTAATAAAAAGGGGTGAACATAAACTTATTCATAACATACATTTAAATTCAATTCAAACTATGTTTTGACAACTTGATTTGGTGCGATGAAGAATTAGAAACTTTTGGAAAATTTTCTTGGCAAATTGATGGCCTAACATCAAAAATTTATTAAAAAAAAAAAAACTTAAAGAGTTCTAAAAGTGAGCCTAAGAGGCTGGACTATTACATCTTGAGCTAAGTTGAAGAAAACTTAGTGGTGCTTCCAAATGAAGCCCCAGTTGAATAAGAATAGGGCGCTGTCTGACGGCCATCTTCCCCCTCTTTGGAAGTCTTAGCTATTGGGCCAGCGAGCTCGGATAAGAGTTTCTATGGCGGATGGCCATCGAACAAGAAGTAAGCCATATCATAAAGATGCGCTTTTTCTTCCCTCTGCACGTCTTTTATCTCTCTCAAAAAATTATCTCCCACAAAAGAAAAGTCAAAGTCAGCCAAGTCAGCCTTTAGAAGTTCAAGGGGACTCAAACCAGGTGCTGGCAGCTCTTCAATCTCCCTCTCTAAGACGTGTGGAAGTTCAAGGGGACTCAAGCTATGTGTGGGCAGCTCTTCCATATCCTTTTCCAAGACCCCTAAACCTTCTTCAAAAAAGGGAATTCCCACGGAATAAGAGTCACCTTGTGGAAGATTCATGGGACTCAAATCAGGGGTGGGCATTTCTTCCATCACCCTGAAGAAGGTATCTAAACTTTCTTCATAAAATATATTTTCTTCAGACAAGATTAAATTATTTCCTACAGAAGGAGAATCTGCCTGTGAAAGTTCCATGGGACTCAAACTAGGTGTGGGCATTTCTTCCATCACCCTCAAGAAGGCATCTAAACTTTCTTCAGGAAACATATTTTCCTCAAGCAAGATTAAATTATTTCCCAGAGAATGAGAATCAACTCAAACCAGGTGTGGACATTTCATCGATCACTCTGAAGAAGGCATCTAAACTTTCTTCAGGAAACATGTTTTCCTTAAACAAAATTAAATTATTTCCCACATAACGAGAATCTGCCTATGGAAGTTCCATGGATCTCAAACAAGGTGTGGGAAGCGCTTCCATCTCTCTCAAAAAGGCATCAAAACCTTCTTCAGAAAACCGATATTCCTCCAACAATATTAAATTATTTCCCATAGAAAAAAAGTCAACATGTGAAAGTTCTATGAAACTCAAGCCAGGTGTGGGGAGCTCTTCCATCTCGACATCAAAAACTTCATGAGAAAAGATATTTTCCTCAAAGAAAGTTAAATTATTTCCCACACAAGAGTCCGCTTGTGGAATTTTCTGGGGTCTCAAGCCAGGTAATGGACCAACACAGGGAGGTTCCATCTCTTTCATGATGATGTTGTGAGTAAAGTAAGTCAAGCTCTATCTCTATTTATAAGGTGCTAGGCTATGAAATTGAACTCATTAAAATTTGATATATTATCATTATTCGGGTAGTTTAAATTAATAATGGAGTTAATTAATTTATTAATTGGGTTTTGTGTTCTAAAGAGTTGATTAACTTCTTGATTCATGTCATGCAATTAAATTGTTACTGTAAGTATCTTTTAAATTTAGCTCTTTGTTTTTTGGGCTTAATTTTATGTTTGAAATCAATGAAATTTAAATATAATATGATAATATTTAATTATTGTCGTTCTTATAGTGGTTTTGAGAATAGTTAACAAAAAATATGTTGGAAAAACATATATTTTCATGGCAAATATATCACCCATTTACATTAAACAATATGATAATATTTATTTACTCGTAATATGTGAATAAAAAAATTATTTAAATTTATTTAACTGTATTTACAATACTTATTTAAATTAAATTGATATATTAAATTTACAATAAATTATTTAAATTAAATTATTATATTATATATTTAATGTAAGGGTATTTAATTAATACTTATATTGAAACAATATTAAATATTTTTTTTATTGATTTAATGTTTTAATATTTTTTATTTGATATTAATGTGATATTTTCTTTTTCAATTTGATTCTTGATTTAATATTAGGGCATGTTTTAGGGATACTCATGTTTCTCAAGCCCAAGTAGTTGTTTCTCAAGCCACGGGTCAAGAGTAGAGAATCAAATACAACTTGTGTATATATATATATATACACACACAAATACATATATATATATATATATATATATATATATATATATATATATATATATATATATATATATATATATATATATATATATATATATATATATATATATATATATATATATATATATATATATATATAATTTTGATACACTTACATGGGCATGCATCATGAGTTCATTAATATAATATTTCATGTGAGATGATGCATTTGACCACTAACTCAATGTGTCTAATGACTTTTTTTGATCTTCACACTTAAATACTACTTTTTTTTATATATCACATTTATTGGAGACTGTTTAAATGAATAGTAGACCCAATTAATTAATTAATTGGGGGACAATGGTGTTTGAATTGATCGACTTCTTGATTCATTTCATGGGAATGCAATAGAAATGTTAATTGTAATTGTTTCTCTAAATCTTTCTTCAATGTTTGTGCTTTAAGGCTATGTGTTTGACCTAGCTAATGTGCTTTATTGAACTCTACATATAGTATCATAATATTTAATTAGTTTTATTATAATTGTTTCACTAAATTTTTCCTTTAAAATATGTGGTCTAACTATGGGTTTGATGCAAAAAAAGAAAAAAAATAAAATTCCATTCATATAGGGGATAATATGGCTTATTTATTTTAATGTAACTAAATTCACCATATGATAAGGTGTTCTAACTTTTCCTTTAAGATTTATCTTTAATTAGAATGTGGCAAATTTTTTGACTAGTTGTGATTCAAGTGACTTTTTTGAAAGGTTTTTAAGTTTATTTTCCATGTAATATGTCTAGTATATTAGAAGATTCATTGACATTACAAGTCTCATGGAGGAACTCTAAAGTGGGAAAGGTTTTTGTTAGAGTAATGAATCCATATATGTTCTCAAAAAACTAATTTAAATAATACAAATCAAGATTTCACCACAATATTTAAATCAACAAGAACAACTCAATTTTTTTTATTGCAAAAATTTTAATTTTTAATATTTCAATCACAGATTTTAATATTAAAAATAATTTGAGAATTACCACAAAACACTCTAAACATAACCTAAATTCCACAATTCATAATACAAATCAAGATTTCACCACAATATTTAAATCCACAAGAACAACTTGATTTTTTTTGCAAAATTTGTAAAAATTTTAATATTTCAATCACCATTTTAATATTAAAAATAATTTGAGAATTACAAAAAAAACCTCTAAAATAACCAAAATTCCACAACTTAACAACTCTAACTTAATTTTTTAAAAAAAATAATAAATTAATTTAACCAAAAAATATGAATTAAAAAAAACTTTTAAACCAAGCAATATGAAAATATTTAACTACCAATAATAATATGTGATTAAAAAAATTATTATTTAAATTTATTTAACTAATATATGATTTACAATAAATAAATTATAAACTAAGTAATAATATATATAATAAACTAAGTAATAATATATATAATAGTTTTAATAAAAACTTTTTAAATTTTTAATGTTCCAATCAAAATTTTAACATTAAAATTGATTTGATGTATCCAAAACTTAACTTAAATAAATTTAATTAATATTTATATTAAATAAAATTTAATTATTTTATTTGTTATTAAATTAATTTATAAATATTTTTATTTTATTGGTTATTAATGTAATATTTCCTAAATGCTCAAATAAAACGTTGAAATGATAAATAATATTTCAATGAGTTATAAGACCAATTTTTAAATTTATGGAATCTAATTAACTCTATAAGCAATTTGGTAATATTTAATTATATATAATGTGATAGTATTTGATTATTGTTCTAGCTATATAATACAATGAATGCCATTTATTCCTATGGCTTAGACTCTCAAAACTCTTTTGACCTTCAAATCTTTAATACTATAAGCGCAGTTGTTCTTTCCTCGTTTGGCTTAGATTCTCAAAACTCTTTTTGACCCTAAAATCTTTAATACCATAGCTCGAGTTATTTCTTTCTCGTTTGAGTTAATTTTTTTAATTGTTTTATTTTTAAATATATATTAAAAAATTATAAAAAAATTATAAAAATAAATAAATTATATTTATAATTTTGAAAGAGAGTAAATAATCTAATTTATCAATTATTTGGTGATCGAATTTGATAAATTATGTTAATTGATAAATTAATCAAAAAAAATTTATTCAAATGAAATTATAAAACTACATTTAAGTTAATTAAAAAAAAATATGACATAATGATGTGTTAAATTAGATGATAAAATTCTATAATTACATTTGTTCAAAATTCATTACACAATGTCATTTTATAGTTATGGATAATAGAAACATGTAACAGAGTTAGTTATGTATTTATTTGAATTGAAAATAAATATTTCAGTTAACACTTGAATAATTATAATATTATGAAAAGATTAACAAAATAATTAATGCAATAAAATTTAGCTTTAAAATTTTTTTTTTTAACTTTATAGTCTGACTTATTAAAGTCTACATATAATATGATAATATTTATAGTGTGACTTATTAAAACTACATATAACATGATAAAATTTAATTATTGTTGTTATGATAACTAATTCACTTAATTTGGATTTAAAATGTGTAGTTTAACTTATTTGAAGCAAAAAAATAAATTGATGTCATACAAGAGATAATATGACTTATTTAAATGTAATTAAATTCTCCATATGATAAAGCAATCTGTATTTTTTTCTATAATATACATTTCTTTTATTGGAATGTAACAAAAAAAATTTGAGAATTTTAATATTTTAATGATTCAATAATGATTTTGATATTAAAAATAATTTTAGCATCATAAAAAATCTATAAAACATTCTATATTTCTAGAAATTAAAAATTGTAATCTCATAATTTTTTTTTAATTTAATCAAAACGCTCTTAGATTTTTTTTGAAGCAAATATATCAATTTTTTAAATAAATAAATATAATAATATTTAACTACAAACAATATTATTTAAATTTGTTTAACTATAATTGATTTGAAATAAGTAATTTAAATTGATTTGATATATTGCATAGGTAATCGAAGTTCATTTCATTAATATTTATATTAAATAAAATTTTAAAAATTGTATTGTTTATTAAATTAATTATTAATTTGATATTTCCATAGTGTTAAAATGAATTAATTAATTAGCCATGAAAATTGATTTAATCAACATTCTAATTCATAAAATGTAATTAACTCTCCCTATAATATGCTAATATTTAATTATTGTTGTCCATGTAATAAGTGATACCATGAATTCCATTTATGCCTATGCGCTTAGACTAAAAAAATCTACCTTCAAAAAATCGATAAACATGATTTAAAGCTTTAAATAATCCATTTTTTTAATCATTATTAAAATAACTAAATTAAGTTTCTAGTTAAAGAAGGTAAATCGTTAAAAGGAATGTTGAATTAACTTAATTACTTGGTGTTAAAGCTTTACTTAATAAATTATTTTATTTTGTTTTTGTAATATTTTTAATTTTATTGTAATATTATTAATTTTACATGATATGATTTTATTGAATTAATGGTAATGTTATTATAAGATTTGTTTTTAGTGTCATTTTTTTGGAAGTTTTTCTAGTGGAATTTTCATGTCTAATTTCTCTAAAACAAGGCAAGAATTTTAATTGAAATCACATGGTTGAGACAATCTAAGTGTCGAGTTTTTCATGTTGTTGAATCCACTAGTTTAAATAAAACAAATCAAGACTTGGAAGATTTTCCTTTAATATTTTTTATTTAAATTAAATATTATATATTTAAAATAATATTAGGTTGATTTTGAAACACTTCCTAACATCAACATAAACAAAAGGCAATGCCAAGAGATCCACAACACTTTTCTATGTCCACTTTCCTTGCACAACTAAATGAATGGCATGGACATGGAGGATTCTTAGAGCATGAGACTCTAAGTAATTATCTTGCGGAGTACAAATCTCAATATAGAGAATTCAAGGAGAATCTAACTCTCCAACAATTATTTCAAATCAAAGAGAACCACCCAGCAGTAGTAATAGAAGAAAAGGGTAGATACATAATGGATTTTTCCCCTGCCTACATTTGATGGGTCATCCACAAGCACATTGAAAGCTTCGATGAAGGAGTTATATGGTTTTTTCTAGCTCCCAAAGAGAGCCTCTTGAGATTGTAGGCCTGCACCTTGAGGGTGGAGGGAAGGATTGGTGGTTCACTCAAAGGCTGATTAAGAAAAGTTTGATAGAAGGAAACAAGAGGTACTTTCCGTAGAGACATTTCCCAACATTGATGAGATAGCACATGAAGAATAGAGGGAGCATGTCAGCACTATCACTCTAGAAGAGGAGGAACTTCCACCAACATGAGCTGCAAAAGTACTTGCATCAGATTAAGTAGCACTTGCACCTTTGCAAGGTGGTCTTAAGCACTTGACATTGAGAGTCCCATGCATGATTCAAGAGATGCATGAGGAGGAGGCAGATACAAGAGCACTGGTGCAGCATTAGAGGAGCAACCATCACCATCATGATCAATTAGAGAAGGTATTACACCGAGTTGGAGGAACTCTTGTATTCTTACAAGATGTTCCCAAGTATGACCTTATCCAACATTTGAAAAAATTTCCATCCCATATTATTTCAACACCTCAGTTTGAGATTTGTGGGGTCATGCCATCGCTAGAATTTCATAACCAAGGGTTATACCACCTTACTAATTTGGAGCAACAAACTATCACTACACAGAGGACCCTTGAATTTCTCAAGGAGGAGATAGATAGCCATCCTATTTTTTTCGATCGTTTGAGGCTACACACAACACTTTGTGTTGAAGTGTGGATTTTTGGAATAGAGATGAGCATAGTCCTAATCCATAAAATGACATGGTATGAGTTCAACATTGTGCCTGGTCATGAGACAATAGATGCTCCATCATGGAGACTTTCATTGGGACAGAGTGATGAGTTGGGGGCCCAACTATTCTTGGAACATTCAGATGACGATTTCACTCATGAAGCATTGGAGGGATAGATGATAGTTGGTAGACATCTTATGATGGATATCATCTTTCCCATTATGAAGATCGAATCCTTCTTGATGAGCAATATCACAACTAGCAAAGATAAGATTTTCTACCTACAACATATTTCATAATCTTATGGGATGTATACTTGGGTCATCGATGAGAGGTTCTTCATGGAGTAGACCTCAAGGAGGATAGCACTTCAACATCATCATGGAGTGCAAAATATAGTCATCAAATTTGGGAGGATGGTATTCTCCATTGGGTGAATACCAAGTTGGAGCATGATATGAGTCATCACCCAGAGTTGGATAGATGGGTGAGGATGGTGAGAAAGTGGTTGGTGAGCTACTTGGAGATCTATTACACGGGCCAATAGGAAGCATGGTTGGGTTGGTTGCTTATGGGTGAGTATGGTTACCACCCAACATCTAACATTTGTATGATCCATGCCTTGTATATTACCGATGTGATGTAGCGGGAGGAGGCATGGTTGCGCTAGCTAATTTTGAGAGAGTTTGGACATCACATGAAATATCCTATGTCGAGTGTGTGTTATTATTTGGGACATTTCATGGCACTCAAATGATGTGGCGAGCATGGAGCTTGGTTCGTTAGGGCTAATGTGACATTCTACATGTCAATTAGTATGTTGTTTCTCCATGGCTTGCATGATGATGATGTGAGGTGGCGAGCAAGATTCATTTCTCCTTTGGTCACTCTTGGGAGAGTATGGTCTTATTTTATCCCATACCTTTCATGATGAGGAGGGGGGATGGCGACAGGAGGCCTTACCATGTTGGATTATGTTAGGAGAGTATGCCGACCATACTTGGTATGATGACGAGGTTGTATGGCAGCAATAAGCATTATTGCAATGTATGTTATTGAGAGAATATGGTTCAACATTTCACGTGTCAACCCATATGTCTTTGTTTCCTATTTTTCATAGTGTTGAGATGATGCTCGAGAGAAATAAGGGCGAGCGAGGGGCCAATGATGGGAGCATGGAGAGGTACATCCTCCTCCATGTATCATGGGTTGGAGAGATAGTTCATGAGTTGGGACTTTCCTTTTGGGGGGAGAAACCACTTCACTTCATATGAATCATGCGAGAGGAGAGGATGCGGAACAACAAATGGTTGCCACTTGGAGTTTCATTGATGAGGGGAGGAATCTAGCTATACACTTGGAATCCATTCTAGACATTCTAGAGAGGCATATATGGAGTTGGGCATTAATTACACATTCGATCAAATGGGGAGAACTTCCATATGAGGATTCCATTTGGAGGGAGAGGGATTTTTGCACCATTCAGTTTTCCACTTCCTTGAGGACAAGCAACATTTTGGCGAGGAGGATTGTAATATTCCCAATTTTCCATCATTTAATCGGAATATTAGAGTTCTTAGTTTTCTTACTTATTTAAGTAAATAAAAGGGTGGAGGGACCCATAAACCCCATAGATGAATAAAATACACTTTTTTTTGTGTCAATGTGGGTCAGAGTATATAGTAGATCAACATAATGAAATAGTGGAGAAACTCATTAATAAAGAAAGAGTGGAGATTATGGAGAATAATGAGGAAGATGATGGTGATAGTGGAAGAATAAAAGTATTATAATAGAGCATTAATGATGTTGTGGTGGAGGAAATGGCACATTAAATTCACACATGATGGAGGAGTGGAAGGTAAATGGAGAGATCATGGAGATCATGGAGAGACACCGCAATCTTCATGGAGACTAGTGGCCACATGTGCGAGTGCGGTTATGAGGTGGGCCAAGGCTAAGGAAGGATCACAACCATATAAGGAAGATGAAGGTTGAAAATCAAATCGACTGCGAATTTGATATTGTATTTCGTTTGGCATTATTTGCATGCTTCAGTTGTTAATCTAAGTTTGTTGTGCTATTTAACACACCGGTGTTCCCGAGCGGGAATCCCACCCTTACCCATGAGGGACTTCGAGTGGCTACTCTCGGAAGGTTATTTTGAGTAGCCGTTCATAATACGGAATTGGTGCCACATTCAGCCCCTCTCTTCTCATATACAACTTCATGAATTACATTCCTCTCTTCGGGTTTGAGAGGAGGAAGGTAGTTCTTAGAATTTGAACTAAGAAAGCGGTGGATGGTTCATCCTTTAATATTTTTCTTCCATTTCAGTATTTTAGGAGCTGACATTGTGATATCTAGCATTAGGCGAGTAGTTTATACCTCCATGCAATGCGATTTCCTCCAATAATTGTGCGATTCATGCTAAGTAGATCTAGTGGAGGAAGAAAGTTCCAAGTATTTATGCTTGGAATCCCGTGAGGGATTATCCTCTCTTTGGAGAGATTATTTCCACCGGATGTGAGATATATTGCATCACCTAGCGAAGGCTATAGCTTCATCCCTCTTGATAGTGAAGTTCATTCCAACGATTCCGCATTGTGTAGCCGCAACTTGAGTAGAGGAAGGAGGAGCTATATCTCAAGCTTCTAGCTTGGAGATCAAGAAGAAGGGACCGACCCTTCATGTATTGAGATTATTGGGTTCTATCATAGTAGTTATATCAAAAATTTAGCCCCATCTCATCGGTTACCGAGAAGGATTGCGTAACTCAGCAATAGGATGCATTTCACAACCTAAAAAAGGGTTGAAAATCCAAAGTTAAAATATGGCCAAACCATTTATGCATTTTCCTGGATTTTTTCCATAGAATTGGTGGTCAAAATCATGGATCATTCAGAGCACTCTAGCAGCCTCGTGTGCATGGTTCTTCTTCTTAGTAGTTGTTGGGGTTCCCATGTTTTGGCAAGGTTGGTAATACCAAAAGATGAGACAACATCAAAACCACTTTCGGACCTCAGGATCTAGCCCTCCTGTGTCCGAGAGGGATCTCTCTATGTTATATCAAAGGTGTATGTCTTTGAGGTTCGGTGTTAAATATGTTAGGCTAGTTATAGGCATAAGGTTTGTTTGTTTGAGTTATTTGTTTTGGTTGTCTGGTTATCGGGGAAAGAAGGGTTCAATGTAAGACCGGGATGAGAAAAGAGAGATATGTAGAGGTGAATTATTCGAGGAAATATTCAAAACCATTGGGAAAATGGAGTCGGGGAAAGGATTTTCTTGCTATTCAATAGGCGAGGCTTTCAATTGGGCTAGTCATCCGAGACATAGGATCTTAAAGATGATTGTGTGACATGGAGAGTAGGAGGGAGGAGATAACACAAATTCGGAGCACAAAGTTACGTGACCAGGCTGGTCGCACAAGGATCCTAGTGGAAAGGGCTAACTCTAATCCCCGGTGTTCCCAAATATTCCAACCAAATCTATAACAAGAAACATCTAAGAACCGAATTCATTTAATTCATACATCGGAGAGCAGGAAATATCTTCCACTACACTCGTTAAACCAACTGAAATCATTTCTTAGATAATACATTCGTAAGAGAAACATTAATGGCAAGGAGAGCAAACATAAGGTACCTAACAAGGGTAAATCCTATGCCAATATTCCGATGCAAGCCAATAGAAACGAAATGAAATGAATGTAAACACAAAGGTAGGAAAACATCACCGTCGCATCGAGATCGGGGATCCAAGGAAAAAGTTCTTGTCATATTAAAAAGCAATACCAATCAAGTACAACATTGCCAATGGTTGAATACTCAGTCGAAAAACATCTCCTTAAACCTATCATACAACTTTACACGAGATTGTGTCTCAAAAGAAACTACTTGCAATTTCGATAATTGATCAACAACCTTTGCAATGAGTTTCTTTCTAAATTTATAGCTCTAGAGGAGCGAGAGAAAGTAGGTGAAGAACTAAATGCGGCATTAAAAACTCCGAGAAGAGGAAGAGGGCCGAAACCCATTCAGCATAAATCCTGTGCATTAATCTGCGGTGTTCTTTGAGTGAACGAATGATCTTCTTCGATACTACGATTACTCCGAAATGACTCCGATGTATTCGATCGCAACGATCTTGTGTGGCGCTAATGGTAAATAAACAAAAGATAAATGGATGATTAATAATTCCCGCCTACTTGATGAAATAAATGCTCCGATAGTACTGGGGATGTTTTCGTGGGTAGAAAATCTCTCCCGGAACATGGCACGGATTGAACGCTGCATGGGCGCTTTATCCTTTATGGAGGAAAAACATTACTGTCGCTTTGTAGAAACCCCGATATGCATTGATTTCTAGGCTTTCCGGCTAGTACTTTGCCTCTAAATATTTAAACCTAAGGCTTAAATATCTTCGCTGCATGTCTTAAGCTATCTCGTTGATCCGTTTACATCTTTGATCGCGGAGTCCGTGTGTTAATGGCTTTGGGACGAGTTTCACATATTTAAACCCTCGCTCTTTAAATGAAAATCCCTTTGCGGTATCTCTTCGGGCCCCTTTTTTTATGATCTCCGCCTCTGCACATGGTCTTTCCTATATTTTTACTGTCATTGTGATAGCGTGCGCAAATCATGGCGGCTTTCACCACCTTAGAACCACCGCAAAACACGAAAACTGGGTTGGGAAAAACTTATGCATGGAGGTGGGATGATGTGGATGACTAAGAGGATGACGGTGGGACTGCACGGATGAAAGGCGAAAAACACGAGAGGAATGGTGGAGAATAGAGATGGCACAAGGTTGGCGAATGCAGAAAAATTATACGTGAAAACCTTATAAACCTCGACCTTTGAACAAATTTATGCAATGGGATGGCGGAGGTACGATGAGACACGTGGAGGTGATGTGGCGGGACCGGTTGACGGCGGAATAGTCAACGGTGGGGGGAAGACAAATGCGGACCGTCCGATCCTAGGAGGAGATCGACGAGTGAAAAACTACGGAGGGTGATTGAATGTGGACCGTCGATGCCGGGGGATCGGATCGACGGCGGAGACTAACTCGGATGGTGTGCCATACCCTAAGCTATCGCGTGTGCATACGAGTTAACTATCCCGCATCTTCGGTGAGCGATAGCCGTTGGATGGCCCGCCCCGGATCGGATGGTCCACGACAATATCGCTCGGGGCATCCGTGTCCGAACAATAATGCGCGATGGATGGCGATTTGATGCGCGAGGATAGGCGGTTTTGAAAAAGGTACAAGGGATGTGTGTCACGCGATGTATGGAATCGTTGGTCGATCGGTAAATACCGCCTACCCCCAAAGGCGGTGCGATGGAAACCATATGGTTTTTGAACAGTGAAAGCGGGCGGGGGACCACGGGACGGGCGGATTCGCACGCGTCGGATGCATGCGGATCAACGGTTGAAAATGCTTCCGATATGAATGAGCGCGGACCGTTGGATCTAGGCGGTAAATGGATGGTTAAGATGCGGTGAACGAGGTTGGGCCATGGGCATTGCGGAGCTTGCGATAGCTGTTCGATCAATAAAAATCAACGGTTCAACCTTCGCATGATACATCTCTGCGTTAAGCGCTCCTGTGGGCTTGTGGGTGGTTCTAGCGCCCGGGTCACACGAGGGGAAATGGTTTAGGGGCTGTGCGAAAAAGGGGTTGAGCCTTATTATAAGGTCGGAAAGTGGGTTTCTAACCTTTTTAATGCATTTCAAGGCCTAAGGAGGGTAACGGTACGGAGATAGAGGGGAAATTTGGGAAAACAAAAGGAAAGGGTGGGATTTCGTAGAACAAAAGGGACTTTGACCAAAAGGGGAAGATGGATAGAAAGAGGCATTCTGTAGAGGTGCAAGGGGTAGATAATGGCCTTTTGGAGCATAGTTCTTCATCGGTAAGGCTCGTTGATACCATAACAACGAGAGGAAAACAGATCCACAAGGCGGGAAACATGAAAGAGGCTGTAAGGATGATGTGTTTTTCAAGGGAAATGCATTCCTTGCGAGCTTATACAAGAAACTAGCCCCTTGCTTGCTTTGTCAAGGAATTTATAAGGGGCTAATAGTGGCTCCACATGGGGATGGCTTCTTCTTGAAGGAGTCAAGAATTCGAGAGAATAAATCTTTGGAGAAGGCCGGTTGCATGCTGCTTTACACATCCCTTTCTTTCTTTAGCTCGAAATTTACCACAATATGAAGACATCACATCAACGAAAAAATTTCCCAACAAACTACCTACCCACACTACAATCCTAGAATTTTTTCTTCCTTCAAGGGTGCATTTGAGCTAGCGAGACCCTTTACATCATTTATTTTTTCAAACGAGAAAATAAACCTATTCTAAATCTACCCTTATTACTCCATGAGACTAGATTAGACCGTTGGTCTCATATGTTTCTCTACCTAATCTAATATCTCACTTTGGGATTAAACTATCAGCTAGATTTCTTCTCTACATTCTACAACATAAATTGAAAAGAAGTCAAGCCGAGGATTAGGTCATGTCGACTTATTTTGTGGATCAAGGCATAAAAATAGTTGCACATGTACGAGAAAATTTCAGAATACTAAAAACAAAGCTCGTGAAGGCTTGAGATGCGAACTTGAAGTATCCTTCTTCTCTTTGTGACTCAAGTTTTGGGCATATTAGAGTCACTCCCTTTTCATTTTTAGCTGCGGGTTTTGGGCATGTTAGAGATGATTCCTCTTTCTTCTTCGCTGGTCCATATTTTGAGCATGTTAGGAAAAAGTTGGCTTACCTTTGTTGGCTCGGGTTTTTGAGTTTATTAGAGCCAATATTTTGCACATCGGAGGTTCATGTTTTAAGAATGTCCGAACCTCTCCTTCCCCTCTGTTTTTTGAAACATTTTTTCTCTTTTTTTCTTAAAAAATAAAAGCGCAATGGTATGTACAATGGAAATGGAAAATCAGCAGAAGTAGTGTTTGAGCATCGTGACCATTGACGGGACCCCCCAAACAGCTACATGCACCATATAATTCCTGTAGGGAAGAAAGCATTTCAACCCACAGTGGCACGGATGATGTATGGACCTTGCCACAAAATGTCAAACTTGCTTTGTGCTTTCCTTTATCCTCTCTCCTTGAGTCCCATTTCGAACTTTATCCCCAATTTTGAAATCAGCGACTTTGGTTCTTTTGTCAAATAATTTCTTTATATTTTTCTAAACTTTCATCGCTCCGTTGTAGACCTCTTCCCTTGTTCTTTCGAAGATGAATTTTCTGGTTTTATCCTTCTCACCATCTGTCTTCTTCGTTTGGATCTCTGGACCAGCTTAATCACTACTACCCTAGGGCTAGTAGGAAATCTTCTATACATGACCATAGACCAATTTGAAAGGGTGACATGACAATGGACTTCTTTGTTGTAAGCATGTCGGCCCACTAGCATGCACCAACTTGTTATGCCATGACTTTTTTGTTCTCTTCCAACGGCTTTTTGATGATGATCACCCAGGCTCTTGTTTGATGACTCGACTAATCCATTATCTTGAGGGTAATAGGCAGTTGAATGACCGAGTACTATTTGGTACCCATGACAAAAATCAACCATTTTCTTGGATCCGAAAGCAGTAGCATTATCGGTGATTATTTTCCTTGGGCAGCCAAACCGAGAGAGGATGTGACCCTCCGGAAACTAATGATGAGTCGAATACGTGGCATTCCTAGTGGGTATGGCCTCTATCCACTTAGTGAAGTAGTCTATGGCTCGTTAGGATCCATTTTTGTTGTGTAGAATAAGCGAGGGGTGGATCTCCCCCTATGAAATCTAGGCCCCATTGCAGAAAAGGACCTTCAACAATGATGGGTTGTAGAGGTAAGGGGAAGGAGTTTTCTTTTGCCTTCGAAAATGCGCATTTGTGACGGAAATGGTCAATTTATGGATATCATTGAAGAGTGTGGGCCAATAGTAGCCAGCTACGTAGTATTTTTTTGCGAGTGGCTTTCCAACTCGGGTGGCCTCCACATTCTCCGGCGATGGAATTCTTGTTTAATCCTCTACTTGCCTCGTTTTCGGGAATACATTTAAGCAATAGGCCATTTGGATTTTTTTCCGGTACAAGTTTTCATTCAAAATGCGATAATTTCGGCTTTTAGCTTTAAGAATGCGGCCTTGGTCTTTGATAGTTCAGGAGGGTCATTGAGGTGTGTAAGCACATACGGAATGTTAGAATACCAAGGAGAGCTTTGAAACTTTTTCCTCAACGAGTGGGATCAGGCAATTCTTGTTGCTCATCCAAGGTATTCAACATGTTAATGTCTAGGGCTTGTAAGTTTGATTCGACTATCGATCTGTGCTAAACCACGACCTTTAATAAGTTTCGTGGGTTTTTTCTCAAGGTCATATTCTAAAATCACGACAATCCATTTTTCCCCTCTTTCCATCAGGGATCTTGGGACAATATATCTTTGAATATGATGTTCGGCACATAAGCTATGGTGTGAGAATGCAATATGTACACCTACGAAGTCTTTCAAGGCCTTAATCGGAGCATAGGCCTATTTTTCCATTATGTTGTATTTCAAGGGTGCATCTCCGAGTGCTTTTGCTAAAAAAGGCAATTGGTTGTTCCATCCTCTCTGTGTTTTTCTGACAGCAAGATTGCAAACCTGTGTATGCTTAGAGGCAAATGAAAAGATTAGGAAATCTTTAGAGAAATCGGCACAAATCGAACAGGAGCTTGGGTGAGTGCAAGTTTCTGCGATTCAAAGAGTCGCTTAGCTCATGGTCCATTTAACCCCCTCACCCTTCTTTAGCATGTTAGTCATATTCCTAAGGTGTTCGACGAGTTGGGGATGAATCTCCTAAGGAAGTTGATTTTCCCAATGAAGTACTGTAATTATTTGATGTTTCTTGGGTGTGGGATTTGTAGTATTCCCTCAACTCTCTGTGGGTCTATCCTAATTCCCTTTTCGGATATAATGTGGCCAAGGGAGTTTACCTTCTTGCAGCCCAAATATAGTCTTTTTAGGATTCAATGACAGACCAAACCTTCTACATTTTTCAAACACCTTTATCGGATGTTTTAGATGCTCTTCTTCAGTCTTAGAATAGAATTTTATATCATCTAAGTAAATAAAAATGAAGTTCCCTATCTCATCTAAAAAAGCTATATCCATCGCTCTTTGGAAGGTTGCACCAGCGTTCATCAATCCAAAAGGCATCTTCACATACATAAAGGTACCCCATGGAGTGGTAAAGGCTGTTTTTGAGCTCGTCTTACGGGATTACTAAGACTTGGTTGTAACTTGAAAAACCATCTAGCGGTGAGATCCTTTTAGAGCCTACTACCCTGCGAAGAATGTGTTCCATTTTTGGCGAGAGGGTAGTTGTCTTTGAGTGATGCTCTATTAAGATTTCGAAGTCTATACACGGCTGATTTCCCCTATTTTCTTTCTCACAACCACTAGGTTTTACACCCAATCGAGAGAACCTCACAGGGGACTATTATGCACTTGCCTCATACATCTTTTTTAATTTCTTTCTCGACTTGAGGTAATTGTTTTGGGTTTATTCTATGAATTTCTTGTCTAAAGGGCTTCGATTTTCTTTAAAGGGTATTTTGTGTTGAATAATGTTGGTGTCATAGGCCTTTAAGTCTTCATAACTCCGGGCAAACACATCAATGAATTCTTTGAAAAGGTCAATGTATTTTTTTCTTCATGTACGCAGGTAAAGACTTGGCCGGTTTAATCATTTTGGGCTTATCTTCGGTGCCTATGTTGCATTCTTCCACATCGGAGTATGCATGCTCTATAGTGAGCTTTTTTGCTACATCATCAAAGTCAAAGAGGTCTTCTAAGGGTGCCGGGCCCTGCGGGTATATTCTTATCTTTGGCACTGCGACACCTCTACTTCTTCACTATCTGCATTTTCACAATTTTCGTTTGAATTTCCGATCTGTTCATTTAAAGAGTTTATTTCTACGTTACGGGGGTGTTTCTTCCTCATCCGATTACTCTCCACTCGAGCGGCTACTTGCTCGGATTTGGATTACGAATCGAGAAAATTCAAACTCGTTTCACGCCTACCCAAAAAATCTTCAATCCGTTTGTCACCTTCAAAGACACCGCCAATATTTTTCATTATGCAGCACTATGAGTCTAAATTTTGGTCTGAATGATGATTTGTCGATCACTTTGGGGAGTCTTAGGATATGAACTAGATAGGCAAGCTAATCTGTTTGCAATGACATTTTGACTCCTAGGAACAAACACTAATTCGTATTCAAAAAATGTTTTCAATAAATCCATAGTGTCATTCCTATAAGCTCTTATCCTAGGATGTTTCGCTGTGTATTCACCATTCACCTATTTAATAATCATCTTAGATTCTCCATGCACCGATATCCTATGGGCTCCTAATTTTCTCAACGAGTTCAAGCCTAGGATAAGGGCCTCGTATTTTGCAACATTGTTTGTACATTTGAAGTGCGAGGTTGCGAGCATGGCTCTACTGCGTAATCACTTTACGTGTTTTGTATCCACACTCCCTGCCCCATCGGTTATTCTTTTGCAAGACCTGTCGAAACACATTTCCCACGAGTTCACTCTCGTTTTTTGTTATCCTTCCTTTCCCTACGAAATTTGGGTTCGTCATCATTTTGCGTTATAGGGTCCGCACTAAGTCTGTGGGGTACATTTTAGTTTTTCGTTATGGATGTGGAAGTCAAAGAGGTGCCTAGTTGGTTGATTGCATTCGTTTCTGGTTCACTTTGGGTTGTTTTTTTCGGTCATTTCATTCAAGATTTTCTACGTTTTCATCTTCCCGAGTCTAGGGTAGCCATGATGTTTAAGTCCATTAGCTCTGTTTCATCCTGTGCACCTTTGCTTGTATCTATGTTTTTCGATTCGGCTCCCCCAAAGATTCATCATTACAGAAGATAAAGGAATCTAGGGTCTATATGCACGAGTATAAAGGAGAATTTTCAGGCTTTTCGGGGCTACTAGCCGGGAATTTCATTTTTGCTTCCCCTGTACGGTCTTCTAAGTTGGACAAATATTGGGATTGTGGCATAAGCCCCATCCATATACACTTTTCCTTACGGCTTGGCTCACCATGATCTTGAGAATAACATGCCATACTTGGGTGGCACATACTGCAACCACAACATCCATGACCATACACTTGGAAGGAATGCGAGTAAGGCTCACACACAAATATTTGATCGAGACCAAGACACTTTAATCTATTCAAGTCAAATGAATATAGGTATTTATAGGGACAAGTTATCTCTAGGCCTAATCTTTCCATCACTACTTTAGGCATTAGGTTATGTGATGCCCCGAGAATCATGCATTGCATTGTGGAGAATCTTATCATGGACATTAAGATCGATGTAGAAAGGGGGGATTACCCCTTCTCGAAAATTTCCTTCTATCTTTGGACCAAACAAAAGGGCGGAGTTGATCATCACTCGGATTCACGGTGTCACTACTCTCTCCTAAATTTAATTCTTTGAAAATTTGGCCTTTATATACATCCTGAGTGGCCATCTCGAGAGTGGGATAGAGATTTTAATTTTTTGCAATCTCACTCTCCAAATTGAAAGTGGATCGACTCTTTGGAATGTTTAACTCTGTTTTGTTAGTGACTACTTTAGTGGCTGAATCGGTGTGTTGATTCTCGTTATGTACGATGTACTGCGACGATTTTTATCGGGAGCACTAGCTATAGTGCTAGTGCTTTGCTAAGTCGGGTTTACCTTTTGTATCGGTGTTTTGGTTGTCCTTTTCTTTGTTCTTTCCGAACACTCAGTTGCTGATTTGTTACTTTCGGCGGTTGCTTTAGAAGTTTTCTTAGGTCTTTTCTTGATGGTGACCTCGAAGCTTTTGGTTTGGCGAGTTTCTTGACTCTTTTTTGCTTCTAAGTTCATATTTTTTCACGCAACTTTGCATCATGGCATTTTCAAACCCTAATGCGTAATCTTGATTCCAACCATTCCTCCTCCCAACCGGAGGGCGAGGGCTGATCTTCTTCGAGGTAACAGTTATGGATTGAATCCTCTATTTCAAACATGTTTATTATGTTCCCTTCGAGACTCTTCTACGATTCCCTCATCTTCATCGAAAATTCTCTTGGAATGGGGGAATAACTTGCTGATCTGATTCTCTTTGTCTGTTGGGGGTGTTATTGTTTCTTCTAAAGTTTTGGTTCTGGTTTTGGTTTCTATTTTGGTTACTAATTGTGACAACCATTTTTTCCATCATTTTTTGTAACCTTTCAACATTTTTAGACAATTTGTTATAATTTTGGTCAGACGAGGAAGCTACATTGTCATCTCTGTACATTACCCTCTTCTCGGATCTCGGTCTTGCTCTTTTCTCAATCGAGATTTTCCTCTATGTTCCTTTGCTCCTTTACGCATGTCCTCTAATGTATTTTGTACTCTTTTACCCCTAAGCTCATAGGCCATGTCAACATCAAAGCCTTCGGGGTATTTTCTAAAGCCATGCCTTGTGGAGGTTTCATATGTGGAGGGAGGGTATTGTAAATGTCTGTTAAATCTTGTTGTGTAATCATGGACACTCTCTCCTATGTTTCTTTTAAGGCTCATGTATTCTACTAAGAGTTGGTGGGGGTTAGCCTTAGTTTCCCATTTGTTTATGAAAGTTTGATATAAGGTCGGGAAGATAATTGATGCTACCTGGAGGTAGGCCTTTAAACCATTTCTTCACATCACCCCCTAAACTCTGAGGCAAAGATTCTCATTTTGGCTGTATCATCATCTATTTCCATGTAGTCAAAAGAATCTTCCATATTATCTACATGATGTTGGGCTATGATGGACGCTTTTGCGTGAAGTGTGTGATCTTTGGTGATAATGATTTGGTAAGGGTACTAGAGGTGAGGTAAAACTAGAGGTGCATACCAAGTTGCCATGGTGATATTCGATGAGGTAAAGGGTTGACTTGGGCGGCTGAGTGCAGTGGATGACGAGGATACTTGACCCGACGAGAAGACTAATGAGTAGATCTAGGATAGGCTGAGCCCCAAGTTCTGTATAAAATGTATATCGAGGAGGTGTATAGGGAGGGGTATGTCTATTCCCAAGATGTCTGCCACTTTGGGGTGGTGAACCAGGAAGCTTAGGGTACGTTCGGTATAAAATGCTTGAATGACCTAGTTCTAGGTAATGCGTAAGGTAGGTCTAGGTCAAGGTGAAAGTGCGATAGAGTCATGTAAGATCTTTTGGTGCGAAGTTAGCTCTATGGAGGTGATTGTAAATAGTTGGTCGTTTATGTGTGTGAGATCCTTTTAGGATACTCTCGGGGGTTGTCAACTATTTCGGGTGGGTCGGAGTTAGAGGTAAGCTCTCGTATGAATGGTTCTAGAAGCCGAGAATGTTTTTTTTCGACCAAGCGGCTTAACACTTCTTGTTACTTCTACTTTGGTTGATGTTGTGATGGAGAGCATGTTCTCCCGGTGGAGTCTAATGTGAAACCAAGACAATCGACATGCCCTGCGATCACCGGTGGAGTCTTTAAAACGTTTAGGGAATATGGAGTCACCGAGGTGGAAAGGTTTAGGATGTTCTTGGAGGGTACACGTCCACCACGGTGCTCATGAGATGTCCCCCTTTCAAGGATATCTTTCAACGTAGCAAACTCTAACCAGAGATTGGTCAGGGAGGACATTTACACGGATATGTCACCTGCTGAAAGAGTGTGAGATCCGGAGGCTACGGCCCTTTCCGGACTTCGTCCAAGAGTATGGGAGAACACAAGAAATGGTATAGAGGTTTATGCTATGAATAGGAGTGTTTAAGCGCCGACTTTGACCCGGAAGATTGTAGGGTTTTTTGAATGCCTAAGAATGTTTAAGGTGTAATGCACTCAAGGTCCCCGACGGAGTCGCCATTATGTTGGGGGTTACCATGTTTTGGCAAGGTTGGTAATACCAAAAGATGAGACAACATCAAAACCACTTTCGAACCTCAGGGGATCTAGCCCTCACTGGGTCCCCAGGAAGAGGATCTCTCTATGTTATATCAAAGGTGTATGTCTTTGAGGTTTAGTGTTAAAGATTTTAGGCTAGTTATAGGCACAAGGTTTGTTTGTTTGATTTATTTGTTTTGGTTGCTTTGGTTATTAGGAAATAAGGGTTTAATGTAAGAGCGAGGGATGAGCAAAGAGATGGGATATGGCGAGGTGAAGTATTCCAAGAAATATTCAAAACCATTGGGCAATGGAGTCGGGGAAAGGATTTTCTTTCTATTCAATAGGCGGGGACTTTCAATTGGGCTAGTCATCTGAGACATAGGATCTTAAAGATGATTGTGTGACATGGAGAGTAGGAGGGGAGGAGATAACAAAAATTCGAGCACAAATTTACAAACTAGGCTGGTCACACAAGGATCCTAGTGGACATGGCTAACTCTAATCCCCAGTGTTCCCAAATCTTCCAACCAAATCTATAACAAGAAACATCTAAAGGCTGAATTCATTTAATTCATACATTAGAGAACAGGAAATATCTTCCACTACCTTTGGTTAAACCAAATGAAATCATTTATTAGATAATACATTCGAGAAGAGAAACATTAATGGCAAGGAGAGCGGAAACATAGGGTACCTACCAAGGGTAAATCCTATGCCAATATTACGATGCAAGCTAGTAGAAACGAAATGAAATGAATGTAAACACAAAGGTAGGAAAACATCACTGCTACTTCGGATCGGGGATCCAAGGAAAAGTGCTTGTCATATTAAAAAATAAATACCAATCAAGTACAACATTGCCAATGAAAATTTGAATACTCGGTCCGAAAACATCTCCTTCAACCTATCATACAACTTTACACGAGTACTGTGTCTCAAAAGAAACTACTTGCGAGTTTCGATAGCTGATCGACAACCTTTGCAATGAGTTTCTTTCGAATTTATAGCTCCGAGGAGCAGAAAGTAGGTGAAGAACTAAATGCAACATTAAAAAACTCTAGAAAAGGAAGAGGGCCGAAACCCATTATTCGTATAAATCTGTGCATTAATCTCTAGTGTTCTTTGAGTGATCAAATGATCTTCTTGACTACTGATTACTACGAAATGACTACGATGTATTACGATCTACGATCTTGTGTGGTGCTATTGGTGAATAAACAAAAGATAAATGGATGATTAAGAAGTCTTCCATACGTGGTGAAATAAATTCTACTGATAGTCTTTGGTGTTGTTTTCAAGGTAGAAAATCTCTCTAAAACACGGCATAGATTGAACGCTACATGGGCGCTTTGTCCTTTATGGAGGAAAAAACATTATACATTCTTGTAGAAACCCTGATATGCATTGATTTTGTGCTTTCCATCCGGTACTTTGCCTCTAAATATTTAAACCTAAGACTTAAATTTCTTCGCTTGCGTGCCTTAAGATATCTGTTGATCCGTTTACATATTTGTTGTAGATGCGTGTGTTAATGGCGTCGAGACGAGTTTCACATATTTAAACCCTTCTCTTTAAATCCAAATCCCTTTGTGGTACCTCTTCGGGCCCTTTTTTTATGATCTCTACCTACTGCACACGGTCTTTCCTGTATTTTACACATCGCTTTGTGACGGCGTGTGCAAATCATGGCGGCTTTCACCACCTCGGAACCTCCCGCAAAACATGAAAATTGGTTAGGAAAAATTATGCATGGAGGTGGGATGATGTGGATGATTGTGAGGATTACGGTGGGATTTGTGGATGATAGGCGAAAATTGCGGAGGAATGGTGGAGAAATGTTGTGGAATGGTGGAGAAGAGAGATGGCGCAAGGTTGGCGGAATGCGGAACAATTATACGTGAAAACCTTATAAACCTCTACCTTTGAACAAATTTATGCAATGGGATGAGGCGGGAGGTACATTGAGACACGTGGAGGTGATGTGGCGGGACCCGGTTGATAGCGGAATAGTCAACGGTGGGGGGAAGACAAATGCGAGATTGTCCGATCTTAGGAGGAAATCGACGGTAAAAAACTACGGAGGGTGAGTGAATGTGGACCGTCGTATGCGAGATCGGATCGACAACAGAGATAGCTTGGATGGCATGCCATGCACGAGCTATCGCATGTGCATCCGAGTTAACTATCGTGCATCTTTGGCGAGCGATAACCATTGGATGGCCCGCCCCGGATCGAATGGTCCACGGCAATATCGTTGGGCATCCGATGTACGAACAATAATGCGCGATGGACGGTGGTTAATGCGCGAGGGACGAAGGTTTTGAAAAAGGTACAAGGGATGGGTGTCACGCGATGTGTGGAATCGGTGGTCGATCGGTAAATGCCGCCTACCCACGAAAGGCGGTGCGATGGAAACCATATGGTTTTTGAACGGTGAAAGCGGGCGGGGACCACCGGGACGGGCGGATTCCACACCATCGGATGCGTATAGATCAACGGTTGAAAATGCGCCCGATATGAATGAGCTGAGGCACAGTCGGATCTAGGGGGGTAAATGGACGGTTAAGATGCGGTGAATGGGTTGGGCCATGGGCCTTTGGAGAGCTTGTGATAGCTTTTCGATCAATACAAATCAACGGTTCAACCTTCGCTCGATACATCTGCTGTGTTAAGCGCTCCTGTGGGCTTACGGGTGGTTCTAGCACCCGGAGTCACACGGGGGAAATGGTTTAGTTTGGCGGAAAAGTAGAGCCTTATTATGAGGTCGAAAAGTGGGTTTCTAAGCTTTTTAATGCATTTCAAGGCCTAAGGAGGATGTCGGTAGGGAAGATAGAGGGGAAATTTGGGGAAAAAAAGGCAAGTGTGGGATTTACGGAGAACAAAGGGGACTTTGACCAAAAAGGGGAAGATGGATAGAAAGAGGTATTACGCGAGTTACAAGGGGGTAGATAATGGCCTTTTGGAGCTTAGTTCTTCATTAGTAAGGCTCTTTGATACCATAATAGCGAGAGAAAACAGTCTACAACCCGGAAACATGAAAAAGGTCGCAAGGATGATGTGTTTTCAAGGAAATGAATTCCTTGCGAGCTTATAAAACAAATTAGCCCCTTGCTTGCTTGCCAAGGAATTTATAAGGGGCTAACGATAGTGATAGTTTCCAACAGGGGAGTAGCGAGTAGCAACATAACATTTCGAGTGCTAGTTCTCATTAATGTATTTCAACCACTTCTTGTTGGCTTGAGTGCATCTCCTTTGGACACTTGTGCACTTTATATTTGTTGTTGTTTATAATGATATGACTCGGTTTTTTTACTACTCATGGTTATAATCTCTTGAGGTTACAACATATTTTGAGCATTTGATATATTTTATTGTTATATTCTTGTTTTTTCTTTTTTGGAATGCTATAGATGTTCTATATTCCTTTCTTTCCCATTTTGGGATATAACAATTGTATTCTCTACAATTTACTTGTTGTTATGTGTTTTTAAAATCTAATTTACTTAATGAATTGCTCATAAAAGACACAAAATTTTGACACATAAACCCTCTAATAACTTGCTATTTGTGTCGATCCTTAAGCACACTTTTATTTTGTACTGATGAAGAAGCTAGCACAATAAAACTAATCTATCCATATTCTGGATGAGAGGATAATTATCCTTCAGAGATTCTCTATTCGGATTTCGTAAGTCAACACACAACCGAATTTCCCCTTTCTTCTTCCTCATAGAGTGCTTGAATTAGCCACCCAATCAGAATATATCGAGGTGTTATGCCCCTATTTTCCACTCCATTATAGTGAGAGAAACCTAATATCAACTTACCTCGAGTTGTTTGGCTAAAATGCATCCCTTTTCACCCTTTATTTTACTTATGTGAGATTTATTCCATGATAAAAGGGTGAAATTACATAATTGAGAAATTTCTCATAATTATTTGCAAAAATATTATAATTATGAGATAATAATTATTTCATAATTGATATAATTGAGAAAAATATCATAATTGTGGAAAAGATCTCTAGAGTTTCCCACTCCCTAGGAGATCACCTCGATTACTCACCCTGATTCGAGTTTCTCGTAATTGGTTTTATGCCATAACCGCAGTGCTCTCATCTATATTTCATGTCCTTCACTTTCCTTTTGAAGTAAATATTTTCACTAATGACCAGCTTGACTATTACATAACATCATCTCAACTTTCCACTTTCGTCACTAGAACTACTATTCCATTAGTGGGGGAACGGTCTTGGTCAATTTTCGAGTGTTGGTGCTAGACTTTTCCAAAGTTCCACTCTTATGGGATTCTTTCCTCAAATCCTTCCACCCAACACTCCCTCATCTCCTATCATTGATCCTATGCATATAATATCTTCTAGCACATGTGGACCCCATAGATATCCTAATTTGTGGGTGGTGTCACATGTCCCTATAGAGGATGATCAATCTAGTGATCACTCTCCGCCACCTATAATGGAATATATTTCTCCAAAATATTATAATTATGAGATAATAATTATTTCATAATTGATATAGTTGAGAAAAAACCTCATAATTGTACAAAAACGTCTCTAGATTTTCCCATTCCCAAGGAGATCACCTCAATTACTCACCTGGTTGGAGTTGCCTATAGTTGGTTTTATGCCATGACCATGGTGGTCTCATCTATATTTCATATCCTCTACTTTCCTCGTGAAGGAAATATTGTCACCATTGACTAGCTTGACTATTGTGTACCATGAGATCAACTTTCCACTATCGCTAGAACTACTAATCCACTTGTGTGGGACAATCTACAGTCGATTTCGGAGTGTTGGGGATGGAATTTTCTAAAGTTACACTACTATGGGAGTTTTTAGTCAAATCCCTCCACCTTACACTCCCTCATCTCCTACCGTTGATCCTATGAATATGATTTGTTCTTGCACACTGTGGGACCCTGTAGATATCACGATCCGTGGGTGGTGTCACATGTCCCTATAGAGAATGATCAATCTAGTGAGAAAAACTTTGCCACCTATTATGGAAGATATTTCCTCTCCGATAGTCTCGTTATTACCTCCCAACACTAGTGAGAAGCTCCATCCAAATATGGAATATGATAGTGTTATTTTTCCCACACGGGTTGCCCCTCCACTTGTTCCACGTGACTCCCTTAATAATGAGCCTCCACGGTTAGTCAACTTGGAGGTCATGGATCTATACACTTATAATCATAGAGAGTTTACACATCTTTATACCTATAATATCCTTGATTTGGAGCATGTATATCTCGACATATTAAATATTGAATCAACCAAGGGGGAATCTCCTCAAACTTCCTTAGAAGCGCCTACCTATGGACCGAGTCAAGTCTTGGGTTTTCAATACTGAACTTGCCACTGAATCGTCCAACTCCTCACCACTTTTCAATGATCGTCTTGTACCTCCATTATGTCCTCAAGCTAATTTTGAAACTATTAATATGTTAGACTATCCACTGGCATGGTCTAACCTTTACGGATTAAGCGAGTTTCACTTCCTTTGGCATGGTCCCATTTTGGTGAGCAATATGGTTCCCTTTCCCTCTATGAGTTTTCAAATAGAAACCCTTGGCATGTGCCCTAGTTGTGGGCACACTTTACTATGACTTACTAGACTAAATTTTTCTTCTACATATTATAAATAAGTGTTATCACTATAAAATCAGACAAAGAAAAAGACATCATGAAATGTGAACCAAAAGGATTTACACGGCTTAGAAACATTAGAGAATCTAGAAAATTTAACTTTTTTCTAAGGTCAAGAGGAAAATGTATCAACTTGCACACATAAGACACATAGAAAGTGCACTCAACACGTATTTTTTCTTCCATAGCGAGAGAAAATATCCGTGAATTCCCCCAACAATAAGCGCGGGGTCTCGAGTATGGCGAAATTTCACTATATGTGAGCACTTTGCACGCTTCAGGAAGAATATTATCCATTTGAGGCTCCCCAAGGACAACCACCTAGAGACACCTTGAAACCTTAAGTGAGAAAAAAATGGAATCAACCACCACTCTTGGGTCACTATCCATAATTGTATGAAGAGAGGGAAGAAGATTTGAATTTTGACGAAGAAGACCACCATGAGAAGAACAATCCGGAACACATTGTTATCACGGCCAAATTTCCCATGACCAAACAAGTAGTGTGTTTTCCAAGCAGACAATAGAGTGAAGGGATTTAGTTGTTTTCCATCCAACATCCTAAGTCCAAAGAATAAGTTCACCAAGTGTCAAACATCTAGTCACTTGTTCGAGGAAAAGAGAGAGGCTTGCAGACAACTTAAGGGGATAGCCCTCCTTGCTTTGCGTATTAGAGCTCCATATCTCTAAGGACTCACTACAAGTGTGTAACGTTCTACAACTTCTTTACCACTAGTGGCTAATAAGAGAGAATTCATCCTCTATTAGGATTATTAGCTCGTTTACTCAATTGAGCTTGTGTTTATGTGTAATTTTTTTTGTTTCCTCTTCTTGTTTGTAGCATGCTATGCTCCATAAACTACGTTTTTCTACATGTTAGGATGTTTCCACTAACCATATAATAAATTCATTTTTTCCCCGTGACCATTTCTTGTAGGTTAGAAATAACTCCTATCAAGCACTAGTGTTTTTCTTACACTTGTGTACTAAACACACCAACACAAGATTGTCGAATCCACTTATTTTTCCTCTTAAGATAAGTGGTTGTGTTTTTGTAGGATCTATTTTCTGATCGGGATTGTTGCGGGACCAACTCTCCTCCTCGGCTTCTCTCATTCACCCTCTGTGAAGAGATTTAGTTCGGGGAGTAGCGAATTTTTGTGTGCGGGAAAATCATGCTCATTCAACACGAGACAAATGCATTTGTCCACATGCATTTAGTCCGGACAGGGATGCGAGATTGCGCACTTGTGTAGAGAAATTCCACGTAGAAACTAGTGAAACATTTTTCACTAGTTTTCTTCATTTTTTTGCAAGTGTAAAGTCACTAGTAGCTCGGAATAAATCTTCCGACACTATGTTTTGGTGTCCCTTAACTTTTAAGACATGTTTTTAAGTTTGCACTTTAGCTTAGGTATTTGCGAGTCTTAATTTTTAGTTTATTGTCACAAATTCACATATTTTAATTAGGAGGCAACTAAGTGTTTAAAATATACCCATTCTATGTGAATGAACTTATTTAGTGCTAATAGACACCAAAAATGTAGGTAATTAGCAAGGAGTAAGTGGCCCATATCCACGCATGCTTAGCTATTTTCCATTTTTTTCTCCAAATTTTTGCATTAAATTTAGTTTAAATTTTCTGTTAGGAACTAGGACTAGGATCAAGTTATCTAAGAAGGAAAGTAATTTATGTTTCCCTTGCACTCTTGGTGACCCTAGGCATGCATATTAATGCTCTCTTTTGATAGTTTTCCATCTTCCTTTAGTCCAACATTTAGTCTAAATAGGCAAAATTTTTAGCGGCCCATTATCCACACGTCATTTACTTTTTTGAAAGGAAAAAATCAAAACATAGGTTAAATAGGAAGGAGTGTAAAGAATCATCGCATATCCACATCCTACAAACATTGTGATTGTACACTTTCTCACACGATTTACTGCACCATAAGAAAATTAAGCCACCTTAAAACTAACCATTAATTATAGCTCATTAAATATACCCACAGAGACCACAAGACAATTAATAGTTCGGGTTAGGACCATTGGGGGTAGGCATCCAATAAGCCACCATGGTTAGTTTAAATTCTTAAAACACTAGAAGTTAACTTTTTAGGGAGCTTTAAACTCGTCTATCTTCCCATGGAAAATAATTCACGAGTGCCATAGAGACACTGATTCGGATGGGGTTAAGCTTAGGCTAAGTGCGTGCGGTACTATTTGGGGCTACACGAGCCCATCTGCGTGCTCGATGCTTGGTAGTTTAATACCAAGAATATCCGAGACTCGCACTTATGCGGGATGGCGGTGCTTAGTTGCCAAATATGTAGCATCCTTCCCTATAGATGATGGTGCGGGGAAAAAATTATATCCTCTTTTCATTACCTTGGAGTCAATTCCTCGACACGGGAAAGTGTCGCGAGTTATTTCAGGGACGTTGGCCCCAATACCCACTAGAAGATATATTTACAAGGCCTAGTTACAATTGAGAGTGTGAGGATGATTAGGTATTCAAGGATTTTTTTTAGTATCACACATGTTATCACCCTAGTAATTCTTAGGTCATGGGATTTTGGTTTATAGTTAAAGAAAACCAAGGGTAACTAAGAACCTCTTTTAGATTTCGAGGTCTAGGCTTCACGAATTCGGAGAGGATCTCTCCTTAAGGGTTATCTTTGTTTTGTAATGGATTTTAGGCTAGCTATGAGTGGACAATTTTGGTTTGATTTTTTGAATTTTGGTGGGAATAAAGGACAACAAGGGAAACCATAGAAAGATCTACCTAAAAATTGGGCAATGGGGTCAAATTTATAGCAAACAAGACTAGAAAAATAAGGTCAAAGAACAAATATACTAAGGGCAAGATAGGCTGATCTTTAGGAGGGTTTAAAGGCTATTTTGATGAAGTGGTATGATGCTTTGGACTAAGGGAAATTAAGAATCCTTAGATCACGAGAAAAGGAAGAGGGAAAATTGAGGTCAAACGAGACTAAAGAACGATTAAGAATTCTAAAGTCTAGAAATCAACGAGAAAACATAAACATGAAAACTAGTAAGAACAAAGAGCTTTTTACCTTTGATTCTATAATACCTTTCCTAGTTATTCATTTAAGATGGAAAAAACACAAGATATATGAATGAAACTTAAAAAGAAATAAACAATTAAAATTGGAAGATAGATACTCATCACGATCGGCACGAGGATCATTAGTTATGATGTCTATTTGCTTCGGTTCCCGGCTTCTATGCTTCAACTTAAATCACATAAAATCCCAATTTTTTCAAAAAAAAGTCTACGATGAGTATTGATAATTTTATTCCACACAAAATACTTCAAAAAGTGAAGTATTTATGCAAATTCTAAACTAAAATATCTTGAAAAATATCAAGATTGGTTTACAAAATATCTCAAAATCGTTTTTACATAAATAGAACTTAATTAAAGGACACTCAAACTAATTCATCTGTTGGTACTATTTTTTATGGATAGGTGATGAAAAGAAAGAGGATAATTCAAATTTGATCTAACTCTTAGTTGATGATGAGGCATCCGAGTCACTATTTCATTTCCTTTCTTTTTGCATTACGCTATAGTAATTTTGCAAACTTGGGGTCCAATGATACCTTTTTTATTTCTCAATATGAAATAGATATGTAAATAGTGAAAGGGTTATTGTATATTAATATGTTTGGGAGCTAAACCTCTTTCGGTTTCCTAAAATTCCTCTCTGACTATGCACAATTGGCTACGCAAAAAATATGTGTAAAATGAGAGTTTTACGGAAGTCGAAAAATAGCACTAATAAATATGTGTATGTATCTCTCATTCTGAAATAACTGTGAAAAATGTGAGATAGGTTTTTGTAGATGGGTCTCTTAGGAACAAAAACCTCCTTCCGTTTTGTATTATGTATTTCTAATTGGCCATAATATTATGTGCAAAATGATGACTTAACAGGAATTTTCTGCAAAAAGTGCTCTCCAATATTGTTTAATATTTCCCAGTCTATAATGGTTGTTAGAAACATGAGAGAGGTTTTTGTAACCTCTTAAGAACATAAACCTCCTTCAGTTTTGCGGAAATTCATCTTGGATTAGTCACAATAATTTATGCAAACAATGACTTAAACAGGAAAATTTCCTGCCAAAAAATGTCCCTTCTTGCTATCTTTTTCATCTTTTCACCTTTTTGTTCTTTTAAGCATGTTTTTACTTTCACTTTAGATAAAATTCATTGTTGGTGAAATGTATTTTCATCTCTTTTTATCAATTTAATACCTCTATATTTACTTTTTCTTTGTTTACCTTGTACTTTCTCTAGTAACTTTGTTTAAACTTTCACTCGACTTTTACATAATACACTTTAACCATTGATACTCTTTATTTGTCCCTATGAATTCTCATTTCACTTTTACCATTGGTAATGCAAATTTCATCATTCGATCTCTCTCTGACTTGATTTTATTTTTTCTTTGTATACAAAATGTTTGTTGAATGAAGCTTTTGATTTAAGATACGAGAATTTGGAGCAAACAAATTTTGTCGACTAGTATTGAAAGTTGTTGGCCCAAATCCATATTCGATGATAACCTACAAAAATCAAAGAATTTTCTAATGAAATCCGAGTGACGGGGAGGTGATTGAAGGCTTTTTGAAAGACCCGTGGAATGAGATTGGTCTGTGGAGAGTTAACTCTATTTTTTTAGGCATTAGTAGGCTTACTTAGCAAAGTTTAAATAGTTTGTAGGGGTATTTCACTTTAACGGAGGAGGAATTTTGAGCAATTCTTGGGCAAAGATAGTTTCGATGAGTATTTGGTGCTCAATTAGGAATGCGAGGATTGATGCTTGGATAAGATAGAAAAAAAGGGTTTTTTGAATGATTGAGATTGTAAAAAAGTGATTTTCGGGAAATTTGTAGGTTTTAAAACCTTTTCAAGTTGTGAAATTGATCTTTTTAGGGGTTTTAAACGGAGGATTTGTCTTCTCGTAGGAAATTTTAGTCATGAATACAGTGGATTCAGAAATTTTTCTAGGGTTTTCACGATTTTTAAGCTTTAAATTGGTTTAATTTCATATAATTCATTCAAATGAAAGAATTTAAACTATAATTTAGCGAGTTGAAATGTCGAAAAATACCTCGGATTCGGGGGACTTTTAAGTCGGGAGGGTTTATGGGCAGCTTTGTTTGAATTTGAGCTTTAAGGTTAATTTTTGTAGTCAAAGGAGTGTACTATGGCTTTTGAAACGGGGAACTACTGAGGTCAAACGAGGCCACGGATAGGAATTAAATGCTTAAAAAACTCGGGGATATAAGTTGAAGAAAGGGAAAAAGAAGATTTCTTTATGGTTGAACAATACATATAACGTTAATAAGACTTATAACCAAGTTTTGAATCTTTGCTACAATCTTATAAACGTATTAAATGGTGGGTTTAATAATGTAGCGAGAACTCTTTTAGATTGTTTAAACACGAGAAAACCGACGATGGTTTTCGTGTTGGCATTAAGTGAATCTGTAAGTGGTATCAAGCCAATTGAACGCGATCGAATGAAAATAGGACACATTGCATTAGGCAGTATTATTAAACAATTTTTATCATATTATTTTTTACAAAATTTGCCCGATCAATTTTGTTATGCGATATTGAATATACGTCGTCGAATCGTGATGGATGAAGCGAAGGTCGGGATATTTCAAAAAGTTGCGGGAAACAAAGATTGGGACGCAGAGCTTTTTGATATGCGCAGATTGATTTGATAGAGAAGATCAGCGGTCATGATTTAATGCGATGGGGAATGGTGGGGCAAGGTAAGGTATATTGCATTCAATTTAGACCATTAGATTAATGAGATAATATTGATCAAAGGGTTGCGGATGAGCGCGAGGGCGTTGGGTTATTTGATGGTTTTTATGTATAAAAGGAGTTTATACATATAATGGGGCGGAGTTTAAATAATTAACCAAGGTTTTAATCGTATGGTAAGGGAATATATATCGGGGGGAAGGGATGAGGTTAAAACGTTAACCTTGTAGGTAAAGCTTGTGCGGGAGGGAATGTGAATGTATTATGCGGGGAGGTTTTGGTTTAAAGATAATACATAAAGCATTGGTAAAGGCTTTTTTATTTTTTCTATGGATACATCACATTCCGATAACTTTTCCTTTGTATTTTATTATATTATATAGTTTTAGATTTATTTTCAAACTCTAAAACTATAGGAAGACGAGAATATTTTTATTGGTAGTTTGTGTCAAGGGGTAATTTCACGGATGTTTTTTCAACATGTGTTTAATATCTTTGACACAAAAGCAATTATTAAGGGGGCTTTTTGGGTTATTAAATAAAAAAAATTTATATTAATAGGACTAGGATATTTGATAGGGAGTTAATAAAATATGTTAAGTGTTAATATGAAAAGGGACAATGAATACTCAAAATTCATAAATAAGACTAAGGAAAGTGAAAAATTAGAGTAAAGCTTTATTTTTCATAACTCATTCAGATTTTTACTTAGTATATCATGTTTTTGAGGGTTTTATGCCTAGTAAAAAATGGAGGAAGTTAATCGAATGGGAATTTATGTAACATTTAAGTAAGAAAAAGAGTTCTTACTTATGAAGTAAAATGGTGATGAGTGCGTGAAGGGGTAAATGATGAAAATTTCTAGGATTAATATAGAAACTTATCATTTTCAACTAATCGATCTTTGAGCCTTGGGTCCGGTCCCAACAGAAGTCAAGGAAATGCCTTAAGCCTCTTTGAGTGATAGTCTTGAATATCAAATTGATATGAGGAGGGAAATTAGTTATTTGTAGCCGGTGAAATATATTTAGATTGATGTATCCCACTTTCTTCTACCTCCCCAATCATTATCTTCTAACATTTTTTCCTTCTATTTTAGTCGAGGGTGCATTTGGCTAGAAGCCTTCAAAACATTTATTCTTATATGAAACCGATAAAACTATCTAATTCTAACTTGTTTCCTCCAAAATCCAGTTAAGCCTGTTGGATTCTTTTTCATTCTCTACCTAGCTATTTGAATTGTCATGATTAAAGTGCGCATGACAATTATTTGTCGCTATCTACAACATTTGAAATTGAAAGATGACAAGTCAAGATTAAATTGTTCAACTCATCACGAGACTATGGCATTTATTGACACTCTTCCATAATCAACTACTAGAAGTAAAGTAGTGGCATTTAGACTTGCACTTTCGTGTTTTTATTCATCTTTTTCTTTTGGGGTATATTATTTTTTCTAAGTCCTTTGATCTTTCTTTTAGGACTTTTTTAACCTCTTTTTGATTTTTTGATATACTAAATATGGGAATACAACTTAGCGAAGGAAAAGTATGTACATATTTACAAGACTATCATCGGTAAATTCAAAATTATGAATCCTATATTTCTATGTTACTAACAACACACACAAAAGCAACATTTGATTAGTTGATCACATAGGATTAATCTAAAGGGAAATTAACCTATTATTTTCTCTTTTTTTGTGCATATGTGATCACATTTTTTTCTTTGATATATATTCTCTCTCCTCTCATAAAACTAAAAAATATTTCCAAAATAAAATTTAATGTTCCTTTTTCGAAACATTGCCAATCGACAAGCAAATCTATTCCAGAGATAGGGTCGAAGGGGCATTTACTAGATTTGTCAACTTCATAAAGAAGGATGAGCTCGAGGCTACCTAGCCCACTATTAGACTCTGTCACATAGATTTTTTTCAAAAGGGTAATATTCCCAAGAGAGAATACAACAAGATTGGGAATCTCTCAAGATAACCCAAAAATGTAGGCTGCGGCAATAAAAAGACATAAAGACTGGAAATAAGAGTGAATAAACATTATGCCAAAATGTATGAAAAAACTTGAGCCATTTTATTATGAAATAAAAAACAGAAAATGATACAATGGATATCGGAAGAATAAGACTAGAAGCCTTCCATGAAAGTACATTCCAAAATACATGTGCTACTCCATAGCAGAATGCCCATGAATAGGGACTTCGCGGTCATAGAAGGAGACTATTGTGCTGAGTGAAAAAACAACATAGATCTTCATATACATGGCTCATATATCATTGGGAGAAGACCTAAGCTCCCAATCACTATCTCAAGTCAATCTAGAAGGATTGGCTGAAATCTACATAGCTGCAAAAATGTCGGAGTTCTTTGGGTATTTGCAACAACTCAATACATGGAATGGAATAGAGAAGGATGAATAGCTAAAGTGATAAAGATCCCTTTTCCTTCAGAAATGCAGCCAGTGCAAGGATGATCCCTAAACCAAATATCTCACCCTTTGGAAAGTTTACAACACCCTCACCCTCGCAAATATGCTCCAACTAGGCAACTTGAGTCTATGAGAGGGCACAACGCTATAGCGATGGAAGTGGTTGGCCTCCTACCAATGATAGTGGAATAAGCTCATGAACCATCATCACTAACCTCCCGGAAGTAGATAAATCCCCTCCTCGCGAAAGATCGGCTCGGAATGGTGTTGTAGAAACCTCCCGACAACACCACGCAGCATTGCACAATAATGCGTCCAAATACTCGCGCTAATGGGTAGGGCTGAGTGATCCCACTTTCTGAATGCTCGGAATATGGAGGATGGAGTGCAAATCCTTCATGAGCTACTCAAGAAGGAGAGGAAATCCTAAACAGGACTCCCTTGTGCCCAAGGGCACTGCAACTATCTGAATAGCAAGAGGTAGCAATTTGTCTCTATAGACAAATAATCAAATGATCCAAGATAATCTCAATGGGTTGCCTTGCTCCTCTTTTAAACTCAATGAAGCCTCCACCTTCCTTCCTCTAGAAGTTTCCTCCCAAATGGAATATTCTTCCACTGTGAAGCACTATCATAGTGCTCTCCAACTCATCATGCCAACGGTTTGACTTGGTCAACTAGGCCTTGTCCATTTGCATTTAAACCCCTTTCACAGATGAGGGTGTGAAATCCAGCTCCATGATGATCCTTTTCACATTGTAAGGGATTTTATTCTGGTTTATTGCATGAATGGGTCACTTTACCCATTTCTATTTAACAAAATGAAAATATGCAACTATAATGTTCCATTTTAGCTTGAGGCTAAAATTTGGAACATTACAGTCCTCCCCCTCCCACATGCTTGTCCCCAAGCAAGCATAGAGAGAAAAAAATTCCTCCTCCTTCTTCTCTTGTGGCCTCCTCATCCATGGTCCCACCCTTTTGCTCAAATATCTACCAATAAATCTACCCTCCAATGCTCTCCCCCAAGTATGAAAAGCAGAAAATGATGCTCCTCATGGAAAAAATAGAAGGTGTAGTGGAATCCTTCCCATTGGAATGTGGCCTCCCTAAGGTAGGAGTGATGATATGCATGGGATAATCTTGCTCCCAATGATGATCCTATCATCCATGCTATCATCCAAATGAAGTCTCAACCCCTTGTTTTTGCGCAGTGATGTGTTGGGGTTTGAATGGAGAGTGTTCTTGTGCTTCTCCAGATGGTCCTCTCCCCATTTGAAGTGTTCATGGGGCTGCCTCTATCCTTGAGTTGAAATAGTATGACCTCCAAGAATGGCCCAAGGTACCCCATCAAGAAAATCTACCATGAAAATTCCTACCTTAAATTCTTCAAGTGGTCCCTCCCCCAAGAAGGTACAAGTAGCAATGTGGCAATCATGGTTTTCCCATGAGTATCTCCTACAAGATAAAACATATATAATGGGGAGAAGTCATGCTCCCAATGGGTTGTTCATACAATTCTCTCCAAACAATGCTCCTCGATAGACATACAACATTAGAAATACATAAGGAGCAATATGCAATAGAAAAAAGTTGTCAAATGACAACCAGGAGAGTGGTTCCAAATCCCACTCATGGAACCTACGCGGTCTGCCTCCTTGGCTTTGCCTCAAAATCAAAAGTATCAAGTCTTTGAACTAGCCACTTGTTTTACTGCCACAAACTCCTCACAAGATGGAATCATCAAAATACAAATTTGTGCCAATGGTGCACACCAAGAAGCATGTGGCTTCCCCCACAACCATCACAAGATTAGCCACAATGAAGGCTACAAGTAGCTACAAGTACATCATATCAAATGCAAGAAGGGATGATCCTCCTTGAGGAAATGGGCTAGTCATATGAAGTAAATAGGTACAAAATGGGAAATGATACCTTCTCTACCATGTGCCATGAGACCTTGAGCTTAAATGGCTCAACATGAATACGCTCCCTCTCCTCCGATGAGTAAGGGAGTGGTTGTGCCAACCTCTCCGAGAATCATCAAGCCTCTGCATCTAAAGCATATCTTTCGGTGTAGATCATACTAGATGCCCTCCCAAGTGAACTCCTCTAGAAAATCAAGTATGCATCCAAGTGCATAGCTAGGATGTCCTCATGTCTTGCATGCGATAGCTTCTCCTTGAGACTAGAAATTCTAGTCAAGAAGAGTTTGCCATGATGATAGATGATCATATCATCCACTAAGTATCTGCCATCTCCAACAACGCCATCCAAAATCATGCATGCACCAAGATCTGGGGAATACTCAACCAAAGTGCGAGTCCTCCATCCGGATCAATCCTCCCATAGACAAACATACAGTGTTACTGCAGTATGGTGCTCCATCATGTGTGGTGCCTTCTACCTTGACATCCCCCTCATGTCAAAGTCATCCTCTAGATTCTTCCTGCGTGCCAACATGTAGCTACTCATGCTCAAGAGAAATGATGATCTGCGAAAATGAGCCTCCCATGAGAGACTATCACCTCAAAGAATCTCTAGATCACGGGCAATGTAAGCATAGGTGGCCTCCATCTAATCAATGCATGAAAGCTCCTTCCTCAAAGGAAGTATCATCTCTCTCACTAAATATATGGAGCGGTCATCTGCATCATGAGGAGATGTAATCCTCCATCCATCTGTAGAAAAATCTATCGGTGCGGTATGAGCCGATGAGAGTGGGTAGTGCTGAAAATGAGAGGTCTCCCTCCTCCTTGAGTCTATCCCAAAACTCTTTGCACTGTGCTTAAATCCTCCAAGGTTTCCACCCTTCTAAAATAAAGGTGTGAGGCCCCAAAATGTGGAGCATCCAACCTCCTCTATTGATATGGTGGTCTCCTTGGTGCAATGTCTCCATGCGGTGAGACCCCATCATCGAGAGATGGCTGAATGTATGAATGGAGAAAATCCTCCATGCTTCAACTGCTGCAATCCAATCATCATCTTGGGTGCACCAACCTCATAAAATATACGGGGGTGTGTGCTCCTCATCACATGATGCTGATCAACCTCCCTATCTTATCCTTCTATCTCCATGGCTACTGCACCCTCCTACCAATAGCACGAGATGTATCCTAAGTTGCGCCTTGATCTCTACATGGGAGATCTGGGGAATTTTTGCAAAGACACAAGACATCCCTCTATGTGGAGCAAGAGCTCCTCTTTCCTCTGCATGAGAGCCTTTAGGATCAACTCCTAGTTATGCAGCGCGAGTTGCACTCCTCTTCATCAACATGTAGAGATACGTCTCCAAAATTTGATCTCTTTTTGAAAAAAGAGACCTTCATGCTCTCTTGTGCAAGAATATGAGATGGATACCTTGCCTTCAACAAAGGTATGATGCAATATTTCATCCTTCTCAACAATTTTTTTGAAGTGGAGGTGAGTTTATGTTTCCTCCCTTTACATGCAAAGTCTTGGTTTGTTTTCTCTGCATACGTTTCAGATTTTCTTCCAAAAAATCCTTCCATTATTGTTCAATGAATGCGAAATAGGAAGAAGTATTTGCATTCTTTGAAGAACATGACTCAAATATCCACCATGCATAGGTCTTACCTTTAAAGTGCGGCGCTACAAATTTGATAGCATCTCCTTGGGAAAGCTTTGTCTTTCTTGCAACATGGCCTTCAACTCTTCCACCATGATTTGGCTGAACATGTAGGTGAACCCCCGAAAGTAGATAGAATAGATATATATCTCAGCCCCCCTTCACCTTAGACTTGCAAAAATCCATGAAAGTGAGATGATCTTTGAATGCCGGAGTTTGAGACTCATACTCCTTTTGAAAATATCAAGATTTTCCTCTTGATCACCTCTCCTTATTTTCCCATCTCTTCCATGACAAAGTGAACATGTGAGTCTGTGGTATGCATCAAAGTATGTGGCTGCATGTTCACATTCCTCATCGAGAAACCCTAGAGTTTGTTTACGCTTCAAACCCTTGTGGAGATTCTTCAAATCTCTCCCTTTTGCTTAGTGGCTCCCATGAAAGCCCTAGGTGGATTGAGGGAGAAGCTTGGCTAGCTCATATCCTTTTTCTTTCTTCTTCTCCACAAAGTGGAGTCTTCCTCATCTTCTTAGATGGCATCTTGGCGAAGATCCACGGGCTGAGCCAAGATTATGCTCTGATACCATTGTAATGTTCCTTTTTCATAAACATTGTCAATCGACAAGAAAATCTATTCCAGAGATAGACTGAAGGGGAATTTACTATATTTGTCACCTTCATAAAGAAGGATGAGCTCTAGAGGCTACCTAGCCCACTATTAGACTCTGTCTATAGATTTTTTTCAAAGGGCAATATTCCCAAGAGGGAATACAACAAAATTGGGAATCTCTCAAGATAACCCAAAATTGCAGCTACAACAATATAAAGACATAAATTGGAAATAGCAGTGAATAAACATTATGCCAAAATGTATGAAAATCCTTGAGCCATTTTATTATGAAATAATAGAAGAAAATGATACAATGTATATCATAAGAATAAGGCTAAAAGCCTTCCATGAAAGTACATTCCAAAATACAAGTGTTGCTCCATAGCAGAATGCCCATGAATAGGGACTGCATAGTCATAGAAGGGAGACTACTGTACTGAGTGAAAAACAACATGGATCTGCATATACATGGCTCATATATCATTGGGAGAGAATATCTAAGCTCCCAATCACTACCTCAGGTCAATCCTAGAAGGATTGGCTGAAATCTGCAAAAATGCAAAAATTCCGGAGTTGTTGGGTAGCTACAGCAACTCAATACATGGAATGGAATGGAGAAGGCTAAATGGCTGAAGCTGATGAAGAGCCCTTCTCTTTTAGAAATCTGTATTTCAAGGTTGATCCCTACACCAAATATCTCACCCTCTAGAAAGTATGAAACACCCTCACTGCAAATATGCTCCAACTAGAACGCAGTCTATGAGAGGGCCTACGCTGTAACTGATGGAAGTGGTTGGACTCCTTCCAATGATAGTGGAATAAGCTCATGAACCATCCTCACTAACCTCCCAGAATTAGAGAACTCCCCTCCTCTGAAAGATCAGCTAGAAATGGTGTTGTAGGAAACCTCCCAGCAACACCCTGCAACATTGCACAATAATCTGCTCAAGATACTACGCTGATGGAGTAGGCTAATGCTTTGGCCTGAATGCTAGAATATGGAGGATGATTCCAATCCTTCATGAGCTATTCAAGAAGGAGAGGAAATCCTAAACAGGACTCCCTCGTGCCCGAGGGCACTGCAACTCTGCTAAACAGCAAGAGGCAACAATTTGTCTCTATAGACAAATAATCAAATGATCCAAGATAATCTCAATGGGCTGCCTTGCTCCTCTTTTAAACTCAATGAATCCTTCACCTTCCTTCCTCTAGAAGTTTCCTCCCAAATGGAATATTCTTCCACTAAAACTGTGTTGTCCCACTTAGTGCTCTCCAACTCATGCCAATGCAGTTTGACTTGGTCAACTAGGCCTTGTCCATTTGCATTTAAACCCCTTTCACACATGAGGGTGTGAAATCCAACTCCATGATGATCCCTTTTCACATTGTAAGGGATTTTATTCCGGTTTATTGCATGAATGGGTCGCTTTACCCATTTTTATTTAACAAAATGAAAATATGCAACTATAATGTTCCATTTTAGCTTGAGGCTAAAATTGGGAACATTACATAAAACCTAGTTGACACCATAACGGACCCAACGGGACCTCATCGATCTAGATGCTTTTTTGACCTCCCCCCATTAGAGGGAGGAGTTCCAAGACTTTCGCCAGTTAGATGTCAAAGAGAAAACATAACCACCCTTATTGGTTCATCCTTTATTAGGGCATATTTAATTGGGAAACCCCAAGGGTCACCCAATGATACACCGATGAAAACCCCCTCAGGATCACCACACACCACTCCCACAACCCCTATAGGGAAGAGGAGTGCTACCCATTCGAGGAGCGAACAAAATATACAACCGGGTATCTCATAGACAAACCCCACTCAATACTCACTTACCTATCTTAGCATATTTAAACTTACCTCATTTATAAAAGTTAACAAATGACCCCATTGCTCACAATCCCACCTGGCCCCCCATGCACACAAAGCTCCCTTCATACATTCCAAAGTTCGAAATGAAGCAAGCAGAAGACCCTGGAAACCATGTAATGACTTTCCACCTATGGTGTTCCTCGAACAATATTATTGATGATACTATTCGATTAAGACTATTTCAGCACAAATTAATCAGACCAGCCATGAAAAGGTATGTGGAGCAGCCTTCTGCTACACATGGAACCATTAACGACCTCGCCACTGCGTTCCTCACATATTTCTAGTTACCCATCTCCCACGATTCATGAATGGAGTTATTGAGACATTTTAGACAAACGCCAACCCTCCATATCTCGGACCATCTCCATGAATGGCGGCGATGTCGAAGTTTGTGTAAATCCAAACTCGATGATTGAGTTTTACTCAACCTATTCTTGAAAAATCTCACGGCAGATATTTCAAAGGATGTGGCAACTCAAGGACCTACTTCCAAAGAAGACGCCATTAGCAAAGCCCAGTAACTTGAGCTGATATACACTCTGTTAGGATACATCTATAACATCTTTCCTAACACCCCACGCCTACAAACTTATAAAGAATTTCCAGGTGTGTTGAACACTGCAAACAGATTGATAGGGTCACTGACCAAAAATAACCTAGGAAATAGTGTCCCATACCCTGGTTACATTTATGATCCTAACCAAAACTCCTGCAACCAGGATAACATTAGAGTCATCCTGCACCTCTGTAGAACATGACCAATAAAGCTTCACCGTTCGATCATCAGTACGGAGGATTATATCCTTCCTCGCAGGTGACCCAGTACGCAACTAGGAATGCTGATGGAAGAATTCCCCCCAGCAACCATACACCAACCAGGGATAGGGGAACCTGGTTGCCTCACTCTCTTTAGTTTTAAAACCTTCCACTCAGGAATTTTTCTGGTACATTGAATACTACATAAGGTTTGATCGGGTCTTTGGCTCAAGGTCACCTAGGCAGCAATAATTAGTACCCAGGAGACTCGTGGAGTTACCATGCGCGTCGAATACTGCAGAAGGTTTTATTGGGTCTTTGGCCCAAGGTAACCTAGGCAGCAATAATTAGTACTTAGGAGAGTTAGGGAGTTACCATGCGTGTCAATGCTATAGGCGGTTTGATTGGATCTTTGGCCAAAGATCACCTAGGCAGCAATAGTACCCATGATACTCAAGGATTTATGATGCACGATGATATTGCAGATGGTTTGATCGGTTCTTTGGACCAATACCAACAAGGTATTAGTAATACCCATGATGCTCAAGGATCTATGAGGCACATACAATATTGCATAAATTTTGATCGGGTATTTGGCCCAAGGTCACCTAAGCAGTAGTAATCAACATCTAGGATACTCAGGGAGTTACCATGTAGGTTGAATATTGCAGACATTTTGATCTGGCCATTGGCCCAAGGTCATCTACGAAGCAATTATTAGTACCCTAGATACTCATACAATTCTACTCAGAACATATCACAACCTGGCTATCATGAAATTCACCCCATCACTCATATACCAACGAGGGACAATGGAAACTCCCCGCATATAATGGACCACCACCACAGCGTAATGCACTGATAAATATAGTGCAACCTTCATAGGCTCATCAGCAACCATACAGCCAAGATAATTATGAAAATCCTCCAAATGCTACTAAAATAATCCAAGGGGAAAACAAAAGGGAGATCCTGGATAGGGGGTAGTAACCAGCAATGCTCCCCCGTGATCTCAATCTGGGGGAAACCCCAACTGAAATCCAAACCAAGAGAAAAATAACAAATCCGAAGGGAAAAATAGAGCTCAGAGTATCTAATTGTGAAACCGAAAGCAACACACTGATCAAAACCTCATAATCCCCAAAGGAGGCTTCACACCTTCATGCCTCCGAAAAAATAATTTTTTCAGTTCCGATAGGTATGCCCTATCAATTTTTTTATTTTTTTTAGCACTGGCTATCAAAATTATTTAAATGAAAAATATGCTTTCACTTGGGGTATTGGTTGTAGGTATTATACAATACAACCAACCACTTATCGCCCCATGCAGTGAAGGTTCCAGAGCAGGTATCATTTTTCCCTTAGCTTGATAGAGTGCTAGAGAAACTCTCCATATCCTGAAATCATTTCTCCACAAGAAATCAACCATAGGTTCCAAACACCCCACCATTTTTATCATCTCCACACTTTACACATGATAAACATCCTCGTCATTCGGTAGAGCCTCCTCCTCCATGGCTTCCATCGCTCAACTAGACCACGAATCAAAAAATATAATTCCATGGCCATATCACCCAGTCTAGAAAACACTTCATGATCATTCATCCACCATGCATCAAGTAAATTTTTACCATATCATGATAAAAGCCCTTTCTCGGACCACCATTTTTGCAAGCTGATTGAACACGCACCATCGCATCTCAGATTTTGTGTGCCATCCCTCCATCAGCATAGCCCATCTATGATATTTTCCATCTGTTTCATCTCCCCCACACCAAGACTAACGAATGGGCCCCCCACCCTCAGCAAAAACACCTTCCTCACACCATCGGTGAGCAATAATTTTCAGGTTTTTGGGGCACCCATCTCTGTGTTTGTACAATCCAAATCGATTTTATATTCTTTTCGCAAGTGTACAAAGTTTTTTTAGGAGAGCATCCCCGAACCATTCATCTATTTTTCTCCCATGGTAGTATTCCATAATCACCCTGGGTCGGAGCTTCATACCTTTCATGCAAAGCCATCATGACCTTCATAACCAACATATACCCACCCTGGAAGTCCTACCAACTCCAGGGCTTTCCTCATCAGAAAACTTTTTATGACTGTCGCCAAAATTATTTTTTCATGTTCTGACCTTGGGCCATTAAACTCCCATCATTATTGTTCAGTCAGATCTCACAATCATGGCTATGTTAACCTAACATATCAGAGACCCTGGTCCCTTGCATCAATGTTTCCCTCAAATGGTTGAGGCTTCCTTCTTGTCCACTTCAACCAATATTTTCAAAAAAGGAAGTAGTACCTTGGATGGTTCCCCACCTCAATAGGGGCATCCTCAGATGGCACTTTGAGAATCATTATTTCCCATGGATGTCATCTATCATCCTGACATTCAACTACAGCAAAAGCTTTCATGTCAAGATGATATCGTACTCTACAACCATTGCACTTTTTCAAAATTCGTCGAAGACCCATGCCATTATAATCATATCATTCAACAATGCTTACAGAGGAAGGTTTGAGCCATAGACCCATGCATAAAATGAACACTAATAATATGCCATACCCAGATTACACATGTGGGCACTACATTAAACTTATTTTGAAATAAAAAATTCCCCTTAGGGCATCAACAATCGTCATCATCAACCAAATCAACAGATCACTACCACATAAGTGACACAGAAATAATTGTTTTATGTCATATAGGCTTTTAACTATCCAAAGCATCATGAGAATGGGACATGCTCACCTCGTATAAATATTATATTTATTGTATTATACTATCTCTTGCAGGTTTCCAACATAACATGGTCCCTCTTTTACTCATAGTAACGGGTCTCCAACCTTAGGGTGCACACAAGTCTCTCTCTCTCTCTCTCTCTCTCTCTCTCTCTCTATCTCTCTCTCTCTTAACATGGGTTATACAGAACAAAAACTATAATGTATTATAGCTATATAGTTCTTCCTAAACCTCACACATTAGGGGGAACTGTTATCACTAGAAAATAGGACAAGAAAAAGACATCATGAAATGTCAAGCAGAAGTATTTACATGGCTGAAAAAAATTAGAGAATCTGGAAAATTTAACTTTCTCTAAGGAAAAGAGGCAAATTTATCAACTTGTGCACAAAAGACACAGGCAAAGTGTGCTCCACTCGCATTTTTCTATGATAGTAGAGAAGATATCTACCACTTTCCCACAATAAACCGCATGGTCCTGAGTATGGAAAAACATCACTATCAGAGACCACTTTGCACACTTCAGGAAGAAGATTCTCCACATGAGGCCACCCAAGGACAATCTCCTAGAGCCACCTGAAGACCTCAAGCTCAAGTGAGCACACAATGGAATAAAGCACCAATATTGGGTCACTATCGACAATTTTACCAAGAGAGCGAAGAAACTTTGAATTTTTCCTATAAAATAAAACTATGAGAAGAAAATTTTCGAACAATTTGCTATGTTGACCAAATTTCCCATGAGAAAACTAGTAGTGTGTTGTGTAAGTAGCAATAGAGTGAATGGACTGAGTTGTTGGCCATCCCACATCTCAATCCCAAAGGAGAAGTGCACCAAGTGTCTGACATCCAGTCACTCGTTTGAGGAGAAGAGAGAGGCATGTAGAAAACTTAAGTGGAGAGCCCTCCTTGCTTTGGGTATTAGAGGTCCATATCTCTAAGGACTCACTGCAAGTTTGTAACGTTCTATCGCTTCTTTACCACCAGCGGATAATAAGACCGGATTCGTTCTCTGTTAGGATTATTAGCTCATTTACTCGATTGAACTTGTGTTTATGTGTAATTGTTGTTTTTTTTCCTCTTCTTGTTTGTAGCATGCGTTGTTCCATAAACTAATTTTTCTACATGTTAGGGTGTTTCCACTAACCATCTAACAAATTCATTTTTTTCGTGTGACCATTGCTTGTAGGTTAGCAATCACTCCTATCAAGCACCGTTGTTTCTTCATACACTTATGTACTAAACACACCAACATAATAAGAGTGTGATGTTTTTTCCTCCTTTTGGTTTAGTGTGTGATGCAAGTATTTATCATGCCTTATTTATGCCAAAAATCCAAAAAAAATATAAAATAAACAAACATAAAAAACCAAATATATAGGTCTTGTTTTTTTCCTCTTCCATGGTTATTTCTTTCATTATGTTATTTAACCATGGGTATAGTATTTTTAGATGGTTTTTATAGGAGAGGGTGGCATTTCTATTACTACATCCATTGGACTTTAGGTGTGTTTCTCTTGAACTTGCATATAAGGGTAGGCCATTTTTGCCGATTTTGCATTTTTACTATCAACACTATTTTTATGCCTTAGGTATGACCCCTTCAAGTTGTGACTTTACACTGCTTCCTTTATGCATGTATTCACTTGGTGGTAGAGCTTAATCCCTTATGGATACCTTATTTAGCACCCTCTTTCCATATTGGTCTTCGTGCACTCATTTTTTATCACTTTCAGAATTCCTTCTTCTGACCCACCATGACTTTAAATTTTATCCTCATGTGATCTTCTTCCTCTCTTTTCTGGCCATACCCCAGGTGGATTCCACACTCAATTTCTTGTGATTTCCACTTTTATTAGCCTATTTTAGTAGTTTGAACCTTGGCTTGTCTTCTCCATTGTCATCATCTTCTTGGCCTACCATCTGCACTCACTTCGTGTTTTACCCTTTCTTGGAGGAACCAGTGGAGTGAGTGGTCCTATTAGCAAACCTCATGTCCATATTATGTCATGAAAAGTTCCATAATTACAGGAACCCATCGTTACCATTTATACCACTCATTCCTCCATGAGGAATCTTCTTTATGCTCATTTTATACTCCTTAATTTATAAAATATTATCGCGTGAACTTGTCTACTTCATGCTCGTTAAAGTACTTGAAGTGTCATATGCCAAGTATAAGTTTAACCCTTTTCCATATTGGGATAGTCTAGATACAAAAAATGAATAACCTAGTTTGTTTTGGCTAGAAGGTACTCCCTTGTATACTTTTATCTCTTTTTGGTGCTTGGGGGAGATATTTACGAAAAAGGAACTTATAAAAAGAGAAGGGAGCGAACATCTATCTTCATTTTTCATCCATTGGTAGTGTCATCTTTGTCACCCTTGACCATGGCACCTGTCTATTTAATTATGTTATAGTTGGTTTTTTAGCTTTCCTAGGATTCGTACCATCAATATCAGTCTCTTTAATCCTCTGGTGGGTTACTGTTCCAGTCATATGGAGTGTGCCTCAATGCCTCCTGCATCATTGCATGATATCACATGGTGCTCATTAGTCATGCTACCAGATCACTCTTGTATCATGTTGTTATGTGTTCAAGGGAAGTCTTAGCCTGTGTCAGCCATCTATGGTATCATGTTGACCATTTTGAGTCAGCCATCCCTGTGTCAGTTGTGCTTCATCGCATCATGACTTCATCCATACATCACATTATCCTAGTCTATTCTATGTTGATTGATGGGGGATGCATTAAGGCCCTCCTTCAATGTATATTCTCCTATCGACTCTAGCTCATTATCCATGAGCTTGATCTAGGAACCATTAGTAACTTGAATCTTGAAGTCCTTAGTGGCAGGCTTCGTCATGATCGACAATGGGTTTATATCATTGGCTCCTCATTGGTCACATTCACTGGTGTTCAATGTCATCTCACTCATGCACACTTAATGGAATTTACTAGGTACCTTGGGGTCCATCTTCCTCATTGGTGGATTACCTCATGTTTGTACTATTTTATCTCATTCACTAGTAATCATATGATTTATACCGTTTCTGTGCTTCAGTTTATTTATTCGCTTGAGTAGATTCATACCATCGGGGTTATGTTAAAGACCCTCGGTTAGGGATGTCCAACTCTTATATTCCACCCTTCCCAAGTTGCATTGGAGTTATGTATTATTTATGTATCTTGATGACTATATTGGACACTTCTCTCTCTATTATGTTTCCATAGTCCTACTAACCTATACTATGACATATATCCATGATTTTTTTTAGTGGTTACTCCCTTTCCATTGGGTCACATGGATTCACTATGTATGTATGTCATGGCCATGTCTTAGTCCTTTATATCATGGATCTGCAATGTATATTTTGTGGCCATGCTGAGTATTTTCTTATGACTGAACAAGGGTATTCTCACCTCGGGGATGTTATCTTGACAACTAATACTTATACATCAGTGTTTTCCGATCCATGCTCCTCGTTCTATTTCCCCACTGCCATTTTGACAACTGATTTTTCTTATAATGTATTTCGACCATAAGCTACTCATTTTGAACTCATATATTAGGGAGAATTTTTTATATCCATATTTTCCACTCCATTATAGTAAGAGAAACCCAATATAAACTTACCTCAATTATTTTTCTCAATGCATCCCTTTTCACCTTTTATTTTACTTATGTGAGGTTTATCCCATTATAAAAGGGGGAAATTACATAATTGAGAATTTTCTCATAATTATTGTTCCAATATATTATAATTATGAGATAATAATTATTTCATAAATGATATAATTTAGAAAATATCATAATTGTGAAAAAGGTCTCTAGGGTTTCCCATTCCCAAGGAGATCACCTCGATTACTCATTGATTCGAGTTGGCCAATACTCATCCATTAGAATTTTCTCTAAATTATCGTCGTCCTCAGCGTCTACATTCATCATCTAGGGACCTTCCATTCACCTATTTATGTTTTATCATTTGAGACGGTCAGGTTAGTCGTAATTTACGAGTCATAATTTGAGATTCTAAGAGAGGCATGCTGCTATTGTGATCTTGACACCCTATTGCTATCTTGAAATTATATTGAAATCTTGTGAGGTATCATGGTATAGGAGAGTTATCTTCATACTCTTATACAGTGGGGAAACTCTAACGAATCACAGAGAGGAGAAGTTTGAATTGAGGAATAGAAGCATCATTTTATATTAATGAAGATCTATGTTTTCTCTTGTATATGATTGTACGTTTAGATCTTGCAATTTTTTTATGATATCATTAATCTAATGGTATTGTGAGGAAGATCACTTATTGTCTTTGTATGTTTGTAAGTGTGTGTAGGTGTTGAGATCGTAGTTATATCGAATATATTGCTTGTGTGGAGTGCAACAGATCAACATAAAACTCAATATCCATCCTCGACCTATGAGGAGGCAAGGTAGCTTCTTCTTCCTCATACCATTAAATGATTGCATGGATGCTTGTGGATCATAATGAAATTGGAATCTATAACGTCTCCTTGACTTTGCTTTTATTTTCTAGTGATCTAATGGATAGTAAGTTGTTGTAAATAATAAGAGGGGGGGCAAATCAATATTCCTTTCAATTAGTATTATTATTAAATTTTTATACCATTAGTTAATCTTCAATTATTATGAGTGTTTTTACAATGATAGCAGTAAACAAAAGGAACAAAAATGCACACATCTTTTAAGGTGGAAATCCCCTTCGACACAAAAACCACCTGAATTCTTTTCTAATAATTCTTTAATATTCAACTCTGATTGAAAAGAAATTTGCGACCTCCTAGAATCTAGAAAATCATTCTTCTCGAGATCCCATTGGATGGATCCTGCAATGCCCGAGATCCTTCATTAGTCAACTGAACGGATGCCCCAACACCCAATGAGCTACAACTCACCCTAGTACCACCCTACCACCATGAATTTTTCACAGGATTGAACCTGCTGGTGACTTCATGCACCACTCTAGCACCACCCTACCACCCTATAGAATAATAAAATAAGAATGGACTATCATACCAGCGAAAATGGTCCACTTTACAATGATATAGAATAATGTAGAAGAATAAGACACACTAGATCATAACCCCAACTATGATGCAACCAGCTAATAATGATCCTAAAGCTCCTGACACTGCCTCCTCAATTATTGGTAGATAGACACTTGTAGAAATTTTACAATGATGCTTTTACAATGACTCATTACAATGATGCCCACATGAAGACTTCATGTGGTGAAATTCTTGCCGTTGTTTTTCACCTTGATTTATGCTCTTGTCATGCTACCCTTTCTCACTCTTCAGAATGCTAGATCATGCATTGAGTCTTATCTTGCTGAATATATAAAAGCTACAAAAATTCTTCAAGGAAATATCCATGACATGATAATAGAAAAAAAAACCTCATCCTGCAGAGCATATGTCAATGCTAAACAAATTAGAATACAAAGAGCCTAATGAAATTAAGAGATGAGCATGCATATACATAATATAATTACCTGGAGCTTACCTCTTCTACACATTTCTTTTCTTTTCTACCCTAGAAATTCGGGTCCTTTGCAGCCCTTAACAACACATGATTTAGCTTTTTCTTTCCTTCGAGGAGCTTGATACTGACACTTCTTTATCTCTATTATTTCAAATCCCCAATATGTGATTTTAGGTCCTATAGTATTTCTTTGAGTCTTCTTTCCAATGCCACATGTCTGACCCAATTTGGATTCTTCAAGACAAATTTATGCCCAATCTCTCACAATTACCTAATTATAGACTCATTCAGTAGAGCGAACTTGTACAGTGTGCCACGTATAATTGTTTCTTAATTCGGCTCTAACATCGATACAACGAATACTACTTTCCATGAACTATCTGTCAATCTTGATATAATTCCAATCTGATACGCAGACAGAGAGTTATAACAATTTTCCTATGGTCACCTCTTTTAGATGAAGTTCAGGAGCCTGCAAAAACCCTAACTTCCATAGATCATATCTCAGAAAATATTGCGCATCACAATCTGAAATTTTTACATGATATTCCTACGGATTGCAACTTCACCTCCTAAAAATTTCAACTTCTAATACTTCGTAGAAAAAAAGTTATAGTAAAAATTTCATGATGGCATGTTTCGATTAGAGTAATCCCTACATGAGGAGGATATGAGGATCACAATTTATATAAATTCTTAGGTTGAGAGGTTCTTCAACAAGTGAACGTGGGAGGGATTGTAGGAGATTAAAAATTATTAATTATTTAATATTCAATGACCAAAACCAATGATTATTGTCATGCCACAACCCCATGGGGTTTTAGCCCACTAACTGGGGTTACTAACTTCAAACATGAATATATCTCAAACTGTGAAGAATTACGTGGTGTTCTATATATAAACGGAAACATATAGACAAGTAGAAACTATAAAAAAATATCGTTGACATGGAATATAGTAATTTGGTAGGTCAAAATTCCCATGCAATATCGAGGTAGCCCCTGGTGCTTCTTGGGTTGACATCAATGATAACGATTGATAAAAAATATTCGCCTTTGGCATTGATGGCAACACAAGTACTCCCCGTGCAATAATGACACCTCGTCCTACAACAGTCTCTCCCCTTTGACATCAATGGAAAAGGGTAACGCCCCCTGACACACAACCATCCTTTATATTCTGAATAAAGAAAATATAATGAGAACTTGCGAGAATCCCAAGCTTCTAGCGAAGATATTTAAATACTTCACAATGTAAAGGTTTAGTGAAGATATCAGCGATTTGTTCTTTTCTACCAACATATTCAAGTTTGATATTCTTTTCAACGACTTGTTATCTAACAAAATGATATTTGATCAAAATATGTTTTGTTTTTGAATGCATGACAAGATTCTTGGAGATGTTAATGGCACTGGTGTTATCATAGAAGATAGGAATAGGCTCACTAAATTGTACTTGAAGATCATGTAAAGTTTATTTCATCCGAAGGACTTGAGTACAACAAGCTTCCGCTACAATGTATTCCACTTCCGTTGTAGATAACGAGATTGAGGTTTTCTTTTTGCTCAACCACTATACGAGACAACCACCTAGATAGAATACTACTCCACTAGTACTCTTATGATCATCAATGCTTCTTACCCAATCTGCATCTATAAAGTCTTGAATAATAATCTTTCTACCCTTGGAATACCACCAGTCATATTTTGTTGTGCCCTTTAGATATCGAAGAATTATTTTGACGACAATAATATGTGATTATTTTGGTGCTGCTTGGAATCTTGCTACTTGTCCAACTGCTTGCATAACATATAGCCATGAGGCTGTTACGTATTGAAGACTACCAATCATAGATCTATAAAACCTCTGAACCACATCCTTAGATGAGTCGTCTATGCTCAATTTGCAACCTGTTACCATCAGAGTAAGGACGGGTTTGCAGTCTTACATTTTCAATTTCTTGAGCATTTCCTTGATGTACTTGGCTTGACATATAAATATTCCTTTCTCTTGACGAGATATTTGAAGCCCTAAGAAGTATGTCAGCTCACCAGGTAAAGACATCTTGAACTCACTTTGCAACTTTGTAGCAAAGTTCTTACTTAGTCGATCATCATTGCTACCAAATATTATATCATCCAAATATACCTCAACGATTGTGAAATTATCTTTATCTATTTGTACATAAATATTGTTATCAACAGTACCTTTTTTGAATCCTTGTTGATGTAGATATCCATCAAGAAGATCATACCATGCTCTGGGAGCCTTCTTGAGACCATATAGAGACTTCTTTAACCTACAAACATAGTCTTCTTTTTCTGATAGTAGAAAACCTTCAGGTTGTTCGATGTAAAATTATTCTTCTAATTCGCCATTCAGAAATGTTGACTTAACATCCATTTGGTAGACTTTGATATTTCTTGAACATGCATGGGAGAGAAACATTCAAATGGATTCCATTATGGAAACTGGTGCAAATTTTTTGTTGAAATCAGTTCATTCCACTTATGCATAGCCTTTGCAAACCAATCTTGCTTTATTTCTGGTAACATGTCCATCTTCATTCAATTTGTTCCTGAACACCCATTTAGTCCCCATGAAATTTTTATCTTTTGGACATGGAACTAATTCCCAGGTGTTATTCTTCTCGATTTGATCCAATTCTTCATTCACAGCTGCTACCCAATGTTCATTCTAGGTGGCTTCCTCAAACTACTAGGCTCAAAGGTTACTAGAAAAGCAATGTGAACTTGTTGTGATGAGCGAAGTTGTCGACCTTCATTTATGTCACCAATGATTTGATTTGATGGATGGTTCTTTTGAATCCATTATTTTTCTCTCTTTGGAGGAGCTTCTTGTTGTTGTTCCGATATATATTAATGATCATTGTTTACTTCTTCCTCGTTGATAGTTGCTTATTTTTCTAGAATTTTCTCTATGTATTTTTCAGCCTCTGTCTCAAATTTCAAAGATTTTAGATCCTCATCATTATTTGTTAGAACACCATCTTCATCAAATGTAACATCTATTCTCTCCACTATCTGTTTTCCTCTTAGATTATAGAATTATAGGCATTTATTTTGCGTCAGTAACCAAGAAAGATACCTTCATCAACACGTGATTCAAACTTATCCAAATTTTCATCTTCTCTTTCGATATAACATTTGCTTTCGAAGATTCTGAAATATTTTACATTAGCCGGTTTTCCTTTCCATAATTCATATGGGGTCTTGTTGCAACTATTTATGAGAAGACTTCGGTTGATAATGAAGACTGTTGTATCAATTGCTTGAACCCATAATGTTTCATCCAATTTTGATTCCTTCAACATTGTTCCACCCATTTCCTATATGGTTCTGTTATTTCTTCCAGCAACTCCATTTTGCTGAGGTGTTCGTGCTATTGAAAATTGCCTTTTGATTCCATTTTGGTCATAGTATTGCTGGAATAATTTGAAATTGAATTCTCTGCCATTATTAGATCATAGACACTTTATTTTCAAATCAATTTCATTTTCGACCAACTCCTTGTAGATCTTAAAGCACTCGAATGCTTCAAATTTTTTCTTTAGGAAACTGATGGTTGTCATCCTCATATAGTCATCTATCATTAACATGAAATATAATTCTCCATCTAAGCCTTTTTTTCTCACATGACCACATAGACTAGTATGTATCAATTCGAATGGATGTGATGCAAAGTGTTATTTTTTTTTTTTAATTCAAATTTTGTCTACTTTCCATGCCGACAGGCCTCACATAGTGTGTTGGAAGATTTTTATATTTTTGGCATTTCTCATACTGCTTCCTTTTTTTCTTATCCTGACAAGATTGTCTAATTTTATGTGACCCATTTGTTTGTGCCTTAACCAGCTTTCATCTTCTTTAGCTAGTAGAAATGCTTTAGTTGCTTCATCCAGAACATATATGTCATTTGGAGCTCGACTTGCTGTAGCCACAATTTTACAATACTTGCCTTTCCTGATTTCACATTTCGTGGAGTTGAATAGCATTTTGTTTCCTTGATCACAGATTTTTCCAACACTGAGTAGATTCTGATTCATGTTTTCAACCAATAGAACATTATTTGCAAGAACATATTTTCTTCTGAGAGTGATGGTACCTAATCCTATAACATTTGAGGATCCATCATTTCCAAAGGATACGGTTCTATCCTTCTTCTCTTTCAGATATACAAATTTCTTTCTATATCCAGTCATATGTGTTAAGAAACCACTATCAACATACCATACATATTTTTTGTTTTGAGCCTTGACTGTAAGAGCACAATTATTAGTCTTCTTCTTCTTCCATGTTCGTTTGTTTTGTGGCTTCAAAGATTCTTCTAGAGGATTTTCAGGTCCGTAGTGTTTGGCTATGTGTCCAAAGTTTTGACATTTGTAACATTCCATATTATTTCTTAAATTTTCAAATCTATTGATGTTTCATTGAGGCCTCAGAGGTTCATATTTGAAATATCTCTTGGAATTGTATTGGTTCCTAGAGTACGTGCGACATTCTACAACTTTATGACCAAATTTTCCACATGAAAAACAATAGCCATGAAACATATGTTGGTACCTAGATGGAAATATTCTTCGAGGAATTGTCTTCCAAGACTGTTCTTGCAAATATTGTCCAATGAAGTCTACATTCATGTTAGAGCTCTCAAGTTCATTGTATTTTGTTGTAGAAGGTCCTACTTCCTCTTATGTGTAACCGAAGCCAGTTTTGTCGTTGTAAGATCGTTGATTGTTGATGAGTTCTTCTAAATCCCTTGAGCCATTAGCATAGTTTTGGACATTTTTTCCCTTCTTCACTGATCATAATTTGGATCAGGGCCTAAAATTATCTAAAAATTCAAATTGCTCAAAATTATTTCAGAACTGAACGATCTGATAGATTTCATCGCAAGGATTCTGGTGCAACTCATTTCATCAAAATCTGAGTTCATATAACTGAGTTAACGTATGTTGTTCGTTTTTTCAAACATGCAAAAAATGGACAGAACAGGTGCAACAACTGACTTGGAAGTCTAGTCAACACCTCAAGAATATTCTGCAGATTGCATCCACTGGCACTGTGATAAGTGTCGTCTCCAGATTTTCCAAATGGGTTTGTGAAGGGAAAATTTTCCCAATGACCTCTAATAACTTCCTAAGTTTGAATTTGATTTTTTTTTAGGTTGGAGCACAACCCAACCAGAGGGTGCCACATGTCCTATTTGGTGGGCCCTCTCAAACCCTTAGTTCAAATTATTATTTTACATATATGGAAAGGTTGGACATTATGGATTGCACATTTTTTATATATCCTAAGTTCTAACCTAGGCTAAGGATTGTACTATGGAGGACAGACACATTTCATTGGGGCACGATGTCTTATTTCTATGGTTCTAAGGTTTGAATGTGTTATTTTCTATGGTCTACATATATTATTGTAATACATATATTACAAACCTATGGTTTTGGAACCATATGACATTGGACACTAACCAACTATGGAAACGATGCTAACTAATGTTAGAGAAGCCACCAACGAAGCTGGTGGAGGACTATTCTTGGAGGCGGCTCTAAATATGGCAGAAAAGGTCAAGTTATAAATCCTTGAAAAATTTTATGGTTAGATCGGGGGTCGAACAATCGACCTACCTCACGCCACTATGTTGTCCTAGTGATCTTTCTACATCGAACTTCTTTTCATCTATGCATTGCTGCCCATATTTGAATTGTAATGCGGCGAGGATTAGGGGTCCAGAGGGGACCAGCACCTTTGGCCAACCCCCTCCCACATAGCCAATGACTAAGAACCACGGGCCTGCAAAAAATGCACAACGAGAGATTAAACATGTTAAATTAATGATTAAAACTTGGTTTAGCCACATTAAAACGACATTTGCGCTAAAACGCACATATATTTAAACATCACTTATATTATCATTAAGATATTCTTATATTCTAATTAACGCCTAGTTAAGTGGTGATTAACTTGGCGGAGCATGCCAATTTTTGCGGCACTTTCACTTTTAGTGGACTTAACTAGCAGTCTTCCAATTTTAGTGGCGGTTCAGTTTTGGTTTTATTTCTTCATTCATTAAGTTTATGAAGATATTTTATTTATGCTTCAGTGTGGAATTATAATGTATTTGTGAGGGATTTCTAGCACTCACTAGTGATGTATAGATCATCTATGTAGGAGATTGTTGTATTGCTATTATATGTGAGAGTTATTTGCAAGAGAAAATTAGCTTGAAGGGTTGATAGCCACATAGTAAGGCATTATAATAATATGTACCTTTTTCCATCAAATAGAAGAGTGGTCTAGTCATGTTGATAGACCAAGGAGATGTAGCCCAGGCGGGGTGAACTCCTTCATCAAAATTATTGTCTTATGGTTTGATGTATATGTATTTTCATCTGTTGATGTTGGCATGTTATTTTTAAGACATTTAAAAACAAAAATCCTAGAAGAAACCTTCTCATTCCACATAAATCCATGAACATAGGAAACACATTTCTCATACTAATAAGGGAGCTTGCATATCATTAACAAGTTTTCCCTAATTTCAGATCAAGTTGGTATCAAAGCTTAATGTTCATTTTTGTTTTGTGTGAAGAGGGTTTTCTATTAAGGTGAAAATGCTTACCAGGTTGAAGCTCCAGAGAGGAGAAGGAAATCTTGTTGGTATGGCTTCCCAAATAGGAACAAAGAGAAGGAGGCTAGGGTTGCTACAAGCCCAACCTCAAGTTTCATATTGGGAAAGTATTGAGGCTTCAAAGAGAATACCTCAAGGAGAAAATCCTATAAGTCTCCCAAGGGAAGAAGGTAAAAAGAATGGTGTTTCACCACCATCTTCACCACAAAATTCTTTATTTTCTACAAATTTGATGCAATTTTCTGATGTAGAAATTCCTTCCATGATGGAAGATGGACACATTTGTATTTTCTGTCCACATGATGTGGGAGAGGTTCAATCAGCATCTTACGTTGAGGAGTAGGAAGAAGAAGATCTCAAGAGGACACCTTGAGAATCTGAAAGGATAATGAAGCCATCTTTGTGTCTCAATCAAAAGATGAGACAAATGGTGATCATGCATATGCTTCTTAGTTGTATGCGCATATTTATGAAAATTCTTTTGCAGCCTTTGAAAGATACAAAAAATGTATTGGGTTCAAGATCTTGGAAAATATGGGATACCAAGAAGGCTTAGGTCTTGGTGCAAATCAGCAAGGAATCAAGAACCAAATAGAGGTGAAAGAAGGGCCTAAGCATGAAGGCTTGGGGTATGTTACACTAGAGGAATGGTCTTTTGATGACAGTGATGATTGGGTATCATGTACCTACTTTCAAAAAGAGGACATGAAGAAGCAAGGTGTTGGATTTTGCATCCAGATCTTCTACCTGTTTGGCTCTCTGGATATGCGCCATTGAAATGGTTTGTCTCTTTACATTGTATGATGAAATATTGCATGTGAATGTTATTATTGAAGGCATTTCTATTTGTTGAAAAAATTCACCAAGCTAGTGTAAAAGATGGGTATGTCAGTCAATTATGTTGTAAAAATTTATCATTCAATTCAGCTCTTATGATCACCCACATGTTTTTGGATTTGTACTTGTTTGTACGTGAAAGAGAGAGTTGAAGAGTGTACATTTGCATGATATTTTGTATGTGTAAATAGAGAACTTGTGATAGGTTCATTGCAAATATATACATGTATGAGTGTTGTCAATATGTATCATATGTTTATCGACTTGTGGCGATTGTGTCACACACATGTCATATCAATTTATGTCAATTGTGTTGTACATTTCATGTTGACTTGTGTTTTTGATGTCGCATATTGTATGTCGATTATGTTGATCGACTTATGTTTTATTCGATTGTGTTTATCAGTTGTGAGTCGATATTGGATACACCAATGAGAAAGAATATTTCCATGTACTTGATGTTACAGGAGGTGACAATCATTGCGTTGAAAGAGAGAAAAAAAAAAGAGAGAGATGGTCATCATTTCAATTCTTGCATAATTTTTTATTTTCAAGATTGATTGTGTGTTCTTGTGACAAGATGTCGCAGGAAGTTTGAGGTCCATTCAGTGAGAAGTGGGCGAGATGCAAAGTGTTTTGCAGACATTGCAGAACAAGTTGGTAGTCTGTGTTGAAGCCAAGAGTTCTGTTAAGTCCCTATATTAATAGTGTAGCCCCTTATTATGTTAGTGTAGCTCCCCTTATTGTTATTTTTGTACCCCTGTAACCCCCATTTTGTTATTATTGTGCCCTTAAATTATTATTGTTAGGTCGGCTAGGATTACATTGTGGCCCACTAGGATTACATTATGGCCCCATGGACTCCTATATATAGAAAGGAGGTTTTGTAAATTGTATCATCCAAGAATTGTGAATTTATGTAATGTATTGGAGGTTTCCCCCTCGAAGTGGCTTATTTCTAAGGCGTTGATATCTCTTTTCTTCTATTTTTGAAGCTGGTTACACAACATTTGGTATCAGAGCTTGGGATTCTAGGGTTTCGCTGCTCCAAACAGGTCATCGTGGCATTTTCGTTATAATTTTTTTTCTACGAAGTTTCAGAAGCTGAAATTTTTAGGGTGCAAATCTGAAATCCTGAGGAATATTGTCTAAAAATTTCAGATCTTGGTTCGCAATATTTACGGAGATATCATCTATGGAAGTTAGGTATTTGTTCAAGCTCCTAAACAGGTCATCGTAGAATTTTCGCTATAAAAAATTTTCTATGAAGGTTCAGAATCTGAAATTCGTATGGTACGAAGCTGAAATCCTGAGGAAATTTTTCAAAAAATTTCAGAACTTGGTTCGCAATATTTGCGGAGATATGATATGTGGAAGGTAGTGCTTTTTCAGGCTCCAGAATTGCATATCAAAGAGGTGATCGTGGGAAAAGTTCAATAACTCTCTCTCTGGAGATTGGATTGGAGTGCCATCAAAATTGGTCACAAGTACACGACGTGTAGTTTCTTGGCTATCAATTTCAAAGAAAAAGAAAAAAACAGTGACACGTGGCAAGTCGTACAAGTTCGCTCTACTGAACCAGTCCATAATTAGGTCATTGTGGGAGATTGGACACAACTTTGTCTTGGAGAATCAAAATCAGGTCAGACCTGTGGCATTAAAAACAGAATTTAGAAGGCTAATTCAGTGTTGAATTTCAGATATTGAAGAGCTGTAATCACAGAGATAATTCAATTTCAATATCGAGCTCCTCAAAGCAAGTAAAAGGTGTGTATTTGTTTTCCGAATTGCATAAATCTTGTTTGAAAAATCAGTTTGAAGTGATTCCAAGGGCCTATTGAGTATATATTTCAGTATTGGGTTCTGAAATTCCTCATAAAAATAATTCAACACCCATTAAGCCCTCAGAAATCTATACTATGATGAATGAAGTGGAAGAATTGCAGTATGAGATATCAAAATTACGGTACCAAGTGCAACAAATTTCGATCTTACGAAGAGCAACCGAAGCTGACATAGATGGTTTAAAAGAAGAAATGGAGGCTAATTTGGATGGTTTGAAGGATAAAAAAATAGCTAATATGGATGATAAATTAGTGGAAGATTACATCGAGCATCAACAACAAGTTCTCCAACTCTCAAAGGATAACCCAACTTTGGTGTAGAATCTAATGAAACAACAGGAAGATCAACATCACATCGAAAGAAGTTATGAAGCAGTCATAGAAACAAGAACTCGAAAAGTACGATCAATTTCAGAGTATCTCAACAAGTGGAAGAACTTTCCTGTAGAATATTTCACATGGGAGGATGAGAATTTTATACAGAAGCATCAAGAAATAATCAAGCGTTGAGGACAACACTTGTTTGAAGGAGAGGGGCATGTTAAGTCCCTATATTAATAGTGTAGCCCCTTATTATGTTAGTGTAGCTCCCCTTATTTTTATTGTTGTACCCCTGTAACCCCCATTTTGTTATTATTGTGCCCTTAAATTATTATTGTTAGGTCGGCTAGGATTACATTGTGGCCCACTAGGATTACATTATGGCCCCATGGACTCCTATATATAGAAAGGAGGTTTTGTAAATTGTATCATCCAAGAATTGTGCATTTATGTAATGTATTGGAGGTTGCCCCTTCGAAGTGGCTTATTTCTAAGGCGTTGATATCTCTTTTCTTCTATTTTTGGAGCTGGTTACACAACAAGTTCACTCATATGGCAAGCTTAATTTGGATAAGAATATTTCCAAGAAGAAGCTTGTATGCATTTGTTGCAAGAGGGACTTCATTCTTAGTGGGAAGGCTAATAGTTTTCCAAGCACATAGAGACCGATTTGGCACATCAGGGTATGTATCAGTCAACAAAATTTAGCAATGTTGAAGTGGATCAACAACATCTAGAGAGCAATGGTTTAGGGACATAGCCAGTCGTGATGTAAGGCATGTCAATGTGATTGTCAAAGAAGACTTGTCAAGTAAAATCTGTTGATATAACTTGAAAGTAGAAGAGTACTGAAGCTCAAGCATATAATTATTAGCTTTTGTGGGTCCAAAATCCTGTCAGTGGGAATGAGTGATCATAATTGGGATCAAGTTCTAAAATTAGCTAAAAATTCTAAATGCTCAAAAAATTTTCAGACCTGAACTATTGGAGAGAGTTTGTCACCAGGATTCTAGTGCAACTCGTTTCATCAAAATCTGAGTTCGTATGACTGAGTTATCGTTTGATGTTTATTTTGAAAAATAGGCAAAAAATGGATAGAACATGTACAACAGCTGACATGGCAGTCTAGTTAACACCTCAGGAAAATTTTCTATATTGCAACCAGTGGCGCTGTGACAAGTGTCATCTCTAGATTTTCTAGATGGGTTTGTGAAGGGAAAAAATTCACAATGACCTCCAATATCTTCCTATGTTTGAATCTAATTCTTTTTTAGGTTGGAGCACAACCCAAGAAGAGGGCACCATGTGTACTCTCTCATGGGCCCTCTCCAACCCTTATTTAAAATTATTATTTTACATATATGGCAAGGATAGAAATTATGGATGGCACATTTTTTATATATCCTAAGTTCTAACCTAGGCCAAGGATTCTACTATGGCGGACAAACACATTTTATTAGGGTGCGTCTTATTTCTATGGTTCTAAGGTTCGAATGTGTTATGCTCTATGGTATACATATATTATTGTAATACATATATTACAATCCTATGGTTTTGGAACCATATGACATCGGACCCTAACCAACTATGGAAACAATGCTAACTAATTTTAGAGCATCCACCAACCAACTTGGCAGAGGACTATTCTTGGAGGTGGCTCTGACTATGGAAGAAAAGGTCTAGTTATAAATCCTTGCAAAATTTTATGGTCGAATTGGGGGTTGAACACCCGACCTACCTCATGCCACTCTGTCGTCCTACTGATCCGTCTACACTGAAGTCCTTAACAGCTATGTGTTGCCGCCCATATTTGAATTGTAATGCGGTGGTGATTAGGGGTCTAGAGGGGGCCAGCCCCCTCCCTCATGGCTGATGGCTAAGAACCATGGGCCTACACAAATGTGAGACAGGAGATTAAACATGTTTAATTAATGAATAAAACGTGGTTAAACCACATTAAAATGACATTAGTGCTAAAACGCACTTATATTTAAACAACGCTTATCTTATCATTAAGATGCACTTATATTCTAATTAATGCATAGCTAAGTGGTGGTTAACTTGGCGGAGCATGCCAATTTTGGTGGCACTTCCACTTTTAGTGGACTTAACTGCAGTCTTCCAATTTTAGTCGCAGTTTTCTAGGCCTAGAGTAAATGAGGCCTATCTTGGGCAATATTCGTCCAAATTGAGCTCGAGAAAAGTCATTGTTATCATTTTGGTATGCTGGGAATCCATTGGAATAGGTTTTAGAGGTAGAGGAGCACTTATTGATGGATTTTTTCCCACTTGAATATTTTTGATGCTCAGGACCACCAGGAGAGTAGGCCATGTCTATAGGATCTGTAGACCAATTGGAGAACCAGAGGAGGCTACCCAAAGGTTTAAGGATGTTCTAAATCTAATGATAACTTCTATTTTCTGTTTTGAGCACATTTTTAAGGTCAAATTTCAGGTTTGACAAGGAGGGTGTTTGGATCATTCAGTCATTTGAAGTAGTTTTGGAAGCTATTGATGAAGGAGGAGACCTTGTATGGGTTTTTCTGATTTACAAAATTGTTATTGCAGCAACTATGGCTAGCATGGTTCAGTTCTGTTTTTATTTATTCATTTATTAAGTTTATGAAGATATTTTATGTATGCTTTAGTGTGGAATTGGAGTGTATTTGAGAGGGCATTCTAGCACTCATTGGTGATGTATAGATGATTTCTGTACAAGATTGTTGTATTATTGTTATATATGAGAATTATTTGCAGTAGAAAATCATATTGAAGGGGTAATATCCACAAAGTAAGGAAGTATACTAATATGTACCATTTTCCATCAAATAGAAGAGTGGTCTAGTCATGCTATCAGGCCAAGGAGATGTAGCTGAGGCGGGGTGAATTCCTTCATCAAAATTCTTGTCTTATTGTTTGATGTATATGTATTTTCAGCTATTGATGTTGGCATGTTATTTTTAATACATTTAAAAACTAAAATCCTGGAAGCAACCTTCTCATTCCACATAAGTCCATGCACATAGGAAACACATTTATTATACTGATGAGGGAGCTTGCATATCATTAACAAGTTTTCCCTCATTTCAGATCATTCACTTGCTTACGCAGCAAGACTACTTCAGCTTCTAATGCTTCCATTTCCTGGTTTCTTTCTTCCAACTTCTTTTGAAGTGACTCTTCAATACATTTGTGTTCTTCAACTTCAATTTTGAGACCTTGAACTTGTTCTTCAAGAGTATTGGAACATGTATTCTCAGCCTTGAGCTCTTTTATAAGCCTGATTGCCTCCTTAGAAAATTCTTCTATAGTCAACCCTTCTTCTTCGTTGTTTGATACCACTTTTTTATTTTTCTTGGCCATAAACAATACTCTCTCATTGGCTTCTTCTTCATTGTCACTGCCTTCATTGGATGATTAGATATCTTATTTAGAGATAAAGTCCCTTTTGAATCCTTTATTTTTGCCTTTATTGTTGAATTTCTTAAATCCTTTCTTTCCTTTTGAGTTGCCATCACTTATGTTCGAACATTTTGCTGCAAAATGCCCAACCTCACCACAACCAAAACATATCAATAGAAGTTTACCTTTGAATTTTTTCTTACCATTTTTTATTTTTCTCGTAAAGCAAGCATATTCTCAATCTGAAAGACCTTCTTCATCATCTTCCTTTTATTCACACTTGCATGTGTAGGTATTTTCCTTTGAAGGTTGTTTTTCCTTATTGGTTTTATTAGATGCAATGAATGCAATTTCTAGATACGAAGTACCCTCTTCTTCATCAAGTCTCATTTCATATGCTATGAGAACTCCATGTAATTCCTCTTTTCTTATTTTTTCCATATTTTCACTATATTCTAAGACCGATACCTTTGGGTTGAAACTCCCTAGTAACATTCTAAGAAACTTTCATATAATATTCTTCTCCTAAACAGGCTCTCCCAATTCTTCCAGAGTGTTGGTTATTTCATTAACGTGTTGGAAGTATGCAGCAATGATGCCATATTCTTTCATTATGAGTTGCTCAAATTTTGATTTGTAGATTTGAAGCTTTAATTCTTTGACATTTGAGTCACCTGCATATATATTCTCAAGCTTGTCCCATACATTTTTGGTGGTTTTACAACTCGACACCTTATGATAAGCAGATTCAATAATTCCATTGATAATGATATTATTTTCTTTTACATCATTTACAACATTCTTTTTACCTTGTTCATCTACAGTTGGTGTAAATCCATTTTGAATAGTGTCCCATACTTCATAACCTTGTGCCAAGATATAGACCTCCATTCTTCCTTTCTAGGGTGCACAATTATTTTCATTGAATAGAGGTACACCATTCTTTGAATGCTCCATGACCTCCTTTCGACTATTAAACTATTATTGAAGGAAGTAACCTCTGATACCAATTGTTGGAAATACTGAGAGGGGGGGTGAGCCAGTATTCCTTTCAATTAGTATTATTATTAATTTTTCATAGAATTCGTTAATCTTCAATTATTATCATTGTTTGTACAATGATAATAGTAAACAAAAGGAACACAAATGCACATAGTTTTTAAGGTGGAAACTCCCTCCGGCAGAAAAACCACCTCAATGATTTTCTAGTAATTCTTTAATATTCAACTCCAATTGAAAAGAAAGCTCCAACTTCCTATTATCTAGAAAATAATTCTTCTCCATATCCCCTTGGATAGATGCTCCAATGCCCGAGATTCTTCAATAGTTAACTAAATAGATGCCCCAACACCCAATGAGCTACAACTCACCCTAGCACCACCCGACCACCCTATATAATAATAAAAGAAGAATGGACTCCCGTACTAGGGAAAATGGTCCACTTTACAATGATATATAATGATATAGAAGAAGAAGACACACTAGACCATAACCCCAACTATGACACAACCACCCAATGATTATCCTAGACCTCCCGACATTGCCTCTTAAATTCTTGATAGATAGACACTTGTAAGAACTTTAAAATGATGCTTTTAAAATGAATCATTACAATGATACCTTTACAATGACTATATGTAGTGCTGCCCACATGAAGACTTCATGCGATGAACTTTTTGCTCGTGTTTTGCACCTTGATTTCTACTCTTGTCATGCTAGCATTTCTCACTCTTCAGAACATTAGATCATGCATTGATTATTATCTTGATGAATATATAATACCTTCAAAAATTCTTCAAGGAAATACCCATGACATGATAATAACAAAACTTACCTCATCTTGCAGAGCATAGGTCAGTGCTAAACAAATTAGAATACAAAGAACCTAATGCAATTAAGAGATGAACATGCATATACATAATATAATTTCCTGGAGCTTACCTCTTCTACACCTTTCTTTGCTTTTCTGCCCTAGAAATTTTAGTCCTTTGTAGCCCTTGACAACACATGATTTAGCATTTTATTGACTTCTAGGAGCTTGATATTGAATGTGGTGTATCTATGTTATTTCAGATCCCCAATATGTGATTTTAGGTTTTGTATTATTCCTATGAGTCTTCTTTCTAATTTCATAGGTTTGAACCAATTTTGATTCTTCAAGACAAATTTATTCCCAATCTCTCACAATGACCTAATTATGGACTATTTCAGTAGAGAAAACTTGTATGGCATGCCACATGTCATTGTTTCCTCATTTCGCTCTGAAATTGATATACTGAAAACTACATTCCGTGCACTATCCGCCACTTTTTACATAATTCGAATCTGATACTTAGAGAGAGAGAGTTATGACGGTTATCCCAAGGTCAACTCTTTGAGATGAAGTTCAGGAGCCTCCAAAAACCCTAACTTCCATAGATCATATCTCCGAAAATATTACACACCATTATCTGAATTTTTTACACGAGATTCCTCAAGACTTTGGCTTCACCTCCTAAAAATTCAATCTTTTGGACCTTTGTAGCAGAAAATTTATAGATAAAATTCCACAATGACATATTTCAAGTAGCAAAATACCTACATGAGGAGGATATGAGGATCACAATTTATATAAATGCTTAGGTTGAGCGGGTCTTCAATAAGTGAACATCGGAGGGATTTTAGGAGCTTAAAAATTATTAATTATTGAATATTCAATGACCACAACCAATTATTAGTGTCATGCCACAAATCCATGGGGTTTTAGCCCACTAACTGGGGTTACTAACTTCAAACATGAATATCTCTCAAACTGTGAAGAATTACGTGGTGTGCCATATATCAATGGAAACATCTCGACAAGTAAAAACCATAAAAAAATATACTTGACTTGGAATATAGTAATTTGGTAGGTAAAAATTCCCATGCAGGATCAGGGTTGCCCCTAGTGCTGATTGGGTTGACATCAATGACAACCACTTATCAACATAGGTCACGGGGAAAAATATCACAGTTTTTTATGCAAGAGAGAAATTCTTACATCCTAAAATTTGTGTTGAATGTCTTTTTCTGATCTTCTAGTTGTACTGAAATTTGATTATACCCTGAAAATTCATAAATAATTTATAATATATAATATATTGTTACTCTTTACAACATGTGATCCATTTTTGGAAGAGGATAATTATCTTTCAGAGATTCTCTATTCATATTTCGGAAGTCAACAAAAAACTAAATTTCCCCATTCTTCTTCCTCACAGGTACTAAATTAGCCACCCAATCAGAATATCTCAAGGGAATGATTATCTTAGCCTACAATATATTGTTGACTTACTTCTCAATTGATGGAAAAAATATAGGATTAATCTGCCTCAAAATTTTCTTTTATGGTTTAACCCCTCGTTATAGAGGAATTTTATGTTGAATGATGTTGGTTTCATAAGTCTTCACGTCTTCATAAAACCATGAAAATATATCAAAAAATATCTTGAAAATATCTACATACCTCTTCTTCAACTCTTTGGGAACATCCCTTGTGAATCTCACCATCTTTGGTTGGTGTTTTGTTCCAAGATTACAATCTTCAAGATCATCTTCTGTTTTCTTTGTACTCACAATAACACCATTAGCATTAAACAATCTCTGCAAGCGTACCAAAACTTTAGGTATCAAATTATTCTTTAGCTTCATAATATTATGATCTAATATATAATATTTTAGAGGAAATTATTTTCTTGATCCTTCTACTTGAACTTCTTCAAATTCATCTTCCTTATCAATCTCAAAATTTAAAAATTCACCTACAATTTCCAAGAAATTCTTGATTTTTTCTTCATCTTCAAACACTTTCCAATGTTTTATATTATCTAGAAAGAAGGCATGTTTCTAATTTTTATTTCAAACCTAAGCGTTGGATTTAATGGAGGCTTAAAATTTCTACATGCAACTGCTAATATATCATCTAGTCTATTCCATTCACTAGGTATAAATTGTATTTTAAAAGTAGACAATAAATTTTCCACAAAATACCACACTTCATTTCTATATGTTTTATCAAGTGCTCAATATTATGCTCAAAATTAAAAATTATCGGACATCCTAGTCAACAGTATGTACTACTAACTAGCTATGCCTGCGTGTCCACCATTAACTCGTCGAAGAATTTTCTTTGATGAATTGTAGTGTTCCAAGTGGCATTTTTCTATAGGTCATCGATGGTATATTATTATTCATTAATTCTGGGGCTAGCCACGTGATGACATGTGACTTAGCAAGGGTCCGCTACATGGAAAAACGTGGGGCCATAAAATTTTGGTTGGGGTTGAGCGAGCCATAGGAGTCGAACAACCGACCTGTGTGCAAAAATTCCACCAAATACCAATAGACGATGTTGGCTTAAGGGGTCCTCACCTAGGTTTGGAGTTTATCGCACAACGAACAAAGCCTCCAACTATCATCCCTTTCAGCAATGACCTACTTTCGCAAATCAAATTTTGGCCCAAAGAAGTATGGGGAGGTGTTGGAATGAGATTTCTACACCCTGAGGAATAAATTTATATGGAGGCCCTAAACAGGTTTATAAAAAAACTTATTGCAGATTGGAAATAGATTCAGACATATACTGATTAATACTTATCACATTAGCTTTTTCACAACCACAATTAATGGATAGAACATATAAACTGTATCGTAGATCAACCTTGTTGAATAATAACTTAAGCGAGTCGATACATGTACTTAACCATCAAAGATACTAATGAATAAAGGATAGATATACTTGTATAGATACAACTTATCATAACAGAAGTGAAGCAATCTCAAAGCAATAACATTAAAGAGATAGCTCAGATATCATACACATAAAACATATGGTTCCCAAAAACAACCTTTGTATTAGATTCAAAGCAATTTAGTACAGTTAGAATTTCCCTTACAAATAACCTTCTGCACACACAACCAACAGAGTCTCCACACATCAAGGACTAGGTCTCCACGCACACAGCTAGCACAATCCTTTATACCCAACCAAGACTTAGAAAATTGTATCACAAAAGCATAAACACTTACTTAGGTCTAAAACATCATATCTTAATAGACTCAATATATCTATATTTATATTCATCTAGTGCGTAGATACTATGCTATCAAACCATAGTTTGGGGCCCATAGTTTATCCTTAATAAACCATTTACATAAAATAGGTACTTTGACTTGGCCAAAAGCCCCTTGACCTTTCCGTACAGCATGCACATAAAAAAATACACACAAAAGTTACTAAAAAATCACCCCAGGGGATCCCACTCAAACAGGCCCTCAACACAAACCCATGATTCGTCCCAAGTCATTGTGGGGTCGACTCCTTCATCTTTGTTTGGAGTGCAATGACATAATTTTTCAGTGGCAACACCACCTCAAGAATCTCTGCAGTAGTCCTATACACTTCATTTACCAATTTTTCTGTAGTCTGCCCTTCAGTGGCAAGTTCTATACTTCTCTGAGTTTGTTGAAGGGTATTCAACACACCATCTCGAGTCTCTAATAGTTGTAGAGACTCCTCGGCCCATGACTGCATCTAAGATTCCAACAACTATTCTCTATGATGCACATCCTTGATTTCTTTCTGAATTACTCGATCCTCATGTAGGCGAGTGAGGCATTGGGAAATAACAAGGGTGGGCGCCACCATTCTGATGTCTATGATTTGTTGCTCCTTGAAAATTCATTGTGTAGCTTCTACACCATTGGGTCATTCTAAACCAAATTCCATACACCCATGGCCTCATCCAATAACTGACTGCACTATGTAACTGCGCCAGCGATGCTATATGTGGCTTGCTTGACCTCTTCAACCCTCTGAGCTCTGACTTCTGGCTGGGTTTCTGGAAGCAACTTCAAATAAAGATCAGTAATCTGATTTTTAAATTCTTATCGGATAGTTTTAACTTCCATGTGTTGTGGCCAGTAGGACAAGCCACTTCATGACCTCTACTAAAGTGAGGTTCTTTCGGCTTTCGCTATCGAAAAGGAATTTTAGTGGAGAACCCTTCACCCACATATCGGAATGGAAGAAGTGCTCCCCCTCCTCTGGATACTTTGGCTCCTCCCTCTATAGCTCGGTGGTGGAAATGGTGGAATTTGGTTCCGCATCAATGATATGTGTCATTTTTTCATTCACCTTTTTTGGTTTTGAATTAGAATCATAACCACCATCTCATTTGGATGCCTTCAGTTCGGGCACAAGTGAATGTTTGGCCTGACACTTGTGTTTTGACTGGTGCTATTATGAAAGTCACACCAATTATCCATGTCCTTCTTTGGATTTTTGGTGTTATTATGGGTTTCCCCGCTTTGGATTTTTCCCTTATTCTATAGTTTGGCAGTGCCTCTCCGTGGCTTCAGATTCACGGATACAAAGTTTCACTTCTTTTGCTGAAATTTTTGCTCGATCTTGGGGACATATTGATATTGTGTACTAAGCGAGGTAATGTTAAGGAAAACCATTTCCTCATGAATTTATCTCTATAAAAAAATATGGTACTTGAGCATGAAATTCTTCTCTGAATCTTTAATACCAAACTTTTTCCATAAGGTATGGGACAAATTCTCTAGCTCATGCACATCTTGATCCCTTTTCCTCCGTAGTGTGGTCCATTGGATGTACTTGTCCTCATACCTCCCCACAAGGTAATGTTTTTCCTTGATGCCATTTCAGAAGGAATTACAAGTGGGTGTGGCAGAGAACATAGAGGTTTCCTTCTCGGCCTTTTGCTCACAGTGGGTTTCCCACCAGTCTTTGACATGGGGGGCACCTTTGATGAGTTCAAAAGTAATCTTTTCTCGGTCGGAGAAATCATGGATCAAGAAATACCCTTCAAGAAAATTCAACCATATATCTATGGCATCTACATCTATCTAGCCTTCAAATATAGGAATGTTTAAGTTGACCTGTACCTTGAAAGGAGTGGCACCTCTAGGGTGACAATTAGATGCATATGTGTCAGTGGTGGGCAGTCGTTGAAGGATATGGGAAAATTTACCCATCATCGCGTTCCTTTGTTTTTCTAGGACCTTCTCGAGAAATATATTTATAGGATATCCTTCTCTGTTGTCTTTATTTTCGTCCCCCATGAGAGGATGTCAAATTTTGTGAGGTTAATATTGCAAAGGTTTAGCCAGATAAAGCCCTAAATTCTTATACCTCGACCTCATTGTGGACATGCATTGAAGGATCGAGAAAGAGTAGACCGCTTTGATTCCACTGATCCAGGATTATGAAAGAAAACAATAAAATAAATAAATAAACATAAATGCAAAGATTCACCAAAAATAAAACTTCATTTCATTAATATCAAATAACTGAAATATACTTACAGTCAAAATGGGCATAAACTAGCTAGGGCGATGGTATCTTATCTTTGAGAAGTGATGTTGCAGATACATACCTCTGAGCTATGTTAAAATGAGGCTCAATGGTCTTTTTATTATTTAAAAATAAGAGAAAACCATAAAAAACCAAAACCCTAATCCAAGGAGATGTAACACAAAGACTTTATGGGCCCTGTTGGAGTTAGTTGGGCAGCCAACTTCACAGGGTCGTAACTTGGTCAGATTATCTTTATTTGGTGTGCATGATACTTCATTAGGAAGATCTATCCAAGGACTAAAACTGTTTCTAATGAATGTTGAGATGAAATCACACACACCTTCGATGGGATTTTCAAAAAAAAAACTTTTTTTAGGGCCTCAAAACAGCTCCGGAAGTTCACCACCTGAAAAACTTCCAAAAAGTAGTAAATTGTGCTACAATTAAGGAAACTGAAAAAATAAAAGAAACAATGGTGGGGGTCAAAGTGGAATAGGTGGGTGGTCACCAATATGCACCTGGATCATTCCCCCCCCCCCCTTAGAAAGCAATGGTCTCCATTGTGTTGAGTTCCCCCATGAGATGATGAAACTTTTGCTCAACTGCATCCCTAGTGATCACTTGCCCTAGTGAAGGAGTTGGCGTACTTTGACAACCTGATATAGTTGGATCCTTTTTTTTGGGTGTCCTTGATCTGTGTGTCCATGATACAATGACTTGTGGTTTGTTCCATTCATTTTGGCTTTAACTTTGTTGTTGTAAGCTATTGTGCAATGTCATATGTGTCCAATAATGATGGAATGTATGGCCGAAGGCTATCCACATTGAACATGGGGTTTGGACCAACGAACGGGGTAATGCCGAGCTCATATGAATTGTTTCCCACAACCATGATAATGGTGTAAGGCCCATATCAGAGTGGTATGAGCATCCAATGGGCTTGGGTTAGGAATTTTTTATGAAAATGCAACCAAACTTTGTCGCCCACCTGGAATTTGTGTGGCACCTGGTGTTAATGATGTTGATCATTGTACTTGGCATTGGATTTCTCCAAGATATCATGGACCTACTGGCAGACATGCTGGATGCATTTAATAGATCTTTTTTTTTATCAGCCTCACATAATACATGTCAGGAGCTTGGCATGATGAGCCCTTTCTTCAAGAACTCTTAGATATTCCTCTTGATTTCATCATTCTCTAGAATATAACATCGATAGATCAGCCCATTAGGCAGTGGTTCTCCTAGGGTCAGATAAATATAGTGCTTGAATAGACACTATAGAGGAACCACTTTGGGTGAGGTTAAAATGTCATTGTATTCCTACATGACTTTTTCCATCTCTTGTTATCGTGTGGAGGATCACTATTGGGAGGTTGCAGCTAGAATCTTATTCTTTCCCCGTGGACGAATTGTAATGAAAAAAAAATTCCTGGTGTTGGAAATAATTTTACTACATTGCTTTGTAGTACTCAAAGAGATGGTAGAAGGCAGGGAAAATTTTAGGGGCTAACATTCGTAGGTGGGCTAATTTTCCATGCTTTTTCCAAAAAAGATTCACTAATTTCCCTTTTTTCTAAAAATGACTTTCCTAAATTTTATAGTATATAATTATTTCACCTTAAAAATCACCAAAATTTTACATAAATACTATCTAAAATTATTAGCAATTTGAATATTTTTACAAAAATATTGTCAAGCATTTTATAGATTGCATATGATGGACTACCAAATTCTCCAAGGTTTCTAAACTCCAAGATTAATTTCCATCCTTAAAATTTTCCATGGTAGAAGTTAGTACTACATCTCGTATAGCGTAAAACATATTTCACAATGTAATAATAAAAGAATGAGGCCTAGACTCATACACCACATGTCGCTTCCTCTAGTATGGTTGGCCTAATAATATATTAGATATGTCAAGAGGGGAAACATCACACAGTACCTCATCTGTGAAGGGCTTGATTCTTTACGTAAGGTGGCACTGCTCACTGACGCAGAGATCTCTTCCTTTGTGAAGCCACCAGATGGTATACAACTGTGGGTGTGTTTTGGTTAGTAGGCCGAGCCACTTCATGACCTCTGCTAAAATGAGGCTCTTTTGGCTTCCGCAGTCAGCAAGGAAATGCAATGGAGAACCCTTCACCCACATTTGGGAATGGAAGAGGCTCTCCACCTCCTTTGGATCCTTCAGTTCCTCCCTCTGGAGCTTGGTTGTGACAATAATGGCATTGGGTTTTGAATCATTGATATGTTTCCCTTCTTCATTCCCCTTGTTCAATTCTGACTTAGAATCAAAACATAAATCTCATTCGAATGCCTTTAGTTCAGCCACTAGTGACTATTTGATGTGACACTCGCTTGTGTTGTGAGTGGTGCTGTTATGAATTTCACACCACTTCCCTGTGTCCTTATTTATTTTTGTGGTATTTTTCCAAGTCTCCCCGCATTGGATTTACCCCTTGTTCGTCATTTCACGGGTGCATTTCCGTGGCTTTAGATTCTAGAATCCAAATTCTCGCTTCTTCTTTTAAAATTTATCCTTGATCTTAGTGGCATATTGATATGCCGTTCCAAGCTAGGTAATGTCAAGGAACTCCATTTCCTCATGAATGTATATGTGCAAACAAGTGTGGTACTTGAACACTAGATTTTTCTTCGAATCTTTAATACCCAATTTTGTGCGCAAGGTATGAAACAAATTCATCAGCTCATGCATATCTTGATCCCTTTGTTGCTGCATCATGGCCCATTGGATGTACTTGTCCTCATAGCTCCGGATGGGGTAATATTGTTCCTTGATGTCATCTCGGAATGAATTCCAGGTGGGTGTGCCCGATAACAGAGAGGGTTCCCTATCGTACTTTTGCTCAAAGAAGGTTTCCCACGAGTCTTTGACATGGGGGGTGGCTTTGGGAGGGCAAAACTAACCTTTTCTTAGTCGAAGAAATCATGGACTGAGAAATACCCTTCGATCAAATTCAAATATCTATCTACGGTGTCTCCATCTATCTAGCCTTCAAATACAAGAATGTCGAAGTTGACTTGTACCTTGAAAAGAGTCGTGCCTCTAGAGTGGCTGCTCGATGTAGGTGCGTCACTGATGGGCAATCATTGAAGGATGTGTGAAAATTTATCCATCATCGCATTCCTTTGTTTGTCGAAGGCCTCCTTGAGCAATATTTTGATAGGATATCCTCCTCCCTCGTACTTATTTTCTTCCCCCATGGGTGTACTTCGGGGTTTGCGAGGCTAATCCTGCAAAGGTTCAACCACATCGAGCCCTAACTCCTTATGCCCCGACCTCGTTGGGAACATGAAAATAAGTATCAATAAAGAGCACACAAATATTATACCATTTATCGAGGTTTATGGGGGAACAAAAAAAAATATAAAAGTAAACATAAATGGAGAGATTCAGCAGAAATAAAACCTTATTTCATTAATATCAAATAATTGAAATATTCTTACAGAGAGAATGGACATAAACTAGCTAGGGAAATGGTAGCTTATCTCTGAGAAGAGATGTGGTGGCTACATGCCTCTAAAAAATGTTATAATGAGGCTCAATAGCCTTTTTATTACTAAATAAGAAGAGAAAATATTAAAGAATCAAAGCCCTAACCCAAGGAGATGTAACACCAAAAGTTTATGGGTCCCATTGGGGTTAGTTGGGTAACCAGCTTCCCAGGGTCGTAAATTGGTCATATTATCTCTGTTTGGTGCGTATAATAGTTCATTAGAATGATATTTTGAGGGATAAAACTACAACTACTCGCAGCAAACGTAGAGTTGAAATATTATATTAGCGAGATGTAATATCCCCAAACTGGGATTGCTAGCAAGGCATGCCTAAAAAATGCATTTTCCAGGAATGTATGCTATAGAAAACAATATTAGCCCTTGGATACCTTATATATGATAATCCAACATCCCAATCCTAGAGGAAATCAGAAACCAAGAAAATTGGTGAGATAATCAAGCCTCTCACACCTAGAATGGTTGGAAAATGCCCAATAATGGGACCGCAACAATATGCAAACACAATGATGGAGCTTAATAAATCTATTCATCCATAGAATGTGTCAAGAAACACATTAACACCAGTTGGTGTCACAGCAGCAACTTATACATCATTTTCTGACCCAAAAGTTGGAGAAAAGCAGTATTTCAAGCCCCAAAAACGTTATTCAGAGCTATTTGCATAATAATGGTGGGATCCCTTAACATATTTCATATGGGACTCACATACCAAATTTTAGAAAAAAAAAATCACTCTAGCTAAGTTAAACAGACATCCCGGTCCCGGTATGGCTTAAAAAGGCCCAAATCCCATGACATAGATCAACAAAAAGCTACTGAAACATATACAGCGTCATTTTCTGAGGATTTCAGATATAATATGATGAAATAACAGATCTTGAGTTTATTATATAAGAACATGGAGGAAAATGGAGATCTAGGTCCTTTTATACAACAAAGAGATAACCCGGCAAGGGTTTCATGAGAGCACAAGTACATAATAGAAGATCTGCAGAAGCTCTAAATGTAAATAGCTGAGATATACAATAAATATAAGGAGGCTGATGTACAAAGCTATCCGGGAGAAGGGTTGGCCCTTCCTCCAAGGAATAAGCTCACAAGAAAGGGTTCAAACCCTCCTATTGCAACACTATGAAAAATAACGAAGATCCTACCAAGGATTGCATAGTCTATGATGGAGAATTATTTGGCCACCTGAAAAGCTATATATAATGCTCAGAAACCTCCTTAGCAGATCTTGCAAAGAAAGGGAAGCTCCCTCCTCAGAAAGATAAGCTGAGAAAGTGGTGTTGGGAAATTTCCACTGCAACACAGCACTATTATATGCAGAAATAATGTTGTGGCTGAATGAGGATGCTTGGCCTCAAGCCTGAGTGTGGAAAACTAAAGCACAATGCTCCTTCTTGAGGCCTATCAAGGAAGGAGAGGGATTCCTAAATAGGAGATCCTTGTGCTAAACAACACTGCAGCTCTACTAAACAGCAAGAGGATGCCAAGTGGTCTAAATAGAAAAAATCAATAATATCCAAGCTAACCCTAAATGGTAGCCATCCTCTTCCTTATAAAATTTTTGAGCCTCCTCACCTTGGGTCCCACCCATTAGGGTTTCCAACTCCATATGAGCAATCTCCCTCCAAAATTACATTGTACCTTCATCAAGGCCACTCCTCCATACTGTTTTGTTTGATTTGGTCAAGGTTGACCGCTTCAGTATGTCTCATCCCTTTTCACACTCAAGTGCCTCCAATCCAGATCTCAAATTTCTATCTATGTTGATCCTTGTTCACACTGAACTAGATATATTGTTGATATCTTCTTCTTCATGCATGCATGTTGACTTAGTCAAATTTGCTATGTCCTCATCCGTTTTCCCCTATTCACACACACAAGTGTAAAATATAACTATTTTGATGATCTAATTTCACATTATGATGAGTTTTATTCATGTTTTTATTGTGCATGGGCCTCCTTACACATTTATCCAACTACAAGGTGCAAAAATAAAAAATTAATATTCCCCGTAGCTGCTTGCAAAAGTAGGAATATTACAGTCCTCCCCTCCCAAATGTTGCTTGTCCTCAAGAAACTGCAAGTATAGAACTGAAAGGCTCCCTCCCAAGGCATGGAGTCTGAAATGTGTTTGGGAACTATCATTCCCATGTACAACCTCCACCCCCAAGCTATCATCCATACAAGATGAGTCACCCTCCAACATGGCAACTCATGAAAGATCTCCTCCACCCTTAGCTCCTGCAATGTGGGTGGGCTGAATAACTGAACATGGTAGACAAAATGGCCTACCCCATGCTATCTTTCTCTCCACTCATAGCAAGTGTAGAGAACATGCTGATTTGTGGCTGCAATCAGATTTCCCTCAAGTGGCAAGAAAGGAAGTAGATCTCCAAAGATCCTCTCTCCCATATCATGGATCAAACTCGCCCAAATCATCCCATCAAAAATGAATGGTATATCATCATTATTTGGCATCAAAATCAGAAAATTTTTGAAGTTTACATGATACCAATGGTTTATCAAGTGGATACAACATAGTTTTCCCCACTGCTGCTTGAGAATATCATGTCGCAAGTTGGCCTTCAACAAAGTAATAGCTGTGCATGAGTTCTCATCTACTATGTGGTAGTACACAACAATATTAATCAGATGTACATGATCAAAATAGCAAGACAATGTGCCATACTCTTCTCCTAAAACATCATGATGAGTATGGAGAAATTCTAGTCCATACTCTCTCAACAATAGCCATAGAAACAAGGACTCTTGATGCCTCCTTGCATTATCAAAATGCAGATCATGGAGCAATAATATAATGATGGACATGTGAGTTGTCTCATCAACAAAGTACAAACCAGCTCCCTCATACCTCATGGGGAAGTTATCCTACCTCCCAAAACAATGTACATACATGAAATACATCTCAAACATAAATACATGTGAGCATATGAGACATATCTCAAACAAAGGTGTATACATGGACATAAGATTTGACATATGATGTCCGAACTCTCTCCTTAATAGCCACAACATCCATGCCTTCTTCTTATGCATCCTATCAATGGGACTGAAGGCATGAGATAAAGAAATATAAATTTTCGGGGAGTGACCAAACTCACCCAAAAATAACTAGCGTAGCCATGCATCTTGCTAGTCTGTATCATAGATCTGTGTTACACCATTTTTTGGTCATCTAACCTACTATCATTAGATGGACCGAAGTACACCATGTAAGACCAATTTTACCCTAAGTAAAATTGATTTCACTATGTAAAATAACTTAATAAACCACATTTATTAGGTTGTTTATGGTCTAAACAGGAAACCCCAAAAGGAAATATTAAACATATCTATATTTGTTTGATTTTCCTCATGGAATAATTAATTAAACAATAATTTAATTATTATTCCTCATCATGTTTAACCCAAAACAAAGAAATTAATTAGATAAATCTCTATTTATCTGATTATTTTCTAGGAATAATTATTTAAATCTTATTTAAATAATATTCCTTGTTAAATATGACTAAATCACCCACAAATAATTAAATAAACCATTATTTATTTGATTATCATTCAACCACTTCCTTAAAATGATAAATAAATCATTTATTTATTTATTATTTACAAATAAAGGGATTTGACCCAAGTCAAATACCTTTTCCTCCAACAAATATAATAAAATATTCCATAAAAGGTGGATCTAGATTTGGTTAACGTTATTTTAATCATGCACCAAGATCTAGAATGACCCAATATTTTGTTATAAATAGGAGGGTTTCTTCTACCATTCTTCACCTTTTGTTGCCTATTAGATCACTCTGGATCTATACTCTTGGTCTGACTTTGAGCCATTATCATTGTCAAATTTTCCATTATTTGTTGTGTGAGCTCCCTTTGAGTTCTATCTTTGTCTGGGTTTTCTACACCAATAGGAGAGAGAAATACTAGATCTGAAGTGCTGAGGACTTCCAAGAACCCATCCCATTGAGGAGAATTGGAAACACCTTCTTGTTTTCCTCCCAGGTGCCCTTAATACAAAAAATTCTTTCAAAAATTGTTCTTGTCTTGTCTATTGGATATATGGAGCAAAACCTTCTTTTTACTACTTAATGTCTTTCTATGCATAGATCTGGTTTTTGCAGCTCTTGTCTTGATCAACTAACTGCAGATCTGAAGATATTGGCAGCCTTGTTTGATGTTAGGGCTATTAGTTATTCATAGCTAAAGTGGTCTTTTTTCGTACACTTCGACTGAAGATTCATACTAACAATTGGCGACTCCACATGGGTTTTCAATTACGACCGCTGTCGTTTTTCATATTCCTGCATATCTAGCTACTTCAGCACCTAGGGTTTCTTTTCAGCTTTTTTTTTTCCTATTTTCATGTTTTTTTTCACGTATAAAACCCTAAAACATTAAAATTTATAACTTCCGCGTGTTTCTGGCCCTATTGCGCGGGTGACAGACATCAGCCGCAGCTGAGACGGCAACTTTTCCGCAAATCTGCTGCCGGGACAACCGGAGTTGGAGGTCGCACTTTTCAGCCCAAAAACTGCGACCTGGACTCCAGGTCACACTTTCCAGCCCTTTTTCTGCGACCTGAACAGGAAAACAGGTCAGAACCTGCGACCTGTGCTTTTTTCTGCTTTTTTTCTGCAATTTTTCTGGGTTTTGCTGACGCTTCTGTCAGGGTTTTCTAGCTTCTGTCTCCGCCCATTTGGACCTATTTCTGATCTTTTTTGCTCATCTAAGTGGGAACCTAGCCCCCTAGGGCTTCAGTACCCTCCACTTTTGGTGGAAGAGTTTTAGCTGTTTCAGGAGTCTGATTTTTCAGAGTTTCAGCCTTCCCTTTTTCAGATCTGATACCTCATTCTCAGATCCCTTTAAATCAGCTCTTCTTACTTTCAAATCACCTCTTGTAGTTTTGTTTGGACCTCCCTTTAGGACCTCCTCCCTGTCCTTTCCGCTTTTTTCTGATTTCCTCCTTTTTTCCAGCCACCTTGCCTCTGCCTCTTGGCTGTGATCTGCACCTCTTTTTAGCAGCTTTCGCCTTTAGATCCCTATCCCTTTCGACCCTAGATCGATTGGCCTCTTTTTAGTGTGTTTTGACTAGAGTTTTTCCCTCTTTTATATTAGTTTTGAGAGAGCCACCTTCTTGGGTTGAATCGATGCACTAGTAGCTGTTAATTTTCTGTTATTTCAGCATTATATACTGTTTTTGCAGCATTATTTTCAGTTACGCAGCACACTTTTTCTCTTGCTCTCAAAATGAAAAGGGTTTAAAAATTAAAATTAACGCACACCACACACTCACCCTAAGCGAAGAAGAGCCTGGTTTACACTGCCAGGAAAAGACTTTAAAATCAATTGACACTGCACCTTTTTGCCCTTGTTTCGACATTGTAATCACTTGATTCTACACCGCCCTACCTTTGTCGGTCGTTGTTCTTCCCCTCGTGCCGTGTTTGTGTTGTCACCATTGTGCCCCCAAGGCGCACATCCCGGAGACTTATTGGCCTTCACCCTCAGTTTTCGGTCGGTTGACCTACTCCTTCCCGCCGTCATCGAGTTAGTCCTCCTCTGAGTCCGCACTCTGACTCCTCTTATGATTCATTGGGTTCTCCTTTTACTTCTGGTTCCCCCCTGTCACCTTCACTATATATGCATGGTCAGCTACGCTATTAATCCCGGCCCCCCTGGTCCCCGGAACTGCACTAGGCGGGGCGCACGATGAAACTGCCTCGTGCCTGTATATAAATATATACCGCCGAGCCTCGGCCCCTCTACCGTTCCGTCGGCTGATCAATGACCTATCTTACTTTCGCAGAGTGTTGGTTGGCCTGCTATGCCAACCAAGCTCCCCTCCAACATCCCTAAGTTCGAAGGCCTTGCTGGAGAAGATCCAACCAACCATGTCCGATCTTTCCACATGTGGTGTTCCTCCAATTCCATTACCGATGATTCCATCCATCTTTGGTTGTTCAACGCACGCTTACCAGCGAAGCTTCTAAATGGTATGTTGACCAAGCCACCTCTTCCCATACCACCTTCGCGACCATTGCCCAAGCCTTTTTATCTTATTTCCAGCTCCCTCTCCGATACGATACTGGGACAGAGCTTTTGAATTCTTTCAAGCAAACCTCTTCAACCCGCCTTTCCACTCATGTCCAGGAATGGCGAAGAAGATGAAGCTTATGTCAAGCTCCCCCCTTCGAAGATCGGGTTTATATGGACTGGTTCCTTTGCACTCTCTTAGCTCCCATTGGAAAAGATGTCGCCTCTCATTTCCCTCAAACCAAAGAAGCTGCCCTTCAAATAGCCATGAAATATGACCCGATCTACGCTCAGTCTGGTTATGTTTATACCGTCCTTCCTGACCTCCCCAGGCCCAGTGGCGCTAACGCCCCGGGGGCATCTCATTCCGCCGATGGTATCGTTGGAGCCCTTTCTCATCCGTATGCCCAACCTCCTTTGGGCTATGGTCTCCCTCATGGAGGGGCCAGCACCTCTAGCACTTTTCCCCCTCCAGGTAGCATGTATCTAGGATACGGCATGCCTCATTCTTTTGCCCAACCTCCTGCTTACCTCAATGTTGCCCAGCCTAACCATTACCCTTATCCGCAGCCTGGTGCACCAGCTCCTCCAGCATATGCGCTTCCACCTCCCTTGCCTCCTCCAACCCCGCAACAACATCTACAGCCCCCTCCAGGGAAAGTATTTTCACAGCAGGGCGTGACTAATCCCCCTTCTCAAAGAAGGCGGAGAGGCAATCCAAATCAATCCGCCCCTGGTATGCGTGGACCCAATCCTCAAGGCACTGACCCTAAAACCACTAACCAGCAACAAGGCACTCAGCCCAAGCCGGATAGGCCTCTCCGCACCAATAAGCCTTGTTCATGTTGCGGTGTTTACGGTCATTACACCCACGATTGTCCCCTCTTACCACAGATGCGGCAGATGTGGGAGTCTCAAGCCACATTGCAAGGACAACATGCCTCCCCTCATGCTCCCCCTAATGTGGCCACTACTCAACCATCTGTGTTTACTGATCCTTTCCCTCAGCAAGGATTCATGGCTACCCAACCACCTGACGGCTAGGTCGCCACTCAACCTTCCCCATCTGGTTCCTCCGATTACCAGATCCTTATGATGACCTCTGATCCATCCCCAACCGTCGACCTTCACATTCAAACTCGGTCTCGCCAGTACCCCAAGCCTCCCGCTCAGTCTGCCCCCAAGTCCCCTTCTTCAGGTTCTACAAAGCCTCTTTCAACACCCAATGGTCCCTTACATATCCCTCAACCCAAAGTTGAGGTTCATACCAAGATTACTAAGGGTCCATTACATCGCAATGCTGCTCCTGGTTGAGTTGCTCATGCATATAGCATAGTAGATGATTTGGCGCAATCTCCTGCTGCCATTTCCACATTGGAACTCCTCCAGTCGTGCCCTTCCCAAAAGAAGGCTCTGCTATCTGCCGTGGGCGTTGTAGATCCTACTGATGACCAAATGATTGTTTTCGACGCTCATCAATCAAACCATCCTCCTCTTCCTCCTTTCGTTGCCTTCCAAATCCCAGTCAAAATCCAGAATGCCAACGTTTCTCGGTGCATAATTGATGAGGGGGCATCCACCTGTGTGATCTCCACTTCGGTTTGGAAGCAACTCAGATCTCCTGAGTTGGCCCTTGCACGATCACCCTTCGAGCGTGGGACGGCCACGCCTCCCAGCCCATTGGCATTTTCCGTAATTATCCTATCACCCTTGCCGGTAAGACCGTTTGGGTTGATGTCGAAGTAATTGACGCCCCTCTAGACTACAACATTCTATTGGGGCGAAGCTACACCTATGCCATGTCTACTGTCCCATCCACGGTTTTTCGCAAGATGTCTTTTCCTCACAATGGAAAGATAGTCACCATCGACCAGTTGACTTACCATGAGCCACCATCTCAGATCTCCCCGGAGACGACCATCTCTTCTGTAGCCAATAAGCAAACCGTCGATTCCTTGAACAGTGTCTCCCCCGGCGTCTACAAATATTCCTCCTTGCTTGGAACTTTTCCTAGTCTCCCCCCTCCTCATATCTCTGATCCCAGCTTATCGAATGTTTGCATGATGCAATCATCTCGGGCTGCACTTAAGCGACCCGCTTCGGCTAGTCAGCAACCTCAGACTCAACCTCGCCCACCGCAACCCACTCCTAGCCCTTCATCTCCACCAGCCGGACCTCCTCCTTCTGGCCCTTCTCCTACCGCTGGTATCCTTGAACCCGTTTATCCCCCTGGATCGGTTCCCCCAAGCCTTAACCATCTCGAAGCCGTCCCTCCTGGTCATTATCCCGCTGGTCAGATACCTTTCCTGGCTCCCCCTCCCGGAGTCTATTCGATTCCCGTCATGGCCACCCTCTCCCTCCCTAACCTGACCCTGGGTATACCCGTCTGGTACCTTGACCCTCCAGCCGCTACCCCTCCTGGTCACCCCAAACCCTATCTTGCTTTGACACTGGTTCAAACGGTCCCCCTCGCTTCCTCCATTGCTACCATGCTTCCTGCACCTCCCCATGACCCTACCCCTACAGTGACAGCTCTGGGAAAGAAAGGCAAAGCTCGCAAGGGGGCATCCAAAGACAAGGTCACCCTGACTGACCCGGTCCCTCCTCCGCCCGCAAAGTCTTGCGCCTTGTGTGATGTCGTCGGTCACGCCACCCATACTTGTTCTGAATTGCCCCACATTCAACCCATGGTTAAAGTCGCGTTCCCTGAGTCTACGGTCCCTGATCCCTCTCTCCCGTCCTCGTCCGTAACCAAGAACCCAAAAACTATTCGCACCAGCAAACCCTGTGCTTTGTGCGGTGTCCATGGCCATTATTCCCTCCATTGTCCTCACCTGACGCATTACCGCGCCTCTTTAGAAGTAGTCCGCGAGTATGAGGTTGAACAAAATCAGTCCGCCTCTCTCATCCTCGCACAGTATGCTTCGGGTCAGCTTGAGGATCCCCCCGCTCCCATCAACATTCCCCCCCCTGATGTCCAGATGATGGAGTCTACTACCACCATTCTTTACCTATCGTCATCTGCGAGACCCTTGGAACACATTCCCCTTGAATCCTCCCCTGTTTTTTTCTCTTGACCCCCATTCAGCGACCACCATGGGCTCCCCATCTTTTAACCATTTGTTTCCCTATTCTTCTGTCATTTCCTGTGACGATCCGTATGCGAGCCTTTCTTCCCCTACGGATGATTTAGGTAACTTTGCCATGTCATGTGGTGTCTTTTCCACCTTTGACCCCCCCTCTTCCGCCCCTACATGAGATAACTCCATCTGTGTCTCTATTGACCTCCACAGCCCGAGTCCCCGCCATACCTCCTATAGCCCTAATATACCACCCTCTAGTTTGTATATGAGTCATAACCATCCTGCTCATCGCACTCCCTCCTGCAGTTGCCGCTCGATGTCTTCTGTACACTCGCGCTACTCTCATTGTCACTCCTCCCCCCAGTTGTTGTCTTGTAACACTATTCCACAGGACCTCCCATCCCCACCCTATATCGGTTACGCCGATGGTGCAAGTCGTTACTCCCGGAATCTAGCCTCGGCAGGTTGGGCCATTTTCACCGCCTTGCATGCCCTTGTTCTCTCAAACGGGGTCTGCATTGGTACTGCCACCAACAATCAGGCCGAATATGATGCAGTGCGTGGTCTCTTAGCCGATGCCCTCTTTCATCTTATCCTGCATCTGCATGTTCGTTTGGATTCCCTACTTCTTGTCATGCAACTAAATGGTGTCTATCGTGTGCATAAACCTGTGTTGTTTAGATGATATTTACGAGTGAAACTCTTGATACGTGAATTTGAAACCATAACTTTCAACCATGTACCTCGAGAACAGAATCACTATGTAGATAGTATTGCAAACCATGTTCTAGATTGGCATTTATCACATGCATTTCATACAAGACAATAACATTCATAATCATTAAAAAGATGCATATCCATAATATGTGTCGCAAAAAATGTGTTTAGAGTCCATCTACTCTGATACATATGACATGCCCATCGCATGTTACAAAAACTCAAAACTGGGGGCACCACCTGCCCCTACATACACACTAGGGGGCACCACATGCCCCACACCTAATCAGTATCTGGCGGATCCCGAGCCAATGGGTCTGCTCTTGCAGCTTGTAGATCACATATGCCTTGACTGGCCATCGCCATGTGCCGCATGACACCTCGCCATTCCGAGGGTAGACCAATACATGGCTCCACGTACTCGTCGTCTAAGTCTTGCCACCCACGCTCTCAAACTCCAGTCAGCAACCTCTCGCATCTATGGCAGATGTCCTCCAGAAGGGCGGCCGCATCCTCATTGCACGCTGCTCTCGACCCACTCGGCCCTGCAGCTCCAGATGCTGCCGATCGTCCCATATATCCGGCCGGTTTTACCGGAGCTATATCTGCATACCAAAAGTACATGAATCAGTACCCTATCTACTATTCAATAACTTTAACATGCCCATACAAGAATAGTAATTTTTCACTTACCATCGGGCCCCCATACTCGACCAGGCGGAAGTGGCAGGTCCGGATCTCCACAATAACTCATCCCACTATAGGGATAGTCATCTATGTATAGCAACATTTGATCCCAATGGGCAAAAAACTCACGACGAAACACCCGTCCGACCGCCCCTCCTCCTCCTCTACACAGTAGGCGCCCCCACTGGCGCATCTTGGGCTCTCTCGGGCCCCCATCTGCGAGCTGTATACGAGGTCGTAGGGTCGGGATCTTCTTAAAAAAGAAGGAACACAATAAAGTCCCAAACGAGAAATCGTGGTTCAATTTCCGCTTGCAAAGTGATAGTTGTCATTTTAACGACACCAACATCATTTGGGCCCACCCATAGTAGGTCCCACTCAGCACACTCTCTACGATCATCATCTGCCCCCCAGTGATGTGATGGAACGCCTGGTTGCCCAGGATCCACAGCACCGCTGCAGCCACTCCCCGGGTCTCTAGTCTCTCTAGGTCCCCGATCAGTATCCGCGTCCCTTTGACTTGGAGACCCGGTCGAAAATTCCGCTCCACATACTCCATGATGTTCCGCCCCCGCGGTAACACTGGTTGTGTATTTTCCACCATCCCAAGTGGCGGGAGACCTGTCAGGAAATACACATCCTGGACTGTCAGTTCGGTCCTGTGCCCCTGCACTACAAAGACCTCATGCTCTGGATCCCAATAACTGATATTCCGGGCCAACAAGGGCTCTCCAGCTCTCATCAAAGGGTTCTCCAAAAACTTCAGAACCCCAAACCTGGCCAACACACGACGGATACCCTGATCTGCCTGGATCTCTGCCCATAATCTACCCAGGTTTCTCTCTCTCCAGTTCACCCGTATATCTGCCATATCTGCACAAAAACATCATCTTTGTCAGCCTACAGATAGGGAATACTGTAACCAAACACAAAAAACCCAACTCTCAGCCCTTAAATAGCACTAAAACCCCCTCATCTTCCAGGTCGCACTTTTCTTCCAATTCCTGAGACAGGTCGCACCTTTTTTCCCAAAACCTGCATCCCAGGTCGCAGATTTTGGCCCAGAAAGTGCGACCCGGCTGAAAAGATGCAAGGGGGTCTGTTCCTGAGATTCTGGGCCCTAATCTGAACTTTCAATCCATCAAAATGAAAGAGGAAGGTTAGGCCTCTTCCCTGCAACTGACAGATCGCGATTCCAATGGTCGGTTTGTCCGCTACGCTTTCCGCAAGATTTAGGGCCTTTTCTCCTCTCTACATTCACCTCAATAACACTAGCAAATGAGTGGATTTGGAGGGAAAACTGCCTTATTAAAAGAGAACCCTTGTTTCTTCTTTCGCCTGCTACGACCATACCGTAGCTCCGTTTGACAAACCGTCTACACCGATGGAAAGCTCTCACCAAGCCCTCAAATGGGTATTTGTTAGTTTTTTGTGATTTGATACTTCACCAGGACACATTTTGTCTAAGATGGGTCACTTCACCTCTCCTTAAAATTGCATTTCTTCACTTACAACACTTATACTTGGGGCACCACTTCGCCTCCTTACTTCTCTTTGTTCGTGTTGATTTTCGTCGTGAGTTACCATCTTGTACTCATGTTTTCATGGTCGCCCATTGGACCTTTACTGTGTGGTAGCACCATCGAGTCACCCTTGTTTAGAGCATCCAAGTGGAGTCATCATCGCATTCATGGAGTCTATCCCGAGTCCCTTTGTACCCCGATATAGTCCTCCATCCCTCATTGCTTGGTTTCTCTCTTGTGTTGCACATTATGGCCTTCAGTTCCACTGTCCCTTATCCCTGATGATCTTGTGTCAGTCGCTGCCATGTCATTCATGCCCTTTATGCTCTAGCAAGGGAAGACGTCCATTCGCTACTCAGTCCCCTCCATTCCACCATCATCATTGGTATTAGTCTATCCGTCGCTCTACTCTTTTCTCTCGTACCTTAGTTGAGGATCTCTCATTGCCTCACCTATGGAGGACCTCCTTTTGTCGACATCAGCTCCTTCATTCCAGAAGACAGGTCTAGAGGGCGGTGTACCTGGGTTCCAGCTTCCACTCTTGTTCGTTACCTTGGATCAGGCAAAGGGATCTCTCATTTCCCTTTGACTTGATTGTTTCTCCACTCTAGCTCCTTTCAGCATGGTCGAGATCTGTATACTTGATGGTTCAGTGATGCAGCAACAACTCTTGGTGATTCTCGGGTGTGTGTGAGATGTCTCAGCCCTCATGAGGGGGTGGCCCTGCAGGTAGCCCCCCACATGCCCGGATGACCTCTTCATTGCAGCCCTTGATGCAGCTCCATATATTTGATGATGTCGGCCTTAGCTGCTTGTAGCGCCTCTTTGATTTTCATGTATCAGTCAGATTTTGTGAGCCCTTCCCCACTTATAGGGGGCATTTGGGTTGTATTTGTATCTCATGTACTCAGATATTATTGTATAAGTCCTGGCTGTTATCCCAGGCACAACATGTATATGGGATCCCTCATTGTATTGTTATTTGGCTCATGTTTATGCCGGCTGTACTTTATAGTTCGGTCCCTTGTTTACTGGACACACTATTCTTTTGTACTTTGTCTCGGCGGGCATAGGTATGCCTCCCCCGCCGCCTTTAGCACAGGTACCCTCTCATAAAAGGAGACTTCTTTCACCTGTAAGTCTCGTCTCCTCAGGGTCTAGTTCTCCGGCACATTAGTCTACCTTACATTTCTCTCTTTGACTTCCCTTTTGATGTCTGGTGATTGAGTTCTTACAACGTACTTCGATCATACGATTTTCTCCTAACAGTCGCACGCTGGGGGGCAATCTGTTACACCATTTTTTGGTCATCTAACCTATTATCATTAGATGGACCCAAGTACACCATGTAAGACCAATTTTACCCTAAGTAAAATTGCTTTCACTATGTAAAATAACCTAATAAACCACATTTATTAGGTTGTTTATGGTCTAAACAGGAAACCCCAAAAGGAAATATTAAACAAATCTATATTTGTTTGATTTTCCTCATGGAATAATTAATTAACCAATAATTTAATTATTATTCCTCATCATGTTTAACCCAAAACAAAGAAATTAATTAGATAAATCTCTATTTATCTTATTATTTTCTAGGAATAATTATTTAAATTTTATTTAAATAATATTCCTTGTTAAATATGACTAAATCACCCACAAATAATTAAATAAATCATTATTTATTTGATTATCATTCAACCACTTCCTTAAAATGATCAATGAATCATTTATTTATTTATTATTTACAAATAAAGGGATTTGACCCAAGTCAAATACCTTTTCCCTCCAACAAATATAATAAAATATTCCATAAAAGGTGGATCTAGATTTGGTTAACATTATTTTAATCATGCACCAAGATCTAGAATGACCCAATATTTTGTTATAAATAGGAGGGTTTTTCCTACCATTCTTCACCTTTTGTTGCCTGTTAGATCACTCTGGATCTATACTCTTGGTCTGACTTTGAGCCATTATCATTGTCATATTTTCCATTATTTGTTGTGTGAGCTCCCTTTGAGTTCTATCTTTGTCTGAGTTTTCTACACCAACAGGAGAGAGAAATGCTAGATCTGAAGTGCTGAGGACTTCCAAGAACCCATCCCATTGAGGAGAATTGGAAACACCTTCTTGTTTTCCTCCCAAGTGCCCTTAATACAAAAAATTCTTTCAAAAATTGTTCTTGTCTTGTCTATTGGATATATGGAGAAAAACCTTCTTTTTACTACTTAATGTCTTTCTATGCATAGATCTGGTTTTTGCAGCTCTTGTCTTGATCAACTAACTGCATATCTGAAGATATTGGCAGCCTTATTTGATGTTAGGGCTATTAGTTATGCGTAGCTAAAGTGGTATTTTTTCGTACACTTCGACTGAAGATTCATACTAACAATCTGCAAGGGGTTTGGAAACCTCTTGCTTCACACTACCATCCACTCATCCCAATGTGGGTGATGGATCTCATTCTGCCATTGCTCGGTATCCTCCCAAGGTAGGAATCCATGCTCCTCCAACCTTTGAAGAACATTTCACCTCATGAAATGTTGAAGTGCACCTCCAATGGGATCTCCTGATGAGATCTCCTCCTCATGCATCATCTTCCAAAAACAAAGAGGCCTTGGATATGCTACAAGTAGAAGTCTCTCTTTGAGATGTGGCATGCTCATTGAGAGAGTGTCATCTAGAGAGGAGAAAGATTTTCTCATCTCAAGATGTTTACCCTTTCACATCTCTTCCTCCATGGCTTCCTGAATGAAGCTGGCATCTGAATGTTCCCACGAGGAATGGGTCCTTATCTCTTCACTGCTACTCTTGGACAGCATAGTGCAACCTTTATGCTCTTGATTAGCTATAATTGATGATCCTTGCTGGACTTTGGGAACACCTTTCATGGTTGCAAGAGTTCTTTCTTTCACTGTATCTGCTCCCTCAACTACTGATGTTGAAGGATGCTCCTCCATGGTTGTGACAACGTTGATATAAGTCTCCTCAAGATATGGTGAGGGATCCTCCCTCTCTGATTGTTCTTCATCAAATATCTTGATCACCCTCTGAGTGAAATCTACAAGAGTAGATACTCTTGCATGAATTATGTGGTTGAGCCACCAAGTGCTTGCTTTTCCCTCCATGTGCAGTGCTACAATCTCTACTACTTCTCTTTCTACCACTGGATGTAGTAGGAAGAATGCTGCAAGTATTATTTTCCAAGTCCTTGCTGAAGATGATCCATCAAAAATAGACAATAGAAACCTATTTCCCTTCATCCTTCTTGTGCTGCAAGGTCTCCTTTCCTCCTCCAGTTGAATGAACTGTGGGAAGGCTAGAGTCTCCGTGAAGGCTCTAGGTTGAGTCTTGTACTCAACAAGGTATTCAATTAGAATCTTATGTTCGAAGTGTCTTCCATGTTTCTGGTATTCTTCTTCATGACAATATAAAGTGCATGGTCATTCCTCTTCTTGAAACCCTCTAGGAGTTTCTTGGCATCTCTTCTCCTTCATCAGCTTAATCTCATGGGAGAGGTTCTTTCTAGATATGAAAATTGATTAGAGTAAAATAATCCTCTCCATAATTCTGATCTTGCTCCCTGTGATCACAGGAACTCATAGGCTGCGCCAATACTATGCTCTAATACCACTGTAATATCTCCAAATTGGGATTGCTAACAAGGCATGCCTGAAAATGTATTTTCCAGGAATTTATGCTACAAAAAAAAACATTAGCCCTTGTATCTCTTATATTTGATAATATAATATCCCAATCCAAGATGAAATCACAAACCAAGCAAACTAGGTGAGATAAACAAGCCTCTCACACCTAGAATGGCTGGAAAATGCCCAATAATGGGACTGCAACAATATGTCAACACAATGATGGAGCTGTAGCAAGATATTCATCCATGGAATGTTTCAAGAAACACATTAACATATTTTGGTGTTAGAGGAACAACTTATACACCATTTTATGACCCAAAAGTTGGGGAAAAGCAGCATTTTAAGCCCCAAAAACGTTATTCCTGGCTATTTTCGTAATAAAAGAGGAAAATAATGGTGGGATCCCTTATAGTATGTCATATGGGACTCACATACGAAATTGTATATAAAAAAAGTCACTATAGCTAAGTTAAACAGACCTCCCGGTCTTTATATGGCTTAAAAAGGCCCAAATCCCATGACTTAGCTCAAAAGAAAGATACTGAAACATACACATCCTGATTTTCTAAGAATTTTAGATATAATATCATGCAATAATAGATCTGGAGTTTATTATATCAAAACATGGAGGAAAATGGAGATCTAGCTCCTTTTATACATCAAAGAGATAACTCGGCAAGGGTTTCACGAGAGCACAAGTACATAATAGAAGATCTGCAGATCTGGATCTAGAAAATGCAGTTACACTACAGCTCTAAATAAAAATAGCTGAAATATACAAGAAATAGAATGAGGATGATGTACAAATATTTTCGGGAGAAGGGATGGCCCTTCCTCCAAGGAATAAGCTCACAAGCAAGGTTTCAAACCCTACTACTGAAACACTATGAAAAAGAACGTAGATCCTACCAAGGAATGCAAAGTAAATTATGGAGAATGCTTTGGCCACATGCCAAGATATACATAATGCTCAGAAACCTCCTTAGCAGATCTTGCAAAGAAAGGGAAGCTCCCTCCTCAGAAAGATAAGCTGAGAAAGTGGTGTTGGGGAATTTCCACTGCAACACCCTGCAACAGAGCACTATTCTATACAGAAATAACGCTGTGGCTGAAGGAGGATGCTTGGCCTCAAGCTTTACTGTGGAAAACTGAAGTACAATGCTCTTTCTTGAGGCCTGTCAAGGAAGGAGAAAGATTCTTAAACAGGAGATCCTTGTGCTAAACAACACTGTAGCTCTGCTAAATAGAAAGAGGATGCCAAGTAGTCTAAATAAAAAAAATCAATAATATCCAAGCTAACCCCAAATGGCAGCCATCCTCTTCCTTATAAACTTTGTGAGCCTCCTCACCTTGGGTCCCACCCATTAGGGTTTCTAACTCCACATGAGAAATCTCCCTCCAAAATTATGTTGCACCTTCATCAGGGCCACTCCTCCATACTACATTGTTTGATTCTGTCTATGCTGGTCATTGTTCGCACTGAACTAGATATATTTATGCTATATTCTTCTTCATGCATGCATGTTAACTTAGTCAAACTTGACTATGTCCTCATCCATTTTCCCCTGTTCACACACACAAGTGTAAAATCCAGCTAGTGTGATGATCTCCTTTCACCTTATGATGAGTTTTATTCATGTTTTTATTGTGCATGGGCCTCCTTACCCATTTGTCCAACTACAAGGTGAAAAAATAAAAAATTAGTATTCCCCTTAGTTGGTTGCTAAAGTAGAAATACTACACGAGATGTGATTTTCCAAAAAAATGCCGTTTAGGGCCTCAAAATGGCTCCAAAATTTCAGGACCCGAAAAACTCCCAAAAATAATAAATTGTGTTACAATTAAGGAAAGTGAAAAACTGAAAGAAGTAATGGTGGGGTCGAAGTGGAATTGGAAGGTGACCACCAATATCCACGTCAAACACGTGAATCAATTAAAGCATTCAAAAATTTATTTTAAACAAAAAAATTCTTGAAATTGTATTGTCAAATTTAGGTGTTAGACTATATATCTAGGTGTACTTTAAGTTATGTACAAAATGACTTTTTCATAACATTTGTTTTGGTGAATTTTAATGAAAATATTTTTAAAAACTTGAGTTTAAATTGTTTAATATGTATAAGTAGAGTTCCCTATATGTTTTCTATGATGTTGAACCTATTTATGCATTAAAAATGTATTTTAAATAACAAAAAAATTTACGTTCTTAATCGAAATTGCATCAATTTTAGTGAATTATGTTGAAAAAAAACTATTTCATCTACAACTTAACTATATATATATATATATATATATATATATATATATATATATATATATATGGAATGGTTGACAAATAAGTTAATTTCTTGGTGACGGATTTTTATTTATTCAATTTCTTGGTTTATTGTATGCAATTAACTTTATATAATATGGTAACTCATTTATGAACTTATTTTAAAATATGTAATTTAAGTTTATGTATGGTATCGAGTTAATAGGGAAGAAAAAATAATGGGATTTACTTAAAAAGTATATACAAATTATTACATATATTTAAATCATTTATTTTTTTATCCTTCTTTATCAATTTTATATAATAATAATTATATTTAAAATAACTTTTAAATATATTTTTTGTTATTTAATATTAAGAATAAAATTAAATATTAAATATAATTTTTTAAACAATAAATACAAGTATTGTATAAGTATTATATTTTTATAGTTTTTATCTGAATTTTAGTGAAATAGTTCTTCATGAAATTGTGATAATTAATGCTAATAATATATAATAGATAATTTAATTAATCTTCAACTAACCTAACCATATGTTGATGTACATTGTTCAACACTATTTTCCATCAATAAAATTTATTGGCATCTCTCAACTACAATTTAATTTTATCTTCCACTTATTTATGTAGAGGTCACATGACCATTTTTAATATAGTATCTCTTCTCCCAACCACACATTGAATCTCTACATCAAGGGTGATGGTGGTTTTAGTATTAGAATCTCATGGGAATTTAACCTTGAACAATAATAAAAAACCCCTATCTTTCAATTACATCCAACCCCTTCAAGCTTTAAAACTGAAAAAATCAAGATTAGTTTGATGATCTTATGTGTGCATGGGTCATGAGAAGATTAACATAATCTCTTTAAATATAATTATATATTTTACCATTGTATCAAAGTGTTTCCATGTCTACAATTCTCATGAAAATTGAAATTTACATAATGGTAAAAATATAGAAACTTTTTGTTATTAAATTTAACATTAGTATATATTTAAAAATTGTTCTTATTTAAAAATAACATAATATAATACTATATTATTTTTACTTTTCCAAAATGTTTTCACATTCTAATTTTTTTTTTTTTTTGAAATTGTATTTTAAATTATTTTTTGAGAGAGAGAGAGAGAGAGAGAGAGAGAGAGAGAGAGAGAGAGAGAGAGAGAGAGATTGCTTGATTGTTGATGGAGTTTGACTTAATCAATTTCTTGGGATGAAATTAAATTTACAAGATATAATTATATTTAAGGATTGTTGTTGAGGATGCATGAATATGTATTTTTAATATTTTTTATTAATAGAAAATTAGGGTTTTTCCTCGTGAAAAAATGATTTACTAAAATTTACTTTTGTTTAAGTTAAGTTTATTCATATTAATATGAAAGAAATAATAATGTGATCTATTTAAATGGTATATGTAAATTATAATCAATAGTTACAAAATTTATTATTATTATTGTTATTATTAGATTGATGCAATGTCTGCGTGAGGTACCATGGGTATTCCCCCTGTTAGGGTCCTGTAATTTGCAAAACCTCAAGATGACTGATTATTTTTGTTTAGATCGTTTATATTGAAAATAATATTCCATGACTGTCATTTATTTCCAAGAAGGTACTTATAAAAGATGGCAAAGGATGGATGTATTCACCTCATTTCTAATATGGTCCCAACTAAGCCTAAATACATTGTTTAGCACTATCCATCTCATCAAACTCTCAAAACCCCTTTTTAACTATTTAAGTTAAATTTTTTATAGCTAAAAAACGGCAACGCCCACCCACTAACAACCATATCATATTTCCCTTTAAACTTACCATATATTTCTTGTATCGCAGCTCTGACCGCACCACAACAAACCTTATATATATCTATCTATCTATCTATATATATATATATATATATAAGGTTTGTTGTAGTGTGGGCAGAGCTACGATAAAAGAAATATATGGTAAGTTTAAAGGGAAATATGATATGGATGTTAGTGGGTGGGTGGAGTTGCTTTTCAACTATAAAAATTGAACTCTATCTGCACCACAACAAACCTTATATATATATATATATATATTACATACGTGATATAGTATTTGTCTTTTTTGGCACTTAACCATATTAAAACCCTTACCTTTCATCACAATTCACTTATCGCAGTTTTAAACTCCATTCATAACACAATTCCTGAATCCTACAGAATCCCTAAAATGCGATATGCAATATTGGCTGGGACCCATCACCTTTTCGCATCACAAATTCGCAAATATTACTTACCACTTGCACTTACTTCCACCTCATTCCTTGATATGTGATTTACGATATTGGTTGGGACCCATCACCTTTTTGAATCACAACTTTGCAAATATTACTTACCACTTGCTCCCTAATCTCTGATATTGCGATTAGTTTGAATTTGTGAAATGCAATAATGGTTGGATGCAATGTAGTTTCAGAGTTAAATTGCAAAGGATTTCAAATCTGGAATAAGGAATTTTTATGAACAAATCGCATTGGAGCTCGAAGTGATGAATATAACACAGAACCACCAAGAAGTGCGAGATGCGATATGAGGAATGGATGCAATACATTTCAAAGGAAAAGTCAAAAATATTTCAAGTCCAAAAGTAATAATTTTTCATTAATAAATCGCATCGGGGTTTGGAAGAGCTATGAATAACAATAATCATTTTGAAACACCGAAGTGTGAAGTGTGATAATGAAATGGACGTGATATAGCTCAAAGCTAAAATCTAAAGGAATTGAAGTCCACCCGTGGGACCGAATTGCATATCAAAAATCATAAGCTCAGAAGGATAAGCACTGAAGAATGATTTTGAAACACCAAGTGCAAAGTGTGATAATGAAGCAGACACGATGCAACTCAACGTTGAAGCCTAAAGGATTTCAAGTCTGGGTGTATGTGGTTCTCCGTTCATTAAATCACATTGGAGAATAAAGGAGGGATAATAATGTAGAACGATTTGATCGCATAAATGTGATTAAGGGAATGGATGTGAGGTTGTTCAAAGGTTAATTGGAATTGATTTAAGGTCGAGGGTACTTTGTAGTTACACTTTTTTTATGAAGGAAAGTGAACGTGGGTAGAAAGGATCGGGTAAGGGACCCGACAGGAGCATAAGAGGCAGAGATGGGGAAAAGGAGATATGGTGGAACTGTTGGAAATGTGCTAGCTCGGTCGAGTCAGGAAAAAGACATATGTACAAAACTATTATTATATAACATCAGCAACAGAAAAGGCAATGAACACATCATCACATCCACCAATCAACGAAATGTTGCCAGCATGAAATCATATTTAATAATCCAGCAAAGGCGACTAAAAGGTAGAGCCAGATGTTAGAGATACCCATTGTTGCCTCTCTGTGATTACCTCATCCACTTTCAACTTACTTTTGGATTCACGAAGAGCTGTCGAAGTTCTTGGATTCATGAAGAGCTTCCAAGATTAATTCCACTCGTGGTGTTCTGTCATAAATATTTTGTCCGGGCCTTGCATGGCCACACTTGTCTAGATTTTTTTTAATTGTAATTAATGAGAAGTTTTCTAAGTAGATAAGGAAACTAATGTAGTTTTTAGATAAATGTTGCATGCATTGGCAGTTTCAGGGGTTGGACGTTGTCGGACCCTGCACTATAAGAACATTTTGTATTGGAGCGCTGTAAATTTTGGAGCAAGGCATCAATAATAAGAGACAGTCTACAGGATACTTGAGTTGTGTTAAATGGCGATGTGTTTCCTATATATGTTAAATGTTTCCGTTGTTTTCCTTGTTGTGCATCCATTTATTTGATTGTAAAACATAAATTTTAGATTAAGATTTGCTATTGGAGAACCAAAATTTTGTCTGTATTTACCATCTGAATTTTTTCTTCGGAAGTCTGGTTAAATAATTCTTAACTGCTCTTTAATAATTATTGAATATCACTATTTTCTCCATATCATAACTCATACTGCCTTAAAGATCCAATTAGTACACTTAGCTTGCCCTGTGATGCTCTTGAAAAATTGATGTCACAAACCAGCCCTTTTGACTCCATAGCCCAAGGGATTAGTTTCTGCAGACCTGCTCATCCAACCAACAAAATAAATAAATAAAACCAATACCACCATCATTGTAACTGGCCTAACATCAATATTCATAACATTAAAGATAAATTTAAATCATAAATAGAGAGAGCCCTCTCTAAGTCTAGGAAGGCTAGATCCTATATTTAAAAGTGATTTGATGTTTTCCTTTATCATTTATTCTTGCCAATATTATAAATTATAGGGCCCACAACACCTCTTGAAGTCACCTATGTGATACTTAGGAATAGAAACTATGGACACCAGTTCGTCTCGGTAGGCTGGCGGAATGGTCTTTGGTCAGGATCCAGAAAATATGAGAGGGGTATCTCTATTCGCTACCTTCACATGCCCTCGCGCTCGACTCTCTAGAGGAGAGATTTTGTAGTCCACTTAATGAGGTTGGATTTCACTCATTAATAAACTTCTATGTTTGAAATTTTGAGTGGCCTTGGAGAGTTAACTCTCGACTCACATATTCTAAGGCCCTATGACCTAGATTAGTTGGTGTATATTAATGAAAACTCAAAAATTCTAGTTCATTTTAAATTACATGATTGATTTTAATGGTTGTTATTTTTAAGTCAGGGGTAAATGGAGAATGCAACTTATAACATTCTTACACAAAAGAGAATCAATAGAAACCCGCTACATGCATATGCAACTTTTTCTTCGATGAAAGAGATTTCTACTTAGGTTCTATGAAACAAATATTAAAAGAAAGGAATTTTTATTTTCTTTCGAGGATAACTCTCACACATTAAAAAAATATCAAAATACCAAATATTCTTAACAGTGCAATTACACTAATGCAAAACTACCAAAGACAAATGTAGATTCTAGGACTACTTAAAAAGGGAATCAAATGATTTTCTCAACAAGACAGGTCTAATCATTTTGAAACAACAAAAAATATGAGCCAAAAACAAGAACTTCCTTGCATACAAATTCCAAAAAAAACTTGATACAGGAAGAGACAAGTCCACACTGGAGCTTCTCTCAAAACCAAGCCATCCAGACCAAAATGAAAAACTACAAACTTGCTCGAAAAATGAAAAACATGAAACGAAAACCAAAATAAAAAATAAAAGGATAAAACCAATGTTTCTCAACATTTTACTTTTAAGGAAGAAGAAATAACTCTTTGAGAAAATCACAAACTACCAAAGACTTCAAATCAAAAAATTGAGCCAACAAGGAACTCCAAATTCCTTAAGCCAACCATGTCACTTTCATGACAGGACTCAATAATGGAATGAAGTAAATAACCCAAGAAAATGAATTGAAACAACAACATAAACCTCCAAAAATAAAAGAAAATTCAAGAAACCAAGAAGACAACTTCAAGATTTTCCAGAAAAGCTCATCTCAAGAAACCAAGAAAACCAAACAAGCCAACGAACCAAAAACCAAAATGTGAAGCAATGACAAGGCCAAGCATGATCAAACCGACACAAAATCACTATTATGAAATGTCAGAACAACCAAGAACCTTAGAAAGAAGTCCCAGTGAAACAACCAAAAATGAAACTTCACCAAGCAAGGTAAACCCTAGCTTGACTATGTTTTCAAGCAAGAAGGAGAGAAATTGACAAATAACAGACAAAAACACTATCTAGAAATATCAGAGATTCTACATTAGTGGCCAAGAAAAGGAAAAAATAACTTACAAGACTCCAAAAATTAAATTTTCATTTGAAACTACCCATACGCAGGTTGGGAGTGTACAACATGTGTGCATACACATCTATGTCTAAGTAAAATCACATATACGCATGTTTCTTTGCCCCAGAATGGACGTATACATGAATGTGTGCACTAAAAACTACATATAGAAAAAATAACAAGGAAAAATAAAAAATCCAAGTTTGATCCAGAAGATCAAGATTTTTGCCTCGATGGATAAAGAACCAAAAAGACTGGGAAAGTGATCAGATCAGTTAGGGAACCCAAAATCCATAGAAAACAACCTGAAATATGAATTACATGGATGGAATCCCCAATGGAGTCACCAATTCTGTTTCGGTCAAAACTACCCTAAGTTCTCGGTTGAGGGACCTAACAAAGCAGAATGCATACAACAACAAGAAGAAATCAAAGTAATGGTCCTAATGATTAAACTAGTAAAATTGGGAGAGATGACCTTACCTGTATGTCCTACGTTTGAGGTCGTTCCTAGAAGGTGCAAACCCTAAGCTTCTCCATGTGCTTCAAAACCTACAAATCCTCAAGAAAAAGCACATAGACTAGTTGTACAACACATATATCCTAAATATCAGTAGGTTAGATCATATAAGCTTATAAAATATAACATGAATTAACAATTATAAGGTCATTAACATGTATAAAAATCATATAATATCATGACATCATGAATGGGATAGATTTTCTTTATTGATGTATCTAAAATATGTGGAGAAATATCACTTGAAATTAGTCATGGCTCCAAGTGAAACCGTCCTCCGGATTCGTCCAACCCAAGCCTCAACAACCTTCTTCCATAAAGGTGCACGAGGATATCACATAAAGGAGGTGAACATCTCAAAGAAGGAGATAAGGGTTTCTTAAACTTGGGAATTTTAGGAGGCACAGGGATAATCAGACTTGATATGGGCTATACCAAGCTATAGTATCAATACCTTTCTCTCTCCCCCTTTAGGTCTACCCCGTGAGGTGTATTTATAGTTCCTCAAATTAGATTTTTCCATTGGGAAATAGTTTGCCGACGGGCCGTTGTAGGAGGGTTTTAGGTAAAACCCGTAAATCCTACCCAAATTATAGGAAGTTTTATATTTTTTAATATTTTAAATTATATACACGAGTCAGACATGAGTGGACCCACGACTGCATGCATTTTACACAGTGGAGAGTCGCCTATCGAATTCAAAATATTGTTTTTTAGGAAAATGACCAAGTTTGAATCGAAAGGGTTGCCCAAGGCCAATATATAGATTATCAAGTATATAAAGGTGATAAATTATGCGATAACATTACTACATCAAGGTGCACCAATGCTTCATTGTTAGGATTTCATGGGAATTAAACCTTACACAATAGTGAAAAAACCCTCATTTTACACCATTACACCCAACCCCTTTAAAATTTAGAAAAAAAACATGGGATGGGTTTGATCCACTTATGTGTGTAAGGATCATGGGAAAATTAATATAATATCTCTAAGTACATCTATATGTCCCACCACTATCTCAAATCATTTCCATAACCTTAGAGGTAAACAATTCTCATAAAATTGAAATTTAGATAATGGTAAAAATCTATGTTGGGTGTGGAGCCCCATTATCTTCTTTATTTTGTATCACAACATTGGACCCCTGTTCTTTATGGGGCAGAAATGCTGCCCATAATTTTACGATGCCTGGGGGGTCCAAGGGGGGGCTGTGACTTTGCCTTGTAAAAGTATTGTAATTCCTAGTCAATCTAGGCCATTCATTAGGCAGGTGATCTCATGGTAGAAGTTATGTTTAGTTTGGGGTTTTTTGCCCTAGAAGAAAACCCATCATTTTGTATGAGGGTATTGTATTTTGGATGTGTATTTTATGTGTATTCTTAGAGTGAGAAACATATAGGGAGACTGTGAGAGAGGATAGACGATATTACAGTGGATATGTTGTAGGTTGTGTCTCTTCATTTTACTGGATAATAGAAAGGAAGGACTGGTTGTTCGGGGTGGACGTATCCCAAACTGGGTGAACCAGGTATATCTGTGTCTATCTGGTTTTATATGTTTTATGTTTTTGTGTTTCTGCATATTTTATGCGTTGCATTTATATGTAATATATAATTTTATAACAATCTCCTCACATTTTATTATTAAATTTAATACCATTGAACTATATATATATATATATATATATATATATATATATATATGTATGTATGTATGTATGTATGTATGTATGTATGTATGTATGTATGTATGTATGTATGTATGCCTAGTCTAACTTGACGAATTGACCTTTTTCACCACATTTTTTCTCGTTACTTTTAATCAAAATCTAGCAAAGTTTAATAAAAACTTGAGTTTAAAATGTTTAATCTGCATAATTTGACTCAGGGGTGATGATCTGAGCTTATCCAAGAAGGAAATAAAATACAAAACTAAACATAAATGCAGAGATGGGGGAGAAATAAAAATTCATTTCATTAATATCAAATAACTGGAATATGCTTATAAAGAGAATGACCATAAACTAAATAGGGTGATCATAGCTTATCTCTGCGAAGATATGTGACATATACTTTCCTCTAAACTATGTTACAATGAGACTCAAGGGAATTTTTATTATTGAACAATAAGAGAAAAACATAGACAGCCAAAAACCTAACGCGAGGATATGTAACACTAAGAGTTTATGTGCCCCATTGGGCAACCAACTTCCCGGGTTTGTAACTTGGTCATATTATCTCAATTTCGCGTGTATGATACCTCGTTAGAAATATATATTTGAGGACTAAAACTGATGAAAGTGAATGTAGAGTTGAAAAATCACATTCACCCAAAGGTTATTTCCCAAAAAAACATTGTTCAGGGCCTTAAAATGGCTTAGGAAATTCAAGACCCAAAAAACTGCCAAAAATAGTAAATTCTGCTACAATTATGGAAACTAGAAAACTAAAAGAAACAATGGTGGGGGTCCAAGTGTAATAGGTGGGTGGCCACTAGTATCTACCTAGATCATTCCTACCTGCTTAAAAATCAATGGTCCCCATTGTGTTGAGTTCCTCCATGAGATGAGGAAACCTGTACTCAACTGGGTCCGTGCTGAGCCACTTGCCCTCATGAAGCAATTGGTCTGCTTTGACTGCCCGATATAGTTGGATCCTTTGTTTTCAGTTTTTCTTGAAATTTGTGTCCATGATATGATAAATTGTGGCTTGTTCCATGCAGTATAAGTTTAACTCTGTTGGCGTGAGTTGTTCTGCAATGTCGGATGTGTCGAGTAATGATGGAAGATATGGATTAACGTGATCTACATTGAACACTTGGTGTCGACCAAGGAATGTGGGAATTCTGAGATCAAATGAATTATCTCCCAAAACCTTGATAATGGTTTGAGGCCCATATCAGAGTGTTATGAGCTTCCGATGAGTTGTGGTTAGGCATTATTTTTGGAAATGAAACCAATATTTATTGGCCACATGGAACTTGCATGGAACCCGATGTTGATCATGTTGCTTCTTTTACTTGCCTTTGGATTTCTCTAAGATATCGTGGACCTGCTTGCTGACGTGCCTGATGCATTCAATAAATCTATTTTCTTTATCGTCGTCATATAGTACATGTGAGGAGGTTGTCCTGATGTGCCCTTTTCGCAACAACTCTTAGATCTACATCTTGATTTCATCATTCACCATAGAAGAAAGTTGATAGATCAACCCATTAGGCAGTGGTGTGCCTGGGGTCAGATCAATGGAGTGCTTGAATTTACAGTCTATAGGAATCCCCGCTGTTGAGTATAAAATGTCTTTGTATTCCTCCACAACTTTATCCATCTGTTGTTGCCGCGTAGGGGAGCCCTGTTTGGAGTATGCGGCCAAAATATTCTTCTTTACATGTGGGCGAATCGTAATGAAAATAAATTTCTTGGGTTGGGAAATAATATTACTGAATTTTTTTGCAGTACTCAAAGAGATGGTGGAAGGTAGTACTACCTCTCTTATCTTATACAATTTATTCCCCAAAGTAATAATTACAGAACTAGGCCAAGACTCATACAAAAAATGTCACTTCCACAAGTATGGTTGGCCTAATAATACATGAGACACGTAAAGAGGAGAATATCACACAACACCTCATCTACAAATGGCTTGATGCTATACAGAAGGTGGAACTCCTAGCTAATGCAGAGATCTCTTCCTCAGTGAAGCCACCCGATGGTATATGACTATGGGTGTGTTCTGGTCGGTAGGCCAAGCCACTTCACAACCTTTGTTGAAATGGGGTTCTTTTGGCTTCCTCTATTGAAAAGGGATTGCAGTGGAGAACCCTTCACTCACATATGGGAATGGAAGAATCACTCCCCCTCCTCTGGATCCTCCAGCTCCTCCCTCTAGAGCTTGGTGGTGGCAATGATGACACTGGGTTCTGAATCAGTAATATGCTTCCCTTTTTCATTCCCCTCGTCTAGTTCCAACTCAGAATCATAACATCCATATCATTCGAATGCCTTCAGTTTGGGCACCAATGACTATTTGGCCTAACACTCGCTTGTGTTATGAGTGGTGTTGTTATGAAATTCGCACCAATTCCCCATGTGCTTATTTGGATTTTTGGTGTTATTATGGGTCGTCCTGCTTTGGATTTATCCCTTGTTTTATAGTTCGTGGGCGAATTTCCCTAGCTTTAGATTCACGAATCCAAATTTTTGCTTCTTCTACTTACATTTCTTCTCGATGTTTGCGGCATGTTAATATTCCTTGCCAAGAGAGGTAATTTCAAGGAACTCCATTTCCTCTTGAATGTATATGTTTAAAAAACTATTGTACTTGAGCACAAAATGTTTCTTTGAATATCTAATACCCAACTTTGTGCATAGAGTATGGAATAAATTCACCAGTTCGTGCACATATTGATCCCTTTGCTTCTGTAGCGTGGTCTATTGGATGCACTTGTGGTCATAGCTCCCCACGGGGTAATATTGTTCCTTGATGCCATATCAGAATGAATTCCAGGTGGGTGCAGCTGAGAACAGAGAGGGTTCCCTCTCTCCATTTAGCTCACAATAGGTTTCCCACCAGTATTGACATGGGGGGCACCTTTGAAGAGTGCATAAGTAATATTTTCTCGGTCGTAGAAATCATGGACCAAGAAATACCCTTCAAGAAAATTCAACCATCTATCTACAGTGTCTGCATCTATCTCGCCTTCAAACACAACAATGTCAAAGTTGAATTATACCTTGAAAGGAGTGGCACCTCTAGAGTGGCTATTAGATCCATATGCACCGTCGGTGGGAAACCATTGAAGGATCTCAAAAAATTTATCTATCATCATGTTCCTTTGTTTCTTGAGGGCCTCCTTGAGCAATATTTTGATAGGATCTCTTACTTTGTCATCTTTATTTTATTCCCCCATGGAAGGATGTCAGGGTTTGTGAGGCTGATATTGCAAAGGTTCAAGAAAATCAAGCCCTCACTCATTACACCTTGACCTCATTGGGTACATACAAAGAAGGATCGAGAAAGAGCATAATCCTATGATTCCACTCATCCAGGTTTATGAAGGAACACAATAAAATACAGAAATAAAAACAAATGCATAGATGCAGCAGAAATAAAAATTCATTTCATTAATACCAAATAACTGAAATATACTTACAGACACAATGTACATAAACTAGCTAGGGTGATGGTAGCTTATCTCTCAAAAGATATGTGGGAGATACATACCTCCGAACTGTGTTACAATGAGGCTCAAGGGCATTTTTATTATTGAATAATAAGATAAAACCATAAAAAACCAAAACCCTAATCCAAGGAAATGTAACACCAAGATTTTATGGGCCCTGTTGGGGTTAATTGGGTAGGCAACTTCTGAGGGTCGTAACTTTGTCATATTATGTCTATTTGGCACACATGATACCTTGTTAGAAAGATCTATATTATGAATATAAATCCTAATATTGAATGTTGAGATGAAATCTCACATTATTAATATGGGATTTTCCAAAACAACGTCATTTAGCGCCTCAAAACACCTCGAGAAGTTTAGGACCTGAAAAACTACCAAAAATAGTAAATTGTGCTACAATTAAGGAAAATGAAAAACTAAAAGAAACAATGGTGGGGGTCCAACTGAAATAGCTGGGTGTCGACCAATATCCACCTAGATCATTCCTCCCCCCCTTAGGAAGCAATGGTCCCCATTGCGTTGAGTTCTTCCATGAGATAAGGAAAGTTCTGTTGAACTAGGTTCCTCATCATTTGTGTCTTGTTCCATGTAGTATGGGTTTAACATTGTTGGTGTGAGTTGTTGTTCAATGTCAGATGTGTCCAATAACGGTGGAAAGTATGGCCGAAGGCTATCCACATTGAACACTAGGTTTCAACCAAAGAATGGGGGAATGCTGAGCTCATATGAATTGTCTCCCACAACCTTGATAATGGTGTAAGGCCCATATGAGAGTGGTATGAGCTTTTTATGAGCTCTGGTTCGGCGTTTTTCTGCAAATGCAACAAAAATTTATCGCCCACCTAGAACTTGTGTGGCACCCGATGTTGATGATGTTGCTACTTGTACTTGGCAATGGATTTCTCCAAGATATCATGGACCTGCTGGCAGAAGTGCTGAATGCATTCAATAAATCTGGTTTTTATATCAGCCTCACAGAATTTTATGTGACGAACTTCGAGTGATGAGCCCTTTCTGCAACAACTCTTTGATCTTCATCTTGATTTCATCATTCTCCAGAATAGAACATCGATAGATCAGCCCATTAGGTAGCAGTTCTTGTGAGGTTAGATCAATGGAGTACTTGAATTTACTCTGTAGAGGAACCCGTGTGGGTGAGGATAAAGTGTCCCTGTATTCCTACACGAATTTCTCCATCTCCTGCTACCACGCAGCAGATCCCTATTTTGAGGTTGTAGCCATAATATTCTTCTTTCCCTGTGGAAGAATCGTAATGAAAACAAATTTCTTGGTTTTCAAAATAATCTTACTACATTTCTTTGCAGTACTCAAAGAGATGGCACAAGGAAGTACTACCTTTGGTATCGTGTAAAAGTTATTTCAAAAACTAATAATAACAGAACGATGCCTAAACTATACACATCATGTCGCTTCCATGAGTATGGTTGGCATAATAATACATTAGACATGTTAATAGGATAAACATCACACAATACCTCATACATGAAGGGCTTGATGATACAAAGAAGGTGGCACTGCTCGGTGACATGGATATCTCATCCTTGGTGAAGCCACTCGATAGTATACAACAATGGCTGTGTTCTGGTTAGTAGGTCGAGCTGCTTCATGACCTCTCTTGAAATTATTCTCTTTTGGCTTCCACTATCGACAAGGAATCAAAGTGGAGAACCCTTCACCCACATCTGGGAATGGAAGAGGCTCTCCCCCTCCTCTGGATCCTTCAAATCCTCCATATGGAACTTGGTGGTGGAAACAATGGCACTAGATTTTGCATCATTGATATGCTTCCATTTTTCATTCCCCTTGTCTAGTTTTGTCGACTTAGAATTAGAACATGCATCTTATTCGACTGCCTTTACTTCGGCCACCAAAAAATGTTTGGCCCAACACTCGGTTGTGTTGTGAGCAGTGCTGTTATGAAATTCACACCACTTCCCCATGTCCTTATTTAGATTTTCGGTATTTTTATAAGTCACCCCGCTTTGGATTTGCCCCTTGTTCTACAGTTTAGGGGTGCCTTTCCTTAGCTTCCGATTTGCGGATCCAAAGTCTCGCTTCGTCTTTTTAAATTTTTGCTCGATCTTAGCGGCATATCGATATGTTGTTCCAAGCAAGGTAATGTCAAGGAAATCAATTTCCTCGTGAATGCATATTTGCAAACAACTATGGTACTGGACCACGAGATTTTTCTTTGAATCTTTAATACCCACCTTTCTGCCCAGGGTATGGAACAAATTCATGAGCTCATGCACATCTTAATCCCTTTGCTACTGCAGTGTGTCCCATTGCATGTACTTGTCCTCATTACTCCCCATGGGGTAATATTGTTCCTTGATGTTGTCTCGGAATGAATTCCAAGTGGGTGCGACCGAGAAGAGAGAGGGTTCCCTATCATATTATTGCTGAGGTTAGGTTTCCCACCACTCTTTGACATGGGTGGCAGCTTTGGGAGTGCAAAAGTAATCTTTCCTTAGTCAGATAAATCATGGACCGAGAAATTTCCTTCGAGCAAATTCAACTAGCTATTTACGATGTCTGCATCTATCTGGCCCTAAAATACAAGAATATTGAAGATGAATTGTACGTTGAAAGGAATGCCATCTCCAGAGTCGCTCCTCGATCCAGATGCACCACCGGTGTGCATCCATTGAAGGATATGGGAAAAGTTATCCATCATCACGTTCCTTTGTTTCTCAGGGGCCTCCTTGAGCAAAATTTTGATAGGATCTCCTGCTCCCTCGTATTTATTTTCTTCCCCCATGGGTGAACGTCGGGGTTTGTGAGGCTGATATTGTAAAGGTTCAACCACATCGAGCCCTAAATCCTTATACCTTGACCTCATTGGGGACATGTAAAGAAGGGTTGACAAGAGCACATCGCTATGATACCATTGATCTAGGTTTATGGATGAACACAAAAAATAGAGAAATAAACATAAATGTCGAGATGCACTGGAGAAAAAATAAATAAATAAATAAACTTTATTTCATTGATATCAAATAACTGAAATATTCTTACAAACAGAATGGACATAAACTAGCTAGGGTGATGGTAGCTTATCTCTCAAAGAGAAGTGGCAGCTACATGCCTCTGAACTATGTTTAAATGAGGCTCATGGGACTGTTTATTATTGAAAAATAAGAGAAAATATTAAACAACCAAAACCCTAACCCAAGGAGATGTGACACCAAGATTTTATGGCCCCATTGGGGTCAGTTAGGTAGCAAGCTTCTCACGGTCGTAACTTGGTCATATTATCTCCATTTGGTGCACATGATACCTCGTTAGAATAATCTATGTGAGGACTACAACTACAACTACTCACAACAAACGCCGAGTTGAAATCTTATATTCTCGAGATGGGATTTTCCAAAAACAATGTTGTTTAGGGCCTCAAAATGGCTTTGAAAGTTCACAACCCGAAAAACTGCCAAAAATAGTAAATTGTGTTACAATTAAGGAAACTAAGAAACTAAAAGAAACAATGGTGGGTTCCAAGTGGAATAGGTGGGTGGCCACCAATATCCATGTAGATTAGGTGAATCCATTTATGCATTCAAAAATGTTTCTTACACAACAAAAAATCTTGAAATTGTATTGTCAAATTTACGTGTTAGACTATATATATATATATATATATATATATATATATAGTTTAACTTATGTAGAAAATGACTTTTTCATGACATTTTTTTTGGTCAATTTTAATGAAAATATGTTAAACAATTTGAGCTTAAATTGTTTAATATGTATAAGTAGAGTTCCCTATGGGTTTTATATGGTGTTGAATCTATTTATACATTAAAAAATATATTCTAAATAATAAAACAAATTACATTCTTGATTGAAATTGCATCACTAAAAAAAACTATTTCATCTATAACTTATATATGTGTGTGTGTGAGAGAGAGAGAGAGAAACTAAAAATGATTATGGAACACTGTTATAGAATGGTGGACCAATAAATTTCTTGGTGATGGAGTCTGATTTATTCAATTTCTTGGTTCATTGTATGCTATTAACTTTATATAATATGGTAACTCATTTACCAATTTATTTTAAAATAAGTGATTTAAGTTTATGTATGGCACCAAATTAATAGGAAAGAAAAACTAATGAGATTTACTTAAATAGGATATAAAAATTATTACATATATTTAAATAATTTTTTTTTTCTTGTTTATCAATTTTGTATAATAATAATTATACTTAAAATAAATTTTAATTATTTTATTTATTTATTTAATATTAAGAAAAAAATTAAATATTAAATATAATATTTTAAACAATAAATACAAGTCATGTCTAAGTATTATATTTGTATAGTTTTTGGCTGCAATTTAGTGAAACAATTCTTCATGAAATTGTGATAATCAATGTAATAAAATATAATAGATATTTTAATCCATCCTCAACTAGCCTAACCACATTTTGATGTACATTGTTCAACACTATTTTCCATCAATAAATTTTGATTGGCATATCTCAACTACATTTTAATTATATCTTTCACTTATCTATGGAGAAGTCACATGTCCATTTTCAATATAGTATCTCTTGTCCCAACCACACATTGAATCTTTACATCAAGGGTCACCATTCTTTTAGTGTTATAATCTCATGGGAGTTGAACCTTGAACAATAATGAAAAACCCTTATGTTTCCACCATTACATCCAAGCAAAGTTCTCTCTAGATAACAAGGTCTTTCTCTATTAGCATGCCTAAAATCTTAGCTAAGGTGGCTCATGGCCATAGCATGAAGATGCTATTTTTCTTCTCTGTGCAGGTTTTCCATCTCTCTCTAAAATTTATCTTCCACATTAAAAAAAAGTCAAAGTGAGCCTATGGAAGTTCCACGCGACTCGAGAAAGGTGTGAGAAGGTCTTCCATCTCCATCTAGATGACAGCAAAACCTTCTTCAAAAAGAAGAGTCAGCTTGTAGAAGTTCCATGGGACTCAAAGTAAGTGTGGGAATCTCTTCCATATCCTTTAAGAAGACATCTAAACCTTCTTTGGGAAAAGGGATTTTTCTCGAAAGAGTTTACGGAAGTTCTATGGGACTCAAGCTAGGTATCGGAAACTCTTCCATCTCCATAAAATCTATTTTACTTCAGCAAAGTTAAATTATTTCCCAAAGAAAAAGAAGAGTTGGCATGTGGAGGTTCCATGGGACTAAGCCTGGTGTGTTCAACTATTCCATCTTCAAGCAGATAGCAAAACCTTCTTGAGAAAACCCATTTTCCTCAAAGAAAGTTAAATTATTTTTCATAGAAAAAGAATCAGCCTGTGGAAGTTAAGTTCCATGGACCTCAAGCTAGGTGTAAGCAACTCTTCCATCTCCTAGAAGACAGCAGAACCTTCTTGAGAAAACCCATTTTCCTCAAACAAGGTTAAATTATTTCTCACAGAATAAGAGTCGGCATGTGGAAGTTCATGGGGACTCAAGCCAAATAATGGAGCACCACATGGAGGTTCCATCTCTTTCTTAATGATGTTGTGAGTAAAGTAAGTCAAGCTTCATCTCTATTTATAAGGTGTTAGGAAATGCAATTAAACTTTAGTCAATGGAATTAATGGAATCTATTAAAATTTGATATATCATAGTTGTTGGAATAGTTTAAGAGAATAGTGGAATTAATTAATTTATTAATTGGGTGGTAGTAATGCAGTGAGTTGATTAATTTCTTGATTTATGGGATGCAATTGAATTGTTATTGTAACTGTTTTTTTAATTTAATATTATTTTTATTTTTATTTTATTTTTTATTATTATTATTTTTTTTGCCCTTAATTTTAAGTTTGAAATCCATAAAATTTATATATAATATGATAGTATTTAATTATTGTTGTTTTTTCACTAAATATTGCTTTAAAATATATAATTTAACTATAGGTTTGATGCAATAAAAAAATTAATGTCATACAAAAGATAATATGTTTTATTTAAATATAATTAAATTCTCCATATATATATATATATATATATATATATGACTTTTTCTTTTTTCTTTTTCAAATTTTCAAGTTTTTGTGTTTCAATCACTATTTTAACAATAAAAATGACTTGAGTACTATTAAAAAATTTTAGTTCCACATTTTAACAAGATATTTTTAAGATTTTGACCATATTTAATAAAAAAAATTGTTGGAAAAACCAATTTTTTCAAGGCAAATATATCACCATTTACATTAACCAATATGATAATATTTATTTACACTTAATATGTGATTAAAAAAATATTATTTAAATTTATTTCACTGTATTTACAATATCTCATTTAAATTAAATTGATATATTATATCTACAATAAATTATTTAAATTAAATTGTTATATTGGATATGTAATGTAAGTATATTTAATTAATAATTATATTAAAAAAAATATTAAAAAATATTATTTGTTATTGATTTAATGTTTAAATATTTTTTTTTGATATTAATGTGATATATATTTTTTTAATTTGATTTTTTCTTAAATTAAATATTTTTAATTTTACTTTTTAATTATGTTAAATATTGAATATTTTAGTCAAGGCCCATTTGCACAATCACTTGTCAGTATAAAAAATTCTAGGTGGTTGTGCTATATATTAGGGGTAGGAGACATGCTAGAAAATAGATTCATTTATGGGCATGGCTATTTTGATTGATGTTTCTCAAACCCAAGTAGTTTTTTCTCAAGCCAAAGGTTAAGTGTAGAGTATCAAATCCAACTTGACTATATATATATATATATATATATATATATATATATATATATATATATAATTAATTTTGATACACTTACATGGGCATGCATCATATTAGACCATTATCTCAAAGTGTCTAATGAATTTTTTATTTTAACACTTAAATACTACTATTTTTTGATATATCACATTTATTGGAGAGGTTTAAATGAATAGTGGACACAATTAATTAATTAATTGGCTGACAATGGTGTTTGAATTGATCAACTTCATGATTCATTTCATGGGATGCAATAGAAATGTTATTGTAATTGTTTCCCTAAATTTAGCTTCAATGTTTGTGCTTTAACTCTATGTTTAACCTAACAAATGTGTATGATTGAAATCTACATATAATATGATACTATTTAATTAGTTTTACTATAATTGCTTCACTAAATTTTTCTTTAAAATATGTGCTTTAATTATGAGTTTGATGCGAAAAAAAAAAAAAAAACCACACATACAGGGGATAATATGGCTTATTTTAATGTAACTAAATATACCATATGATAAGGTGGTCTAACTTTTCCTTAAGACATTTTTTTAATTAGAATGTGGCAATTTTTTGACTAGCTGTCTTTAAGTGGACTTTTAGAAAGGTTTTTAAGTTTATTTTCCATCTAATATGTCAAGAATACTACATGATTGATTGACATGACAAGTCTCATGGATGAAGTCTCAAGTGGGAAAGCTTTTTCTTAGAGTGATGAATCCATATATGTTGTCAAAAAACCAATTTAAATAATACAAATCAAGATTCCACCACAATATTTAAATCCACAAGAACAATTCCATTTTTTTATTGGAAAATTTTAAAATTTTAATATTTCAATCACAATTTTAATATTAAAAATAATTTGAGAATTACCAAAAAAAAACTTTAAAATAAACTAAATTGGACAACTCATAATACAAATCAAGATTTAACCACAATATTGAAATCCACAAAAACAATTCCATTTTTTATTGCAAAATTTCAAAATTTCAATATTTCAATCACAATTTTAATATTAAAATAATTTAAGAATTATCAAAAATCTCTAAATTAACCAAAATTCCACAACTATACCACTCTAACTTGATTTTAAAAAATTTATAACTCAATTTAACCAAAAATATGGATAAATAACCTTCTAAGGAATATGAAAATATTTAACTACCAAAAATTTATTATTTAAATTTATTTAAATATAATATCATAATAAGCAATTTATAAACTATGTAATAATATATAATATTTTTAATGAAATTTTTTTAATTTTTAATGCTTCAATGAAGATTTTAGAATTAAAATGGATTTCACCATCATCAAAACCACTAAAAACCTTTAAATCAGAAGGTTTGACAAAGATAATCTAATTGGATAAAAATGCTAACCATATTTAAAGAAACATTTAGAGAAAAAACCATTTTTTGAAAATATATTATTTATTTAAACTAATCAGTATAATATTATTTAACTACAAGCAATATGCAAATAAAAAATATTATTTAAGTTTATCTGATTGCAATCGATTTGTGATTTACAATAACAGATTTAAATTGATTTCATACCAGATTTAAATTGATTTCATCCCAGATTTAAATTGATGTCATGTATTTAATACTTAACTTAAATAAGTTTAATTAATATTTATATTAAATATAAATTAATTATATTGAATATAGATTTAAATTGATGTCATGTATTTAATACTTAACTACAATAAGTTTAATTAATATTTATATTAAATATAAATTTAAATTAATTTATATATTCAATACTGAACTTAAATCAATTTTACTAATATTTATATTAAATTTAAATTGATTTGATATATGGACTACTTAACTTGAATAATTATTTAATTAGTATTTATATTAAATAATATTTAATAAATTTATTTGTTATTAAATTTATGTGTAAATATTTTATTTTATTGGTTATTATTTTGATGTTTCCAAAGTGCTAAATAATATTAGAATTGGTGATGGGACCAATTTTTAAATTTATGAAATGTAATTAACTCTCAAAGCAGTTTGGTAATATTTAATTATATATAATGTACTAGTATTTGATTATTAGTCCCTACCACCAGAGGCTAAGGCAGGGACTATAGTAATCGAAATTATGCCTTTAGCATTAGTCTCTGTAGCACTCAAAATTTATCAACCAATAAAATTTAAGAGTATTTTGGAAGACTAATAATATTATTATTATTTTTCATTTTATTTGGCTAAGTTTTTAATCACTCAAAATTTATCAACCAATAAGATTTACCAGTAATTTTGGAAAACTAATAATATTATTATTATTATCCATCTTATTTGGCCTGGCCTTTTCCCTAGGCGAGGAAGCCAAAAGCATGGATAATGTTATATTTTCGATTCATGTTTGTGCTTTGTAAACAAAACTTGGAAGTAATGCCAACATTAGTTACAATTATTAAATGTTATATACAAGTTAGTTTTACTTAACTACCAATGTTATATACAACTTAGTTTTACTTACCCACCTTTCACTTGTAACTTGGCCACAACAGATTAACCAATCACTTGTAACTTGGTCACAACAGATTAACTAAAAGTCAGTAAACTCTGCATGTTAGCCACCGGTCACCAACTATGCATCAGGATAAAACATCTACTACGGCCAAACTGCTAGTCACCAACTCTGCATCACTATACAACATCTACTACGGCCAAACGGTTCTTTCAGAAGGACTCCTCATTCCTCCTCTGTGCCTCGTGCAATAGATGATTAACCTAAAAGATGGCAATATGACTTTGTACCTGCCACAATTCTGAATATCTTGTTGGTACTGATGCTAAATTGCCCTAAGTTAACAAGAGAAAAGAGAAATTTCTGTCCATGGCCAAGATAAATTGCTGTCCATGGCCTTGTTGCTGGGTAAAGAAGAGAGTATTAGGCATAATGGTTTTCTCTAGTGAGAAAAAGGCAGGTAATGTTGATTTCTTAGTTTATCTGAGTACAATTATGCTGTTAATTTTAAACATGTTTTCATAACTGTAACGCATCTCTTTCTTTTTATGCTGTAAACCACCCAACGCTGAGGCAAGTAAATATAAAGATAGCGCAAGTAAATATAAAGATAGCGCTGGAGGTTTGGAGGTTTCAAGGGTCACGGAAGAGGAGCAGGTTTTTTCTCAATCCAGGTATAAACTAGCATAGATTATTCATATTTGGGATCATTTTCATCTAGGTATAAACTAGCATTCATATTTGGGATCATTTTCATCCATATTTGGGATCATTTTCATCCAGGTATAAACTAGCATCGAATATTCATATTTGGAATCATTTTCTTTGATCTATTACTGTTTAGAAGCAGCCTTCATTCCAAAAAGTAGGTAACATACCTTGCACAGCCCCATTACATGGGAGCTACCAGAACAGTCCCATTCCATCCAAAACTTAGGTTCCTTTCTTTGCAGCAGAAGCCCAGTTGCACCGCCCATGGATTCTCCATATAGAAATCTGGGCATTTCTTCATACTAGTTTAAAACAATTATAAAGTGTTTTCTGAAGCGCTGAATGTACCCAATTGCCACAGACCCTAACATCTGTGCCCCTCAGAAAGAAACATTTTTTTCTTGTCCTCTGTCGGATACGAGGTTATGATCGATCCCTGTGGGGCCCAGAACAATGCAGCTCCGACGCCCAGAATCCCACCTGCAATAATAAGAAATGCTTTGAACATGACCCAGCAACAGAAGCAGACCAGAGATATCATAATATCAGAATCACCTGAGTGACTGGGAATTGTCACGGAACCATTTGGAAAGAGGAACCTTCTCATCGGGTCCCTCTTCTTCATCACCATTACCCTCCTTCATCAGTAGATATCAAGGCGGCCTGATAATCACAAAGCCATATCACTTTCAGAATTTTGTGTATGTGCCTCATAATTTCTAGCAGCACTATTTAGCACTATTTCTAATCATGCCCGAGATTTACTAGTGTTTGCCCAGAGAGGTTCTGCAACCTTATCAACTTTTTGACAAAATTTCTCATTTGAGTGCTCTGGTTTCTTTAGGTTTTCATTACTGTCCTCCGTTTGTTTCATGGTTTCGGCCCTGTTCACAACCCTAAAGGACAAGATTTGAGTCGATACAAAGGATAAATTGCTGGGTTTCATCTCTGATAACTATGTTGATTGAAATTTCAATGACAGATTGTCACTATCTATAGAATTATGCACAATACCTCTGAGTTTCCGTGTTCTACACAGGATCGAAAGTGGCTAGTTCCTGAGGTGAGCGTTTCAGACAGACATGTCTGCTACCACTTGTTGGTAGAAAGTGACACCTCTTTGGACAACTGGCTTCCCTATGAGCGCTTCAAACAAACATGTCTGCTGCCATGTGTTGGTAGAAAGTATTTTCTTTTTATATACCTGCTGCAAAATTTAGATCAATCAACATTATGTTGGTAAAATAATAGATTTATTTTGTTAAAAGTGGATAAAATTATAGAAATACTAGGTAGTGGAACAAAGATCTCAAGGTTAATATTTAATTGGCAAGAAACTCATACTCTTTGCAAATGTCTTTGAAAATAAATTCTAGCTCAGAACATACCATATAAGATATTGTTTATCTTGAGCTCCAGCTTAATACTTTGTACTAATTCTTTGTTTTTACCAGAAATATGAGCTGGTGAATTATGATGAGGGTTTCATGAGAATTACTGCAAAGTCCCCTTACCAGTGGGAGTAACTCAGTGTTCAACTTGATTCTTATGGTTTCTTTCATTTTTAAATGTTAATGTTATTCAGTAACCACATCGTTGCTGTGATGTGTTGCACTTGAGTATCTCTGTACTTTATAATGTGCGTGGAATGTTCACCATTAATGCGAAAATAATTATAGTTCTATCTCTCTTCTTAGTAGATATAGTGCTAAATTATGTCTCTGCTCATTAATAAGACCTCTCATTGGCATTGGTTCTTAGCTTTATGTTTCTTCTCCTTCAATCTGACATATACTGTAATTGAGAATCCGTGAATAATAGGTATGGTAACTTATGAATCCGTGAATAATAGGTATGGTAACTTATTTCTTTACAGTCAATTTTCACAATTATAGCTTGAAAAATCAACCTTGTTATTTTGAAACTTAATGTGAATTTAAGGTCATGATACTACTTTTCATGTTCAACTAAAAGCAGGGACGAGGTAAACACACAAACAAGCTAATAATAGAAGTATTTCATTTTTCAAGATGTGTGACACAATCTGAGTTTTAATGTATGATTTAACCTATTAATTTTATGAATATAATGCGATTAATAACAATAAATTTGATTAGGTGATAATGTTAAGTTACATGATACAAATTTTGGTAACATTGTTTCTTGTCTTTATATTGTAATACAATATAACATATTTAAAAGCGTGATTTCCCAATAATATAACACGTCTTACGGAGTTCCAGCAGCTCGTGTGCTTTGAGAAGACAGTACCACTGCGGGCTTTAGCTTAACGATGTTATCTAATTATTTGATAACATTATTCTGCCCGTAGATTAATACAAAATTTAATGTTTGATGTTATTGTCAGACCCGGCCACCCTGCTCAACGCAGGGACTAGCTGCGATGCAGCCTTTCTGGTTGTTCTAGCTATCTGATACAATGAATGCCATTTATTCCCATGTGTTAGACTCTCAAAAAGTTTTTGATGTTCAAAACTTTAATACCATACTTCAGTTCTTTCTTTCCCTCCGGAGTTAATTTTTTAATTGTTTTATTTTTAAATAGGTATATTAAAAAATTATTAAAAGTTATAAAAATAAATAAAAAATTAACTAATTTAAATAAATTATATTAATTATTAATTTAATAATTAATATATTTGGAAATCGAATTTGATAAACTATGTTAATTGATAAATTAATAGTAAAATTTTATTTATAGGAGATTATAAAATCATATTTAAGTTGATTAAAAAAAATATACACATTAAATAAATCAGGTAAAAGTATATAATTACAATTGTTCAAAATTCATTAGACAATGAAATTTTATAGTTGTGGACAATAGAAATATGTAATAAAGTTATATAATTACAATTGTTCAAAATTCATTAGACAATGAAATTTTATAGTTGTGGACAATAGAAATATGTAATAAAGTTAGTTATGTATTTATTTTAATTGTAATAAAGTTAGGTATGTATTTATTTTAATTGAAAATAAATATTTCTTTTAACACTGAGTAATTACAATATTATGAAAAAATCAACAAAATAATTAATACAATAAACTCTTGCTTTAACATTTATTTGACTTATATTTTTTTTTTTGTTCAATTTTACTTATTAAAATCTACATATAATATGATAATTCTTGTTTTAACATTTATTTAGCTTAAACTTTTTTATTTGGCTTTAACATTCTTGGTTCAAGTTTATAATGTGACTTATTAAAATCTACATATAATATGATAATATTTAAGTATAAACTCTTGCTTTAACATTTATTTGGTTTATTTATTTTTGGTTTAACCTTTTAATGTGACTTATTAAAATCTACATATAATATGATAATATTTTTTATATGATAATATTTTTTAAGTATTGTTGATATGATAACTAATTTACTAAATTTGGATTTCAAATATGTAGTTTTATTTTTTTGAAGTCAAAAAATTTAATGTCATATAAAGGATAATATAGCTCATTTAAATATTTAAGTATTGTTGTTATGATAACTAATTTACTAAATTTGGATTTGAAATACGTAGTTTAATTTATTTGAAGTGGAAAAATTTAATGTCATATAAAGGATAATATAGCTCATTTAAATGTAATTAAATTCTCCATATGATGAGGTGTTGTATTTTTCCATAATATTTACTTCTTTTATTGGAATGTACCAACTTTTTTTTTTACAATTTTTTAATTTTTAATAATTCAATAGTGATTTTAATATTAAAAATGATTTTAGCTTAATAAAAAATCTTTAGAATACCATAAATTCGAGAAATTAAGAATTCTAATCTTTTATTTTTTTTTAGTTCTCGCAAGATTTAACCAAAACTCTCTAAATTTATGGGGAAAATATATCATTTTTTAAATAAATCAATATGATAATATTTAACTATAAACAATATATAATTAAAAAAATTTATTTAAATTTATTTAACTATAATAAATATATCATTTACAATAAGTAAATTAAATTTATTTGATATATTCCATATGTAATCTAGTTTCATTTCATTAATATTTATATTAAATAAATTTTAAAGATTGTATTGTTTATTGAATTAATTTTCTAACACTTTTATTTTATTTTTTATTAATTTTATATTTTTAAAGTGATAAAATTGATTACAAGATCATGTCCATCGTTCAAAAATGATAAAAAATGAAAGTGCTCAAAATAGTTTGCAATGTGAGTGACCAGAAAGGTCTCCTCACTGCGATTCTTGCGCCGTGAATAGTTCACAAATTAGAGGTGGTATGCACAAGTTATGAAGATTTGAAAAGCCCACTAAACTCCAAAAAAATGACTTTGACTTTGGCCCAATTTGACTATATATAAATTTTTTCAAAAAGATATATATATATATATATATATATATATATATATATATATATATATATATATATATATATATATATATATATATATATATATATATTTGAAAATTTATTTTTATTATATAGTTTTTATGGCCAATGAGGGGGTGCCACCTGGCCTTCCCGAAGGCTGCCATGTGACCCCAGGCTAGAGATCAAAGGCATATTAATTTTTTTTTAGATTTAATGGGTTTCAAATGTGGGACCTACCCGCATGCACTGCACGTGCCCAACCACTTGGGCTACCATTTCGTTCCTAACCCCTAAGGACTCGACGCTGATTTGAACGTTCACATTTTAAGAAGTAGGGATTGGGGAGGCCAGCCTCCCATACCATATGACTCCATATGACCACACACCCATGACCTTGACCTTATACAAGCGGTAGATAGCAAACGACGGTTAATCAATGGACGTGAACATGTGCACAGTTTTCGAGGTGTTTAATGTCATGGTTAGGTTCCAAAATTTTCGGCGAAGACATACCATGTGACCACTTCCTAGCATTAACTTGACTGTGAGTCCGCCGGTGGTTTCAGCTAGCTGACCCCCAAATTTGGCAGCCAGTGCCAGTTTTTTCGGCACTAACTCGAGTTCCTCCACTTTTGGAGTTGGAGGAGTTTTTTGGCCATAACTCCTTGGATATTCGACCAATTTTGATGAATGAATAGTCAATTTTTGGTATCCTCGACATTCAAAACACATTTGTAGAGGTTTCAGAGCCATCAGAGGTCGTACTATGCAGGTGTAGCTTCAAGAGAGGTCAAGAAGCCACTAGGGCCACTAGGGTGTTTTCAGTGTATTGAGCATCCATTCTCTATTTTCTGCATATGAATAGTCATTCTTGACTGATTCAAGCATTCTAAATTTTTTTTTACAGAGAGCACAACCATTTTACGCTTTTATTCACATGTACATACCATTTTTGAGAAATAAGATATGAGTTACATGCCATTAGGAGCTGGAGCAAAAGATGTAGCCAAGAAGGGGTGAACTGCTTCATCAAATTTGCTGAGTATTGTTACATGTGATGTTTAATTCTATGTTATTTACTATTTTACAGTGTTATACAAGCAATTTACATGCTTTAACCTCATATAAAAAACATGTTTAACTAAGATAAAACCATTTGTTTCACCTGCAAACTTCAGAGAACCTTATGCACACAATTTAATTATTGTTTGGATACTTAGCACAAAAAAAACAATATATTCCATTCAAATCAAGTTGGTATCAGAGCTCAAGTTGAGCGTTAGGTTGAGCTGGATTATTTTCTCCGTTTAATCCTTTGTGCAATGATTTGTTTAACAATTTGAAGAGTTTTTAATGCTTACTAGGCTGAAGATTAAGAGAGGAGAAGGTCAATTGGTGAAAGTTCAAAGTAATCCTCAGCCAAGGAGGGCAAGAGTTCCATTATCTCTACCTCCAATTTTACCTCAAAGAGAAGTATAAGAAGCCATAAGAATGACTTCAAGAGAAGGAGAAAATCATGAAGAAGTTGATCCCGAGGAGGAAGAAAGAGTGTTCAGAAAAGCATTTCTTGACTTAACTGAAATGGTGAGAGTCCTTTATCAAGAAAGGAATGAAAGAATAGAAGGAGATGGATCTAAACTTCACAAGCAAGGAGAGGGATCGTCAGGAAGCCATAATGATGAAGATAAATCCAAGAAGGGTAATGGAGGAAATGGAGACAGTGGAAAGTCGCCATCATCACCCTCATCTTCATCTTCATCATCCTCTACTTCATCTTCAATACATCAACCATACAAGTTAAAGAGCACTGGTAAAATTCCTTTTCTAAAACTTGACGTTAAGTTTGAATTGCCAAAGTTTTATGGTGAAGTTAATGCAAAAAAGCTAGATAATTGGATTAGGAAATTAGAGTTCTATTTGAGAATTCAAAATTTTCATGATGATGACACCAAAATCCAACTAGCTTCATTGAGAATTGAAGGTGAGGCTCTTGTTTGGTGGGAAGCCAAGACAAAGGAGGAGATCAAGAAATATGGTAAGATTATCTTATCATGAACTAATTTCATTTCTGCAATATAACAACATTTTTATCCATTAGCTCACATGCAGAAAGCCAAAATGGACTAGAAAAATTTTAAACAATTGAAAGGACAAAATGTACAAGTCTATACTCAATAATTTAGAAGAAGAGCTCTTTTACTAGGAGTATATTTTCATATCCAAGACACTTTACTCAAGTATATAGAAGGTTTACATACTTACCTAGGATATACTATTCTCATGTTTAACCCTACAAGCCTAGATGAGGTTTCTATTCAACCCACACATTTAGAGTCAAGGGGAAAACAAAATTTAGATGGGAATGAAGAAAGTGAGTTTAAAGGAAAATGGAAGAAAAAGATAAATGCAAATACTAGAAAAGAGAAGGGAAAATTCTTTTGCAAACATTGTTCTAAAACAAGCCATGATGAGGACCATTGTTGGAAGCTTCATCTAGAGTTGAAAATAGAAATTTTTAAAGCCAAAGAGAAAGCCAAGGAGAAATGTAAGACAGTTGCAATAGCTGAACAAGTCCTAGGGTCAGATTCAGTAGATGAAACACAAATCATAGCTATGGAACTAAATAAATTCAAGGGGAAATAGAATGAAAATAAAACCAGTTCTAGTATTTCTAATCGTCACATAGAAGCTCCAAGTGAAGAAAAGAGAATTGAATTGTTTCATGTGAGGGTCATTTCCAAACATACCAAGGTTGACACATTGTTTGACAGTGGGTTACAAGAGAATTTAATCTCTGAAGACTTGGTCAAGAAACTTAATCTTGAGACCATTCCACTTTCAAAACCATATCCACTAGGTTGGATTTGTAAGGACACCAATTTACATGTTTCAAAGAAGTGCATGTTGCGCTTTTCAATAACAGCACATTTCATTGACACAACTGAATTAGATGTTGTTCCACTTGATATAACAAGTATGGTGTTGGGTAGTCCTACTTGTACGACATGAAATCTATCTTCCATCTCCATGAGAACAAGTATCATTTATTCAAAGATGGCAAGGAGTACATTGTGAGAGCTCATTGCAAAAAACTAGACTCTTCTTTATTTCATGTAGGGCAGATGAAAAGGCTAATCAATGCAAGTCAAAACTTTACATTGATTAAGATTAAACAAAAAGAATTCTTAAATAATCCTTTTCATGTAAATGTTGATATATGTAATGAGTTGTTTCAGTTTGAAATCAGGTTTTCTTTGAAAGAAGATGACAAGCAAACAGTGTTGAAAACAAAGTCGACTTTGGTGTCAAACAGTGTTGGAAACAAAGTCTGAGTGCAGGAAGTTGCAAAGGACCAAGAGAGGGCAAGTCAACTTAGAAAATAAGGCACAAGATTCAGAAATGATCATTGCTCGCTTGAGAAAGGCATGGTATAATGGCGAAGAAACTTGGTCAGGAATCGACACAAGTTCAAAGCAAATTCAATAAAAAATCGCCATAAGGACAGGATGCAAGGTGAAAGTAATTTCAAGTTTCCTTTGTTTAAAGGCCAACGTAGAAACAATATTTTTACTACAAATTTAGGTTGATGTTCTGCAAGTTTCAAAAATGTGCAACATGAAAAATTCTGTAACACCCCCAAGTTCTATGCTTTTCAAATGAGACATTGAACATAAATCCAAAGGGGAGTGGACCCCAGTGGATGATTATTGTGTGGATGTGGTTAATTTTGTAATTATGAAAAAAATAAATAAAATATTATGTATGCACTATGACCAAAAAGAGAATTGAGATCACTTGCCAAAATCCATGAGGATGGATAAGGCAACAAATCCCCAAAAAGCTTTCAAAAATCCTTGAAAGAAATTTATTTAGATTTAAGGAGAAATCTAAATTTCCCCAATGAAGAGGAGTAGTTGGGAAGAGGTGAGAAAAACTGGAAAAGCTGAGGAAAAGCTTAAAGCAGCTTTGAGGAACCCCAAGAGGGGAAGCCTAGGCTAAACAGGAAAGAAAGCATCCTGCTATTCTGGACGCAGAATTAGAAACATGCTTTGGGGTATGAGCTTAAATAAGCTGATCCTAGACAGATTAGTGGTTGATCTGGGCTGGGAGGTGATCGCTGCTCGGGGGTGAATCCTGGGAGATAAAGAGGATTCTAAGGTTGGGAGGACTGGTCATGGTAAAGGGTGCATGCATACATTTGGAGATATCTGTAAGTCTGTGTTAAATGTATCCCTGTTTTAGCAAATTGTGCTGTCATATTCCTTTATGAAATTTGTAAAATTTTGATGTTATATTCCTTTATGCAAATTATGAAATTTCAAAGTTATAGTGCATTATGGAATGTAGGAATTGTATGTTAAGTTGCAGTATGCCCTGTTAGATGGATTAATGGTTCAGTAAATTATGTAATTGAAAATATAGCTATTGACAGAAGAGAGAAGTGGTTGGTTGTAGAGATGAGTACATGGTAATAATGAGGGTTGAGATGATAGATCAATTGAGTAGCCAATATTAGAACTATGTAAAGATATAGATGGCTATCTTTTAAAGGAGTATTTAATTTCTGTGTGTATAAACAGAAGATGTTAATTTAGGAGGAGTAATCATGAGGTATAATGGATATTATTAATCCCTTTTAAAAAAAAAAAAGTTAAAAAGGGGGTTTGGGAGACGTGACAAATGGTATCGGAGCATAGTTCAAAAATTGGGCAAGATATGTGCTCACCCAAGAAATGGTTAACTGTTATAAATTTTATTTATCTTGGATATTCAAGTATACTTTCAGGTATACATATAACATATTTTGATGAAGTAGAAACATCAATATTGGAGTAATATGAGGAGACTCATATACCAAAATGGTTAAACCTATAATAGGATTAAAACTGGAAACTGATATCTCTCAGAAAAATATTATTTCTATGTAAAATAAAATAAATCTGCAACCATGAATGGGATGATGCTCTTCTAATTAAATTAGTTATTTAACCTCTACAGATGATTATTTATTGTTCTGTTCCTGTAGAGACAAAGGTGATATTATACGCTTAAGGGTGTACTAGAGAAAACATTATAGCAGCACTGAAGTTACATATTATAGATACAGACTGCTGAAAGTGAATATAGTAAATTGGGATATTCAAAATTATGCTAAAAAAAAAAAAAAAAAATTATTTTGTATGAGCATTATAACACTCACAAGGGTATAGAGTGCCTCTCTAAATCTATGATTGCTTATTGAAAACCAGTATCATAGAAAAACTACTTAACTTATAGTTAAGGTCCTCTAGTCAAGTACTTGGAAATGCATAAAAGGCGCACCTCAAAAGAAAAAATAGAATTTAAGAGAAAGTACTCTAGAAACTCCAGAAACTCTAAACCCCTTTGGGGTCTAAATCCGAAGTTCTTAGTCTCTAGGGATAGCGAAATGTTCTCTTGCTTTCTGTAACTACAAAGGTGAAGATTGTGCTCATATGTATAACAGAAAAAAAAAATGATAGCAGTTAACTGGTGCAAAATAACCAGGATAGAAGTAAGATAGAAAATCTGCGTGACAGGAAAAGTAGAATTTTAGTATATATATGATGAAAGTAGAAATGATCAAGGTATATCCTACATCTCTAGATATATCATCCAACATTGAAATCAGTATAGTAGCCAAGCCTCAAAATATAAATTTCATTTTTATAATCAAACATGAGAAAATGCATATAGGCATGCATACAAGAGCACTACTATATTCACCCATGTAAAGGTAAAGGTATAAGGCTTTTATATATATATATATATATTTGAAAGAGTAACATTTGAAATTGCCAATTGTACTAAATTTAAATAAATGAAACACCATAATGAGAATTTCCTTTATTTTTCATAATGGAAAGGACATACAAGTCAAATAAAAGGCTATACTAATTCTATACTATGATAGTTCCAACGTATAGAGATATATGTCAATAGATATTATATGTATAACATCTTATAAAGCTATGAATAAACATTTCAAGAAAATGTATATATTGTGTATTCCATTTATAACAAAAAAGTGGATGTATAAAACTTCCGTTAGGAAATAGGGTAAGAAATTAGAATAAGGCCGATAGCCTAACTTGAATGCCTGACTTTACTACTTTATATTCCAACAAAATTAAATCGATGTTAAGGGCATTAAAACGTGTGAAGTCGGTAATAATATATAACACGACCGCAATGTGTAATGCGACCAATTCGCGCCATGATTGGTCGGCATGAGTTATATGGATACCATTCTATAATGGTGGGACGGCGCCGTGGCGGTTTCGACTGCGAATTATACTATGGAATCATTTCATAAACCGATATACATTATACAGAAGCACGCAGTCTCAAATAATAATGGCAATTAGGTTTTGTGTTTCGCGCAGACTATGTATGCGGTATACCTGTACATCTAAACCGTTAGTCAAGAAGATAGAATATATATATATATATGAATTTGTACCAGTAAACAGAAAACCCTAATCCAGAAGATTTCCGCCACATATAAGTTCGGTTAAATGGGGATAATAACTATATGATCGCTATAACTCATTGAATAAATAAACAAGCCACTATATAGATCTGCGTGTCTTATCGTTAAAACATTCCGCCGGGGTTATAAACATTGCATATTTTTTTTCCTGTCAAACGCGATTGCCGAGAGAAAGTAAACAGATTGGGTTAATATCGTATAAAAAAAACCAGTGCTGATATTAATACCGGGCGGCACACCAACAAATACGCCGTTCAGTGACTGTTGTAAAGGCGGTGAATATTGGTCAAGGAGGTGGTCGGCCGACACAATAAGTCAGTCCCCTTCTTCGCTTGAACCATTCAACAAACGAGCTAAAGCCACAGTGTCTGAGTTATTAAATTTTAAAGACACAGGATATATATATAGATAGACAGAAAGAAAAAAAAAAAAAAGCGAAAAATCTAACGATTCCCTCGTTATTTCTGACGGAAAGAGAAACAATCAGAAAACCCTATCCGGCTACCTGTAACCTCAAAAGAAGCACGTTCCATACACTAAAATCAGTTATCACGGTTAACATAACATAGCGTTTATTGCAGTAATCGAGGGTTTTAAGAAAAACAAAATCTGAACCAGAGTTCAGGAATAATATATGAAATCCCACTGTATTCTCCAAAACCCCTCTGCATGCAGTTCGAATAGACTGTGATAAGATAAGCAACCGGGAATCGGGAAGCTGTTACAAAGTCTAGCAAGGAAGCCGTCTCTCTATATCCACACACGAAGAGACGGTGGATTAAATGAACCCAGAAAATAATAGCTCTACAAGAACAATAAGAATTCTGGAAATGGAGGGAGTATAAGACAGACCGAGAAAACCTAAGTGAAATAAAACCATTGTAAAGGATGAACCGCAGCAACTCTACGCTCTGACAAAAATCCCGAGGAAGATATTTCCACTGTTGAGCTTAGCCATCTCCGTCCCACTCGAGGGGTAAAACCCTTGTTTAAGTGGTACTGGGCCAGCAGAGTTCCAGCGAAGGCATCCCAACGGAAACGTCCTTCTCTACCTCGCTGTTGATGGTAGCAGGTTTTCGGGCAAAAAGAAATGGGATATGAGTTATGGCAGAATCTTCCCAGTCCTGCGTTGAGCACACGCGAAGCTCGCCCCTATCCAAAAAGGCAGATCTCATATCTAAACATATCTTCCAACCAACGACACGTAACGATATCGAGCCAATAAACCGCCGTCTGTCATTGGTAAACTGGAGGCTGCAATATTCGGCGCCGGTACGTATATGTCAGAGGAGAGGAAGAAACCACGCAGTTAGGGCTGAGCAGTAGCATAGCTCGGAGAACGAGACAGTCCGCTACAGACGTAGAAATCTCCCTGATCGGAAGGTGAGATCTTCCAGCCCACAAAAGAAGCATATCAATAATCAGGATGCTGTAGGTTTCGGAATCGGAACTACGCCTTATCACGTGCCTGCACATAGCCGATATGATTTATGGTTGCACTCGAAAAAAAAAAAAAACAAAAAAAACAAAAAAACAAGCTCATATATATTAAATCCAAAAAAAAGCCGCGCACGGTTGGTGTAACCACTATAAAACGAAACGAAACGGTTGGTGTAAGTGCCGTAGTACCGAACGAAACGGTATTGCAATCCTTCAAAGAAGTGTGTATATGCCTTTTTGACAGAAAGGAAACGTTAACATTTGTTAAAACTATATATACCTATATATCTTTGGAGTGTATGAATGTTTAACAATAATATATGCACCGGTATAATTCAGCTGATATGTGTATAATTCGGTTGAAATTCATTTGCCTATTAGGGTATTAAAATTATAGTGCTGAAATGCGGTGGTTGGACTATGAGCACCGTTAAATAGCTGGTATGATACTATTAGTGCCGTGCGTGCTTACACGTCAAAATATGAATGCACAAATAATAATTTGAATAATATACGTTGAACTATGTATATAATCATGGTTCCAACCATATACGTCATAATCATTTTGGTACGCCTCGACATATATATAATTATACCACATGCGCCCTTTCCTAGTTATAACTTTGGGTATAAAAAAAAAAATATATATACACCGAGACCAGAATAAATTTATACAGATCGGTTGTTATATAGGTATAGGGTCGCATGCCACTTTTAAATCAATCTTGACAAACTTTATCCACATATATATAGTTCGATGCTGTATATTGTATAGATACATGCGGTATATGAGGATCCTATGTGGAAAAAAAAACAAAGAAATAGATATGTGATATATATGAACCTCAGATTTGTGTACGTAGCACCGGGTGAACCATATATATATTTATATCGACTATACATATATGGATTAAAATATATATCCCACATAGTTATGTGGATGCTAACACTGTGCTCAAGGGTGTAGGTCATCTATAGTTATAGATGGCTTATATATATAATTGCATATGGTAACTACAAATAACATCGCTTGTTAACACCATGACAGCTATAGTATAATCATAGTTGAGGCGAACATTATAGAACATTATATATCCCTTAAATTCCTTGGTTGTAAGTAAAGGATGGTTAAATGAATTGGTATCATAAAAGTTGAAGAGGGTAAGGTAGTGAAATAAAAAGGGTATAAAGTTTATCCTAATTAATTAAGCTCAATGGTATTACGTTTATATATATATATGCCTACTATATAGGTAGTTGTGTTGAAATCTACATAGAGTGCGTTTATATATATAAAAATAGATATATATAAAGGCTACGCATAAAGTAGGCCATCTTTTAGATAAAGGCTACTCATAAAGTAGGCCATCCATCTTAATGTATTTTGTCAATTAATAATCATCCATGGATTTCATAATTACATATATACGTATGTATATAGGTGTATGTGTGATAATTGATATGTATATGTGGTATATGTGGATATATGTACACGGTACATATAGGTTGTTAAAATTAAAGTTAAGATAAGTAAGATAATTATAGAAGAAGTGGATATTGGATATATATATATATATATATACGGTTATATATATATATATGTATGGTGGATATATATATAGATATATATATATATATACGGTGGATTTTATATCTGTGGTGGATTATAGTTATATATGGTAGATTTTATATATATACATGGGGGAGTTTATGTTATATTGAGGATGATATATATATATATATATATATATTATATATATATATGGTATATATATATAAAACTAGAGGTATTATAATTGTCGCATATATATATATAGGATATATAAAAATAGAGGTGTATGTTTATATATGCCTAACCAAATATATATGTGGTATAATTGTAAGTGATATATGTAGGTATATCTGGTATGCAACAACTTATACACTTACCCTTTTAAATAGTATATGGTGGAAAAATGTGGTGGAGTTATATATATGATGGAGTTTATATATTGTGGATTATATATATATGGAGTGGTTCTACATATATATGGGAAAAAAAAAAAAAAAACCATGACATATACGTGGAAGTGAAGAAAGAGGCATTTTAGACTTCTATGGGTATGAGATTGGATATATATACCTATATATAAATATATATATATATATATGCATAGGATTGGTAAAGTGGCACTTTAATTTGATTCCACTTTAGTGAATTCAATAAGTGCATGGGGGAAACTTCGAGAATGAAAATCTATCCTATGGAAATTAACTAAAATTGGAAAAGTTGCTAGTAGAAAATCAATAAAAGAGATTATTTTAAATTTGGTATATATATGGTAACACTTTCAAAAAAGGCTTGAACTTATATATGAATATATATAAATATAGGGATATATATATATATTCATATGTTCATCAAATTAATATTGCTAAGGCTATATATATATATCATGGTTACTATTACAATAAGGGTTGGAAATATATATGATATATACAAACCTAGTGGATATATATATATACATGCTCATGAGAGGTATATTGCCCAATGTTTGAGATGCAAGTAGTATATGAGTAAGTGGAAATTGTATCCTATAAATAAGGCCTGTACACTGCTATAAAATAAAAGAAGATTGAAGTACAAGTTTTAATTACAATTAAATGGTTGATTTAGAAATTGTGGAACCATTACATTGAGTTAGGCATGAATGAATAAAGGGATAAATTGAAAATTTCCTGATGACTTACTAAAGGAAGAATATTCTGGTAATAGTGGAAGAATGACTTCCTAACTATTTATTTATAATAATTTATATTCTTTCATGGAAATAAAGTATATTATCAAATTGGTATATTTATGGGTTGCTTTTGTTAGAAAGCATGAAAGATTTATGGGTTGCTTTTGTTAGAAAAAAAAAATAGAATGCTTTTATGCAATAGAAAAGAAGGAGTTCTTTTATGACCCAGGAAAAAGTTGAAATACTTTTATGATTTATGAAATCTTTCCCATTTTAAGCTGATGAGTTTGTGAAAAAGGGGAAACTGTGTCAAATTCATTTCTTGGCATTAACAAGTATTGATATTGTAAATGTGATGAATTATAAAAATTACATTTATCACTAGAAAAGGAAACATGAATTCTCACTATAAAATTTTTTTTTGGTGCAAATTTTATTAAAGTTAAATTTCTTGAGTCTTAAATTCAAAGACAGAGAAATGATGTGAAATCATACAGCTACAACCGAGAAAAAAGGGATGAGCTGTATTTTGGACTTGGGTGGGGAAAACCCATCAGTTCCAAAATTGTTCACTTAAGTTTTGAACTAGTGGATACCATTTCATGTGAGAGGTAAGCATGGAATGGTAGAGATTTTTAAGGAATCTAGTTGTTACTACTTAAATTAAGTAACAAAAGAAACAATGAAAAGATACTAGAAGTACAACTATAAAATGAGCAAGGGTAAGCACAACCATGCATATGATCCAATTGTTTTCTCTCATTTATGTGTACTAATGAAAAAAAAAAGTTGAGAAATTGTTTAGACAAGTGTGTAACAGGAAATTGGGCACTCTGGAAACGAAGAGGAAAAAGGTGAAGACAAAGCACCTAGAAAATCCAGAAGAGCTGAGTTGAACCAAGTTGCGTGAGGAAAGAATCTCACTGAAAAACCAGAAAGGATAAGTAGTGTACTAAAAGTGCACTAAACTATTATGAATCTGCACGGTTTGATTAATAACTGAATGTCTTAAGTTATTGAAATGCAGAATGCTGTCGTGAATTATCAATTATATGTACCTGATATTACTTACATTGGTATGGATTGTGGACAGAGAAACCAGAATGACGGATCTTCCATACAGACTTCTTGCAAAGAAGTAGGAAGAAAACCAACTTCCTAAGGCATCAGTAAATATAGTGGGGGCAGGAGAGTACTCTGCTGGAAACTAATGGCTTATACCTTAGCCCTACCATTACTTATTAAATTTCCTGATATATTTCATGTCTCCTTGTTGGGAAGGAAACGTTATAATACATGATGCTTCTCAGATGAGTGATTTGAATTGTGGTCCAGGTGGAACCAGAAGAGGAATTTCCTTCCAGAGTCGCTTCAAGGATGAAAGCGAGAAGAAATGGAATGGCGGAAGTGAACAGTAGCTCGGGTAAAGGTGCAGTGGGGCACTTTACGGCTAAAAACGCTACATGGCACAGAGAAGCTCAAATGATGGAAAAGCATTCATAATTATGTTCAAAATCAACTAGTAGATAGTTGTCAACACCGAGGACGATGTTTATTTTCAGAGGGGGAATATGTAACACCCCCAAGTTCTATGCTTTTCAAATGAGACATTGAACATAAATCCAAAGGGGAGTGGACCCCAGTGGATGATTATTGTGTGGATGTGGTTAATTTTGTAATTATGAAAAAAATAAATAAAATATTATGTATGAACTATGACCAAAAAGAGAATTGAGATCACTTGCCAAAATCCATGAGGATGGATAAGGCAACAAATCCCCAAAAAGCTTTCAAAAATCCTTGAAAGAAATTTATTTAGATTTAAGGAGAAATCTAAATTTCCCCAATGAAGAGGAGTAGTTGGGAAGAGGTGAGAAAAACTGGAAAAGCTGAGGAAAAGCTTAAAGCAGCTTTGAGGAACCCCAAGAGGGGAAGCCTAGGCTAAACAGGAAAGAAAGCATCCTGCTATTCTGGACGCAGAATTAGAAACATGCTTTGGGGTATGAGCTTAAATAAGCTGATCCTAGACAGATTAGTGGTTGATCTGTGCTGGGAGGTGATCTCTGCTCGGGGGTGAATCCCGGGAGATAAAGAGGATTCTAAGGTTGGGAGGACTGGTCATGGTAGAGAGTGCATGCGTACATTTGGAGATATCTGTAAGTCTGTGTTAAATGTATCCCTGTTTTATGAAATTGTGCTGTCATATTCCTTTATGTAAATTGTAAAATTTTGATGTTATATTCCTTTATGCAAATTATGAAATTGCAAAGTTATAGTGCATTATGGAATGTATGAATTGTATGTTAAGTTGCAGTATGCCCTGCTAGATGGATTAATGGTTCAGTAAATTATGTAATTGCAAATATAGCTATTGACAGAAGAGAGAAGTGGTTGGTTGTAGAGATGAGTACATGGTAATAATGAGGGTTGAGATGATAGATCAATTGAGTAGCCAATATTAGAACTATGTAAAGATATAGATGGCTATCTTTTAAAGGAGTATTTAATTTCTGTGTGTATAAACAGAAGATGTTAATTTAGGAGGAGTAATCATGAGGTATAATGGATATTATTAATCCCATTTAAAAAAAAAAAAAAGTTACAAAGGGGGTTTGGGAGACGTGACAGTTGTTGTTGCATTATTCCCTAGTAAATTATTTGAATGGGTCGTGTTGTTTGCAGTTCATGTGGTCATCCATAAAAGCCCTTAAAGACTATTGATTTTAAATCAATGATATATTTATTTCTCAAAAACCATTTTTGGATTTTTTCTTTTGGATGGATTTTAAATAGGATTTTAGATATGTAGTTGGTTATTATAATTTATGCTTATAAAGCTGTCAAAATTAGCACAATTTGTGCCACCCTATAAAAAATGGATTACCCATTTTTTCGGTAGGATAACATTCTAATAGATTCAATTGTAGTGTACTAAAAAAATATTTATATTGTAAAAAAATAGATCTAGATAGTAAGAAAAATGTTAATGAAATCGCGAGCAGAATAGTATAGAGAGCCAAAGTAGGAGAATTTTATTAAATGATCACAATTTTCAGTTACCTCTTCAAGGGGGAAACCTTCAATATGACATAGATACGTTAAGAAAAATATCCATGACATATTTTATAATCCTTATTCTTATATATATATACACTACATTTTGTATTTATATACCATTCTATAGGACTAGTAGGTAGAACCTTCTAATAAGCCATTATATATATATATATATCAATGGAGATGGTCATTATGATTAAAGTCATGCATAATAAACAAATTTGATTATTACCTTATTCTTGATAGTGAATTAGTCATGGAATGAATCAACATGGTCAAACGTGACAACTATATGTAACCAAAACATAACATGTGGAATTGTAGCTTGCACAATGGTGACTTGTATACATCTCATTTAGGTTTGATTCACACTATGACTCCATATGGACTACCTGTACCGTTCTTGCATATTTTTGATATGCTATAATACTAATAACTTTTACATTAATACTAATAAATCTCCTAAAACACAAACTTTTAATAATACTAATAAGTTTTACATTAAAATTTAAAATGACTAACTCTAAAAAGACACATTCAATTTTAATAACCACAACTAATGCATAGAGATGTCATTCTCCTATGGTCCAATTATAATGATTTAATTAGAATAGAAACTATTTCACACTATTGCATTGCAAAATCATATAAACATGAGAACAACTATTAATCTTTTTCTAAAGTGAACAACTATTAATCAAAATTTATTTTACTTTAAAGATAAATACTATTAGGTAGCATATAATTTCAACCCATATTTTTGTTCAATTATCAATATATCCCTTTTATAATTGAAAAAAAACGATCTATCTATGAAATAACATATAAATATAAATCCAAATACCATAAACACGTTTAATTACTAAATTATAAATCCAACAACCATGGTTGATGAATTTATAATTGAAAAATTAACCATCTGTCTATAAAATAACATATAAATATACATGTAAATCCCAAAAACACATTCAAATACTAAATTGTAAAACCAGCAACCATGATGTATGAATTTATAATTGAAAAAAAAAATGACCTGTATATAAAATAACATATAAATATAGATTCAATGCCATATAACATATAAAAAAATGATCTGTCTATAAAATAACATATAAAAAATGGATTACCCATTTTTTGGGCAGCAGAGCATTCTAATAGATTCACTTGTAGTGTACTAAAAAAATCTTTATATTGTAAAAAAAAAGGATCTAGATACTAATAAAAACATTAATGGAATAGTGAGCACAATAATATCGAGAGCCAAAGTAGGAGACGTTTATTAAAAGATCAAAATTTTCACTTACCTCTTCGAGGGGGAAACCTTCAATATGGCATATATAAGTTAAAAAAAATATCCATGGTATATTTTATAATCCTTATTCCTATAGATGTACACTACATTTTGTCCTTAAAGACTATTCTATATGTCATGTACAAATAATGGAATTTATAAAATGACTGCCACTACAATAGTTTCAAATACTTGCAATAACATAAAGCACAAGAAGAAAAGTATAAATTAAGTTTCCAAGTTCCTTGGTTGAACTCTAATGGTTGCACTAAATATAATTATTAAATGTTTTGAACAATAAATATAGTTATTAATTGTTGCAATAAATATAGTTATGATAGGAAATACCACTTATTTAGTACCTATTAGAAATTAGGCGAGTTTTTCACCTCTAGGATGCTCTTGTGTGACATTAGGGACATCTTTCTGTTCCTTTGAGATACCATGAGAAAATAATTTTGTAAACACATTTTACTGGAGTAATAAGATATTTTGGTGTTGGGATAAAATGGTAGTGCTATAGAGGTATTTCTATTAGGGAAAGCTTCATCATGATGTCAGAAAATATATTAGATTATGCACTATTGATGCCATCACCAAGCCTTCGATCAAGAAGCAAGGGTTGTACACTCCTCCACCTATCCTAGATAGGATTTAGGTGTTAGTATCCATGGATATATGTGAGGAATAATCTCAACCAATCATGATAATGACTCTACAATACTTGTGGCTGTTGATTGTTTCTTTAGGACAACCACTTTGGCAACCTACAAGAAGAGTTACATAATACTTCTTTGAGCATGATTGACTATATTTTGGGATGTCATAGTCCATTATTTTTGTAAATAAGAATTATAGGTTTCTAAATTCTTTCAAGTCTAATATATGGTCAATGATGGACACCAAGTTGACCAAATCAACTCCCTTCCATCCCCAAACCAATGCTAAATAAAGGTAGTCAACATCATGACTGTTTGTATTGTGACAATGTGAAACTATAAATAACTACGTACATCAGATGAGAGGATTCCTTAAGTTAAACATAGTTACAATCCATCCATTCATGGCTATATTTTCCACAACTACAAGACAACCATTTTCAATTGTAGTTGATGATTTTTCATTTAACCTAAATTGACATAGCTCTACCATTTTTATGTTTTAAGAAAAATCATTCCATGCTCAAAGTAAGAAATATAGAGCAGCCAATTTTTTTTAATAGATATGACACATCAAAAAACATGTTCATGATATTTTATAGAAACCCAATAAACAAATTTGATTATTAGCTTATTCCCCATAGTGAATTAGTCATGGAATGAACAAACATGGTCAAACATGATGACTATATGTAACCAAAACATAACATGTGGAAGTGTAGCTTGCACAATGGTGACTTGTATACATCTCGTTTAGGTTTGATTCACACTATGACTCATTCACAGGGGCTACCTCTATCATTCTTGCATATTCGGATATGCAATAATACTAATAACCTTTACATTAATACTAATAAATTTTCTAAACATGGAATTTTAATAATACTAATAACTTTTGCATTGAAATTTAAAATAGCTAACTCTAAAAAGACACATACAAATTTAATAGCCACAACTAATGCATAGAGATGTCATTCTCCCATGGTCCAATTACAATGATTTAATGAGAGCAAAAACTATTTCACACTAATGCAATGTAAAATCATATAAACATCGGAAGCTTAAAGAAAAATTACCTTTTTCTAAATTGAACAACCATTACTCAAAACTTCTTTTACTTTAAAGAGTAAATCAAATTCTGAAATCATTATTCAATTGCAGTGCCATAAACATACCAAACTAAGAGAAAAAAAAAACTGGAAAGACATACTAATTAATTAATTAAAATTATTATTATATTAATAAAAAATATAAATAGATAAATACTATTAGCTAGCATATAATTTCAACCCATATTTTTGTTCAATTATCAATATATCCCTTTTATAATTAAAAAGAAACGATCTATCTATAAAATAGCATATAAATATATATCCAAATCCCAATTTAAATACTAAATTTTTATAGCATATAAATATAAATCTAAATTCAAGTTTACATAGTAAATTATAAAACCAGCAACCATGATGGATGAATTTATTATTGAAAAAGAAACTGTTTATAAAATAACATATAAATATAAACCTAAATCGCAAAAACACATAAATATAAATCTAAATCCCATAAACACGTTTAAATACTAAATTGCAAAACCCATAGAATTTATAATTAAAAAAGAAATCATCCATCTATAAAATAATATATAAATATAAACCAAAATTCCAAAAACACATTCAAATACTAAATTGTAAAACCAACAACCATAATAGATAAATTTACAATTAAAAAGAAAACAATCTATCTATAAAATAACATATAAATCTCATAAACACGTTTAAATACTAAATTGTAAAACCATGGTGGATAAAACCGAAATGATGAAGCACGTTAAATACTAAATTTAGATGAAACAACTTTTAAATATAAATGTAAATCCCAGAAGCACGTTAAATACTAAATTTTAAAACCAGCATGTTAAATAATAAATTTAAATGAAACAACTCTTCAAAATAAATCTAAATCCCAGACGCACGATAAATACTAAATTTTAAAACCAGCAACCTTATGGATGAAACAACAGGAACTATAACTAGAGCAGCATGGTAGCACTATAACTATGATGAAGGGCATTAAATTAATTCGACCAAGCAAACCAATGCAACTACGCTGAACGTGGTATGTGCCAGTTGTCTGTACTTGGAAACAAGGGATGATTTAATGATGGATGTCGAGGATTGAACATGGAGGCAGGAGTGGTGGTTGCTGGTGCCATGCGAACTTGATTACGCAATTGGGAACAATGACACTGAAGTTCTGTTCTTCTCTCCTCTTTTCGCTGAGCCAGATTACGCAAGTGGGAGAAATGACACTGAAGTTCTGTTCTTATTTTCTCTTTTGGCTGAGCCAGAGCAACATAGAGAGGCTTGCCCATGAGAATTTTTCTATTCATTTCTGCTAGTGCTCGGGATGTTTCCTGAGGAGATGAGAATGCTATAAATCCAAAACCTTTACTGTGTCCATGAAAATCTCTCATAACCTTGCATGAAGTGATAGTGCCATAAATAGAGAAAATTTATCTTAGCTTGTTATCATCAATACTATCATGTAAGTATTTTCAATAAAGATTTGTTTCAAATTGCTTCCTTAATTCAGATTTTTTCAAGGCTTTTCCGACATACCATTTCCTACCATCAACTTTCTTGCCGTTTAAACTATCAACGCACTTTGCTGCATCATCTGCATTCTCAAAATTGACAAATCCAAAACACTTCGAAGTCCCCTCTGCATCCCTCATCACTGCCACGCTGGTAATTGTGCCGTAGTCACCAAAATAAAATCTCAAGTCCTCATCATTCATTGACTCTGATAAATTGTTAACAAAAACATTATTAAATTTCGCTGGTTGTCGCTCCTCCTTTTTGATGAACGGACCAACAGAAATCGGTTTGTCGTTTATCACCACACCATTCAAATTTTTTATTGCATTTTGTGCTGCTTCGTATTGCTCAAAATGCACAAAGCCATATCCTTTGGAGTTTCCAAATGCATCTGTGGCAAACTTAGAAGACAGAATCGGTCCGAACACAGAGAATTTATCATATAGAGTTTTATTGTCTACGCTTTTTTCAAGATTCTTAATAAATAAGTTGCCTGATCCAGACTCGCGGATGCTAGGGTCGTGCTGTGAGTACATTATCCGAATAGGCTTTCCATTAAGGGGTGTAAAATTCAAGCTACGTAAAGCCTCGCGAGCATTTTCAGCAGTGTTGTAATTGACATAGGCATATCCGGGAGAAGTATTGGTTATGCCATCTCTGCAGATGCGAACACTGAGAAGTATTGGTTATGCCATCTCTGCAGATGCAAACACTGAAAAGTGGGCCAATCCCTTGGAAGAGTTCATAAATCTGCACTCAGTAACATTGGGCTCCAGATCCCCCACATACAAATATTTCCTGGCGGATTCATTGTCTCTGCCATTGCGTCTATGCTTATATTTTTATCTCTCATCTCTGCTCCCGTTAATGTGGAGAAACGAATGAAATACCAATTCAATCCAGACTCACCGCCGTAAAACGCAAATGATTTTCAATTTACGTGCGGAAAGAAAATCAGAACCCACCACTTTTGTGCTTTGGCAGATTTATTGCGGAGAAATGAATGAAATACGAATTCAATCAAACTAAAAATCCAGAATCACCATAAAACGAAGATTATTTTCAAACTATGAGGAAAGAGAATCAGAACTCACCACTTTTGTCTTTTGGCAGATTTATCGGTTCTTTTAGTGTAATGCTTTGTCGCTACAGAAATAATACGCAGAGGTGAGTGCGGAACCGATTCAATGGTCGTGGTGATATACGTATTTAAATATGGTGGCTAGGATTTTCTAAATGTGGTGGTGTCAAGTCGACCCTATACATTTTATTTGAATGTGGTAGATGGGATTTTCCAAAAAGTGCAAGAAGGGTGACATGCCCACGTTTCGAAGTTGTTATAGGTTTTTTCTTCATGAGTCGGACTTTTATTATCATCATAATAGTTTAAATAAAATGATTATAACAAGGTTAGTTATAGGTTTTTTCTTCATGAGTCCGCTCTTTATTATCATCACAATAGTTTAAATAAAATGATTATAACAAGGCTAATTTGAGAAGGGATAAATTTTAACTAATTCAATGAACTTGTTGAAAAAGTCACAAGCCATCTTTAACACATCTTGATCACATGTTAGGAATTTATAAATAATAAATTGGACCATTCTCCTTTGCAATATCACTCACAACTTATTAGTGTCACATGACAACCTCTCATCTAAGATAATGTTTAGAATGGCATGACAATTGAAGTGTCTAACTTTATGATCACCTAGAGATTTAAAGTCTAACAAGTAGGAGGCCACATTGGCCTTGTTGTGTGATTGGAATAGAATTGAAGGACAACTTTTGTAAGGAATTTTTGGTACCTTTGTGTAATTTTTGTACTCTTATGTAACCACAAGAAAACTTTAATCATTTTGTGGAATTTGTGACGGAATGAATTACCCTAGGGTTTGGGTTGAGAACCCAACATACCAAGAATCATACAACAATGAGAAGCAAGAAAATTTACAATCATAACAAGATCATAACATGTATAAAGCATTAAGATCACGAAGATCAAGAATGAGACAAAGCTTTTTTATTGATGTATGTAACTATGTGTTGAGGAATACCTGTTGAGGAATACCACCTGATTCAGCCACGACTCCAATAGAAACCATCCTCCAGATTCGTGGAGCCTAAGCCTCAACAATCCCCTTCCATAAATATACACATGGATGTCATATAAGAGGAATGAACATCTCCATGAAGGAAACAAGGGTTTGCACATTCTCGGAAGTGCAGCATTCACATGGATAAACAAGAGTTGATCACGTACTAACTGGCCATAATCTCAATACCTATCTCTCTCTCCACTTTAGGCCTTCCCATGAGGTGGATTTATATCACCCTAGAACAATTTTTTTAGTTGGGATACATTTAGGCCATAGGCCCCTGTAGGTAGGCTTCCCATGTAACCCATAAACCCCACCAAAAAAAAAAAAAAAAATTTTATATGTTTTCATACTTTAAATTATATAAACGGGTTGGGTATAACTAGACCCACATGTGCATGCTATTTTGGGAGGCCAGAGTCGTGTGTGGAATTCAAAATAATGTTTTTTAGGTAAATGACCAAGTCTGAAAGGAAAGTGCTCCCCAAGGTAACACAGAGCATCAAGTATATAGAGGTGGAAAATGATGATATAATAGAATTGCAAGGAAATTTTTGTCTTTTTGTGTAATTGAAAGGGTCTTTTATCCTTAAAAAATAGGTAACCTATGTGGTTGTGGTGGAACATAGTTACTTCGAAAGTGCATGAATTTCACTTAGGAATATGAATTGAGAAGAAAAGTGGTTGAACTACAAAATTTCAATTATGTCACATGTGATAATAGGGAAGGACATAAAAGAAAAAAGAGAAAGATGGTAACTTCTGAGTTTAGTAATAAGTAGTGAAATAGTATCATTCATTTGAGATTTCACTTTTAAAACTTATGACAAGAATATTTTTAGCAACATAATTATATAGGTATGTATTATTTTCCATAAATTTATGAGTTTGGAGCCACACTAAAGGTTTCTTTTAAAAGAGTCGACGACTTTTTTACCATGTCCAACTCTTTTGATAATAAGATGAGCATTTTAGAATATGAAGAGATACATTTTCCATTAGTACATCCATATATTTGGTTAATTTCATTGTAGACTACATCCTTCAACACTAAAAAGAGAATTAATGCCAATATCATCACTCAATAGAGGTTAGTAGTATGGTTGATATCACATATAGATATGGATAATATAGTAACATAGAAAATAGAGTTATGTTGAAGGAATATCATTTCTACATAGGTTGAATCACATTGGATTTGGTTAGATGGCTTCCTAGACTAGTTTGCAAATGCTTGTGTATTTCAATTATTGTGCAACTTTAATAAACAATGCAAGATGCTCCATATTTGGAACTATTTCGAAGAATGACATGAGAAACGTGATTGTTATGGAGTGGATAAATGCATGGAAATAACATTATGTGGGCAAGAAATGACGTTCAAAGCCAATGTTTTCATTGATGTTGTAAAATCTATTATTGGATGTTGTTTTTTACTATAGGAAAAGGGGACAAGAAAATGAGAAGACCAATTAATAAGGAATGGAAATGCATAGAGATATTTATGGGCGCTGTCCAATGCAAATTGATCACAAACATAGAGATGGGAAACAACTAAGGATACACATTCGTTTAGTATAAGCATCACAAAACTATATAGTTAAAATAGGGTTATGGAATTTTTGGGTTTTTACTTATGTTTCTCAAATAGTAATGGTGAATGTGATGATTGTGAATCTAAATAATGTGTATATTTCCCAATTGACCAACATATAACCACTTAATTATTCCATTTTATAGAGGAACAATCAACTATTTCACTTGATTATGATCATGTGTCAAATCTCATACAAGTGTGCAGAATTAATATTTTATTAAATTTCAATTAACAAGAATTAATGTAGTACAAAATCTTGATCTGGTGGACTAATGTGATGGAACTACATTTTTCCAAGGGTATATAAACATCGCGGTTTCCTCAAAAGTTAATGAATTTCCCATTAACTATTGGTTGGAAAATTTATTAAAGGGAAAGAATAGATTCAATGTATTACTAAATAACTCCAAAATCATTACCTTTCTGATTGGATTACTGGCTATTAAGTGAGAATGTATACATAAAATGAAAAAAAATCGAATATGTTTATGTATTCCAAGATTATAGACCAAATGAAACTGTATACTACTATACAAACTGAGGTGTTGTGAAAAACTTCCTTTTGCAAATAATGTCAGAGAACAATTGATCAAAGGTACAATAATTCCTATATCATACTAAGAAACAAAATGTTGCAAGAACATCTCAGAAGGTTTATATTTCACCCACATGAATATTTTTTTTTTTCTATAATCCACGATATTTAGCCTAGGGGCCCTCTCTTAAATAGGAGGTTATGTTGAAGTGTACTTAAGGGGTAAATTCAAATATTACATTTGGTAGTGTGGCAATAACTTCTAGAAGAGGGACAATGGTAGGAAAAAAATCATAGGTTTGTTAGTTACAACCTCTATTTTTCACTAGAGGTTTCTTTCTCTAGGAACTAATGATGAAGGGGGAGGAGAATTTCATGAGGGTGAGAGAAATATTCATTGTATCCTATGTGGTTGTCTCGTTATATGTAATATAATTAGTGAACCATGTGTAACAATTCTTCTTCTATGCAATATAAATTTTGTTTGAGTTGTACTCTATGTTCACTATGTTCGATCAATTTAGCATTGTGTTTTTATTATGTGGAGTAAACTATTGAGCGGTTGTAGGCTTTATATCACAGAAAAAACAGTGACTCAAGTTACCAAGCATATGAAGGTAATTTGAATGTTGATGATTCAATGCATTCCATGGACAAGAAATTTGAATGTGAATAAGTAGATGAGGAAAATAAAGTGAAGTTTGTTGTCACAAGGTTTAAGGGACATGCAACCTGGTGGTGTGATGAATTGCGGAATGATAGGAAAAGAGAAGGAAAGGCCAAAATTATAAATTGGGAAAGAGTATTAGGAAAAATTAAGATTAAGTTCCTAGCCAAGGAGTACCAACTAAATCTTCTCAAGTAGTTGCAAAACCTTAGATAGAGGCTTATGAAAGTGAGAGTATATTGAAGAGTTTTATAAATCAAATATTGGAGTTGGACACATTGAGTAGGATGTTGACAATGTTTCCATATATCTTAAGGACTTGAGGTATGATATTTAATGTGAGATTGATATAATGTATTTAAACATAATTAGGGATGCTTACCAAGCTACTTTAAAATATGAGTATAAGATTTCTAGAAAAAATAATTATAGTAGAAGAAAATTGCATTCGAGAGGAAACAAACAAACAAGTAGCAAAAGAATATGTGGTGAATTTAGAGAAAGAACATCTTTCCCTAGAGGCAGAGGTAGAGGTAGAGAATACCAACCTAGATTCTACATGTGTGGAAAGTCGTGCCATATGTCATGGGAATGCCCATATAATACTCCAACCTAGTAAAGGATTGTAAATGTGATTAAATATAGAGTGGAGAATCTGAGTATAGTGGAAACTGAATAAGCTTATAAAGTTGGAAAATCCTTGTTGTTGAAGAGGGATATAACGTATTTATGGAAAGGAATGAAGGAATCAATTATTGGTAAAAAAATTTATTGTATGGATCCATGGTTTGACAATATGGTGCCAACAAAGGTGTCCATCGCATTATATGACAACATCACCATTTTCATTCCTGCGCAAGGGAGAGATGTATCACCCAAGGCATTAAAATACTATTAATTGATGTGTTGAGCAACTAGCTAATGATATTATTCATTTCATTGATTTCACTATAAAATAATATTCCCATAATCATTCATAAATCTTCAAAAATATCTCACACAAAAGAAAATGGATACGTTTTATACAATTTAATGGAGATATAAAAAAAAATTGAAAGGACTACCCAACACATTTTCATTCAATCATAAGCATATACATACGGATCCCTGCAACAAATTTCTCGCATATTATCTCATAGGATCCCGATCCATTACATGATATATCCATAGAAACTACATAAGATATTTTCAAGAAATTTCCAAAACCATTCAACGTGTGAAGATTATAATAGAATGTACCAAAAGACTTTAATCTTCATTCCAACATTATGTTTACCTTTCTTCTCTCTCTATTTTAAACTTAATCTCCATGGCTATATATATATTCACTCCTTCTATCTTGTCCATGCTTTCTTGATTTAGCTTAACTTAACCATCTTGACATAATATATCTGCTTCGTGTACTTTTCACTTGATTCTTTAAAATGTAACATCTCGATCCTTTTTCCATAACCTTCACGAGTTCCAATATAATTGTTTTCTTCCTCTTCTTGCCATTTTTTTTCTTTCTTTTTTTTCTTTATGACCTATTTTACCATTTTCTTTTTCTACTTGCACTTCCTATCTTCGTAGCTATTTTTCAGAAAAAATTTCAAAACGCTTCCAAAAACGAAGTACCCATTAGGTGATGACCAAAATATATTGACTGACCCTCGATTCAACCCTTTATTTTCTCTCAGGGTTCTTCTTTTGGTTGCACAACTAATTTTGATGTACTCTACCCCTACACTAGTTCTTCTCCCTAAAAAAAAGGACCCAATTCTATAATGGTATGTAGAGCTTGATTCTTGGAAGTGTTGTAATAATCAATCATAGTTTTGCATGCACCGACAATGGTAGTAGACTGATCAATGAATTTGGCTGTATTCTCTGCAAATGGTTTCTGAGGGTATGAAGAAAGAAATATTTTCCACTGAGAATATACGTCAATGTCAATCATATAATGCTATTATATATTTGGCATTGGAGGTAGGCTAAAGGTATTTGAGGGCAGGTTTGGCCATGTGTGACTCTTCCTCTAATCCATGAATATTCTTATCAATCTCTTTAGCCTCACGAAACAAGGTTTGTTGTTATGCTTGATATGTGATTGCAAGGGCTTTCTCTATTAATTTTTTTCTCTTTCCTTAGAATTGATATAGAGGATAATTACGCTTAGAATGAAATCCTAGAGAATCTTGAACTTGATGGAAAATATCTTTTGATAACCACATGTGCTTCTAAAGTGTATCCTTAAGAGTCGATCCTTTCTCAATGCTATTATTTACATGCTACTAGAGTTTCCTTAAAGGATCAAGAATATAATTTCTATCTCAATAATATTACCACGCAAATCCTTGTTTGTGACAATGCGTTCAGTATATGTGGTCTCAAGAAACTCAAGGAATTATGTGGGCTCACATGAAGTAATATATTCTGACACATTAGAGGTATATTCAAAAACTACTAAAAACTTATATTGGATTTTAATAGTGATTTATTAGACATGTTTATGTAGTTTTTCTTCGCCCAAGCACAAATGATCATGTTTTTCAACAATAGAGAAATGTTCTTTATAATGCTACTCATGTGAGAGGACAGGTTCATTATGTTTTGAATATTTTCTAACTAATTTATCCTCCAACCACACTAGTGAAGTGATGATAAGTTGAAATAATTTTGATGAATACATGTGCTAAATATTGTAAGTAGAAAGACTAACAATAAGGAGAAATTGTTCCTGCAATGTTTATCCACTGGCAATGGACTTATTGGATTATCCTTACTATGAAGTCTTTGTTTCATGGGTATACTCTTACTAGAAATAATCTTGGACTTTGAAAATCATATGAGAAGGATAAAGGGATAAGACATCTTCAAGGCATCTTAATGATCACATGCTATGAATTTATAAATAATCAATTGGACCATTTTCCATTGCAATATCACTCACAACTCATTAGTGTTACATGAAAATGCCTCATCTAAGATAATGTTTGCAATGACATGAAAATTAAAGTCTCTAACTTTATGATCACCTAGAGAATCAAAGTATACCAAATAGGAGGCCACATTAGCCTTGTTGTGTAATTGGAATATAATTGGAAGGAAACTTTTGTAAGGAATTTTTGGTGCCTTTGTGTAATTCCAACGAATTTTTTTACTATTATGTAATTGTAAGGAAACTTTAATCATTTTGTGGAATTGCAAGGAATTTTTTTTCTTTATGTGTAATTTAAAGGGTTTTTTCTCTCTAAAAAATAGGTAACCCATGTGGCTGTGGTGCAACATAATTACTTAGCAAGTGCATGAATTTGACTTAGGATTATGAATTGGGAAGAAAATAGGTTGAACTATAAAATTTTAATTATGTCACATGTGATACTAGGGAAGGACATAATAGAAAAAAGAGAAATATGGTAACCTCCCATTTAGTAATAAGTAGTAAAACGATATCATTCCTTTCAGCTTTCACTTTTAAAAATTATGGTAGGAATATTTTTAGCAACAAAATTATATAGGCTTGTATCATTTTCTAGAAAGTGAAGTTTGTTGTCACAAGGTTTAAGGGACATGCAACCCTGTGTTGTAATGAATTGCAGAATGATAGGAAAAGAGAAGGTAATGCCAAAATTATAAATTGGGAAAGAGTATTAGGAAATATTAAGAACAAGTTCCTATCCAAGGATTACCAAATAAATCTTTTCAAGAAGTTGCAAAACCTGAAATAGATGCCTATGATAATGAGAGTATACTTAAATTTTTTATAAATTAAATACTGGAGTTGGATACTTTGAGTAGGATGTTGAAAATGTTTCCATATATCTTAAGGGCTTAGGTTATGATATTTAATGTGATATTGATATCACGACTTTAAACATAGTTAGAGATGCTTACCAAGCTACTTTAAAATATGGGTAGAAGATTTCTAGAAAAAATAATGAGAGTAGAGGAAGAGTTCATGTTAGAGGCAACGAACAAACAAGTGGCACAAAAAAAGGAGGTGAATTTAGAGGAATAATATAATTCCCTAGAATCAAAGGTAGAGGTAGAGAATACAATCCTAGATGTTATAGGTGTGGAAAGTAAGGCCATATGTCATGGGAATGCCCATATAATACTCCAACGTAGTAAAGGAGTACACATGTGGTTAAATATAGAGAGGGGAAAGTGAGTATAGTAGAAACTGAAGAAGTTGATGTAGTAGGAAAATCCTTGGTTTTCAAGAGGGATTTAATTTATTTAAGAAAAGGGAAAAATTAATCATTTATTGGAAAAGAAAAATTACTGTATGGATCCAAGGTTCAATAGAAGGTTGCCAACAAAGGTGGCCATTGTAGTCTAGCACAACATTTCCATTTTCATTCCTTTGCAAGTGAGAAAAGTCTCACCCAATGAATTCCAAGACTATTAATTTGTGGGTTGAGCATCTAGACAGTGACATTATTCATTTCATTTATTAAAATATACAACAATATTCCCATAATAATTCACAAATATTCAAATATCTCTCAGACAAAATAAAATCGATACATTTAGAGAATTTGATGGAGATATTTAAAAGAAAATTTAAAGTACTACCCAGCACATTTTAATTCAATCATAGTAATATACATACAGATCCCCACAACAAGATTCTTGTATATTATCTCACAGGAGCCCGAGCCATTACATGGTAGATTCGTAGAAACTACACAAGATCTTTTCATAATTTTTCCAAAACCATTCAACAAGTCAAGATTACAATATAATGTACCAAAAGACTTCAATATTCATTCCAACATTATGTTGACCTTTCTTTTCTCTCTCTTTCAAGCTTAATCTCTATGGCTATATATAGATTCACTCCTTTTATCTTGTCCATGCTTGCTTAATTTAGTATGCCTTAACAATATTTACAAAATCTAATTGCTTGTTTAACTTTTCACATGATTCTTTCAAATGTAACATCTTGATCCTTATTCCATAGACTTCACGAGTTCCAATGTAATTTTTTCTTTCTCCACTTGTCATTTTATTTATTTTTTCATGCTTTATGACCTATTTTACCATTTTCTTTTTCAGCTTGCACTTCCTATCCCTGCAACTCTTTTCTGGAGAAATCGTTCAATATGCTTCGAAAAATGAAGGACCCAATAGGCCTCAACGAAAACCTATTGACTCACTGTTTTTTCAATCTTTCTTTTCTCTCACGGTTCTTATTTTGGTTGCAATAACTAATGCTGATGTGTTTTACCCCTGGACTAGTTATTCTCCCTCAAATAAAGGACCCAAACCTAGAATGGTATGTAGGGATTTATTCTTGAAAGTGTTGTAATAATCAATCATAGTTGTGCATGATACGATAATTGTAGTAGCCTGATCAATGAATTGGGTTGTGAACATTGCAATTGGTTTATGAGGGTGAGGAGAAAGCAAGTTTTTCCAGTATCCTGTGAAAGGGTGTGGTGGTGTGAGACAATGAAGCAGGACTATGTGGTGGAGATGTGGTGAGTGAAGGGATAGTTCATTACTCAATAATAGTTATAGGCCAAATGGGCTCTTTAGGATTTTCATTAAGGTTTGTTAGATTTTGTAGCATCAGATGGTGTTATAGTTTTGGAACCTTGTGGAGAGGCTAAAACGCATGATTTCTCCCAAAGCCAGAAATTTCTTCTGGAAATTCCACATAGAGAGAGCTCAATTAAATTAACTAATCATCATTTAAATTTTTCCTGAGTGTAACTTAGGAAAACTGGTTAATTAGTATTAATTAATTGAGGAAGGTTATACTTCACTAGAAATTCACACGAATCAATTTGGATATGATCTTAGACATCTAATAAGTTTTAATCTTGATTGTTGGAGTTCCAACTTGTTGAAGCCTCGAAAATCGCTGCAACAACAATAAGGGATAATCACCTAGTCTGGACCTTAAAGCAGCTCCTTTTCCATTTGGAGTAGTGGCTCCAACTAGTTTAACTAGGTCCAGTTACCTTTTCCGTATCGCTATTGGTTTAAAATGTATCTTTAACTACCAATAAACAAGGATATCATATCACTTCTTCTTGCTGATCAGGCAAGAGAATGACCCTTAAGCCCATTTGGGTTCAGCCAAACCCCAACTAAGATTTTGCCTCTTCGAGAAGAGGACTTAAAAGAATGTAGAACTTAATCTAAATGCAAAACTTATTCTATAATGCAAGAAAACGAAACTATTTTAATCCTATCTCAATTAGGCAGATATAGATCTATCCCAACTAAGAGTAATATGTTTTTAAATAATTGAGATTTAAATATGTTTGTTTTAAATGAATATCGAGTTAACGAAATAGTTCAATTAACTGATATTGTGAATACCAAACACATTCTACCTAGATATATCTTAACTGAAATAATTAATCAACAACACTTAGTTCTTAAAATGATATTCATCATTTAATCAGTAACTTAAATAATTAAATAATAACATGTGGAAATAGTTCACAACATATCACTATTCAATAAATCAGTTTTATAAGACAGTTTTCTAAGTAAATAGTTACTCACCCAGAAATCAGAATTCAGCCCATAAGAGTAGAGATAAATAATATGTTGTGTAACGAGCTCCAAAAAGAGAAGAAAAGAGATATAAATGCCTTAGAAATGAGCCACTTTGAGGGGGCAACCTCTAATACATTACATAAATAAACAATTCTTGGATGATCCAATTTACAAAACCTCCTTTCTATATATAGGAGTTCATGGGGCCATAATGTAATCCTAGTGGGCCACAATGTAATCCTAGCCATCCTAACAATAATAATTTAAGGGCACAATAATAATAAAATGGGGGTTACAAGGGTACAATAATAACAATAAGGGGGTTACACTAACAACAATAAGGGACTATACTAGTAATATAGGGACCTAACATGCCCCTCTCCTTCAAAAAAGTGTTCTCCTCAACACTTGAGTAGCTCTGGGTGCTTTTGTATAAAATTCTCATCCTCCCATGTAGAATCTTCAGTGGGTAAGTTCTTCCACTTGATGAGATATTCTGAAATTGACCGATTCCATAGTTGTCCAGTTCTTGTTTCTGTGACCGCTTCAGGTTCCAATACGATTTTTCCTTGCTCATCAAGTTCTGGTAATATTGTTTGAACTGGAAGATTTTCACCAATAACCTTCTTTAAGCATGAAACATGGAAAATTGGATGTACTCGTGAAGAAGCAGGAAGCTCCAATTTGTATGCCATAGTACCAATCTTTTGCAACACCTTGTAAGGACCATAGTACTTTGGCGATAATTTATTATCCTTCTTTGCTTGCTTGAGGGACATTTGTTTGTATGGTTGTAGCCGTAAAAATACCGAATCTCCTACATCAAAACTTCTCTCGCTACGATGTTGATCTGCCTGTTGTTTCATTCGATTTTGTGCCAAATTCAGGTTATCCTTTAAGAGTTGGAGAACTTCTTGCTGATGCTCGATGTGATCTTCCACTGCTTGAACCTTTGAATTTTCCCTTAAAGATGATGTGATGGATGGTTGATGATATCCATAAAGTGCCATAAATGGGGTCATTTTTGCTGTAGTATGGAAGGAAGTGTTATACCACCATTCAGCAAGAGGTAACCACTTGACCCATTGTTTTTGTTTATCAGATACAAAACAACGAAGATATCCTTCCAAACATTTATTTACGATCTCAGTTTGACCATCAGATTGAGGATGATAAGATGAGCTATGAGCTAATTGAGTACCCAAACAAGAAAATAACTCCGTCCAAAAATTTCCAGTAAAAATGGGATCTCTGTCGCTCACAATAACCCTTGGGCTTCCATGGAGCTTTTGAATTCTGTCCATAAATGTAGTAGCAACTGTACTTGCTTTAAATGGATGAGATAATGCACAAAAGTGTGCATACTTGGTAAGTCTATCAACTACCACCATGATGACACTCTTTCCTTCGGACTTAGGTAAACCTGTGATAAAATCCATTGAAATCTCCTCCCAACGTCGACTTGGAATGGATAAAGGTTGTAGAAGTCCCGGGGTCTTAATTGTTTCCACTTTATTCTGCTGGAAAACCAAACATTCCGCCACAAACTTTTGAATATCAGATTTAAGGCCATCCCAAAAATATTCTTTCTTCACCCTGTGGTAAGTTTTTAAAAATCCTGAGTGTCCTCCTAAAGGAGAAGTGTGCAATTCCAGAAGAATCTTTTGTTTTAGTTGGGAATTCTCACAAAGATATAAGCGATCTTTGTACCATAAGGAATCATTTTTCCAACTAAATGTATCAGATGTACTAGCATCTTGCTGCAACTTTTGAATGAGTATCCATACATCTTTGTCCTTCTTCCATTCATCTCTTGCTTCAGTTATCCAATCTGGTTGGATAATAGAAATGGCACAAAGCAATGCTTCCACCGCTTCATTCTTTCTTGAGAGTGCATCTGCAACAACATTCAGCTTTCCTTTTTTGTAGATTATTTCAAAGTCATAACCCAACATCTTTGTGACCCATTTTTGTTGTTCTTCCGACGATAGTCTTTGTTCCAAAAAGTGTTTAAGACTATCATGATCAGTTTTTACCTTGAAGTGTCTTCCCATTAGGTAAGTTCGTCATTTCTTTAGTGCATGTAGTATTGCTAACATTTCCTTCTCATAAATAGGTTTCTGTAAATACTTTCCTTTGATTGGACGACTTTCAAAAGCAATGGGTCTTCCTTCCTGCATTAAAACTGCACCAATTCCATTTCCTGAGGCATCACATTCCACAATAAAGGTTTTTGTGAAGTATGGTGTAGCTAAGACCGGTGCTAGGCACATTGCATGTAACACCCCCAGTTTATGTAATTAAATTTCAAGGATAGATAGTTGAACTTTAAATCCTAAGGGGAGTGGACCCCAAAGGATAAGTATATTGTGAATGTAATTAAATATTTAAATTGAGGAAATGAATAAAATGATTTTGTGCAGATTGACCAAAATGAGATTTTGAGATCACTTGCTAAATCTATGAGGATGGATAAGGCAACAAATTCCCCACAATCTTTCAAAAATCTTTGAAAGGAATTATTTTTAATTTAGATTTTTGAGGAAGAATCTAAATTTCCCCAATGAGAGGAAAGTAGTTGGGAAGAGGTAAAAAGCTGGAAAAGCTGAGGAAAAGCATAAAACAGCTTTAAAGAATCCGTAAAATGGGAAGCCTAGGCAAACAGGAAGAAAAGCATCCTGCTATTCTGGACGCAGAATTAGAAACATGCTTTGGGGAAAAATAGCTTAAATAAGTTGCTCCTAAACAGAGTAGTGGCTGGTCTGTGGTGGAGGTGATCTCAGCTCGGGGGTGAGTTCTGGGAGAAAAAAGAACACTAAGGTTGGGAGGTTGGTCGACTGCATGAGTGGTATGTATTTAAAACACCGTGGGGATTTTATTTCTTGTAGTATGAATTGGATACATATAACTAAATGCTTATGTATTAGAAATTTTAATGTTACATTCAACAAAATTAATCATCAGGAATTTACCTTCAAAATTCTGTGTAGTTGTAGACAAGGAATTTAGCTGTAGGTAATTCTGGCCTATCAGTATTCATTATGAGTAAGAGTAGTTACATTAAGAAAGAATTAAACTGTAACTTTAATCTGCTTCTGAAAAGAAGGAACAGTAAGAAATTAATTAGTTCAGAACTAAGGAGAGAGAAAAGAGCAATTGTTGAAGTTTGTGGTGTTCTTACATTTAACAGAATTAAAGCGAAGAAGTAAATCTTCCACCTTCTGTATGGTAGTAAGAACAATATCTTAGGAGCATTATCCACCAGAATTTCTAAACCCAAAGTGGGTTTAAATCTGGAGATACTACTAAAATTCCCAAGAATGACTCAAGTGTAATTTTAAACAGCTTCTGCAATGAAATATTTTAGGTATAGTAAAGAAAAAAAAAAAATATGTTGCTGCCTGAAAAATTAGGGAATATCTAGATATCCTGGAATAAAATCTTCAATTGAGACAAATCTAGTCAAACTTTACCATGGATGCATTTAAAATGTAACATGTAATGGAGAAGGGAGAGATTTTTGTAAATTAATAGAAGAGTATTAACATAATAAAAGGACCATGAAACTTCTTCTATTAAACCAGTAGTAGAACCATTTGAAAATATAACCAACACAGAAATATATTTCCCTACAAGTTTTATAAGGTAGAAATCACAAAACCACATGGGGTAGAAATCTGTCACATAAATTCTGGTTACAAGGTTATAAATAAGAATGGATGATTAATCTTAACATCATGGAGAACTTATATATCAAATACCTAGTTTAAAACAATCTTGGCTTCATTATGGTAGAGCCATAGCTAGCTGCCCAGAAATTTTAACTTATCATCCTTGTAGCAAGTGGTTAATGTAATGTTAACAAAACAAGAATGAAGCAGTAAGAATTAAGCGGGTATAAAAAGACATGACAGACATTGAATATTGTTAAGTGCTGAAGATAACCAATTGAAGCCTTGCAGTAGGAATTTAATATACTAACTCTACAGTATAGCCAAATACTTTCGTATAGTTAAGACTTGCAGTACTGAAATATTCGTTAGATATAATCCCAAGAGATGGGAACATTATGTATACAAAACAAGTTTAAAAATAACATGATAAGTAACTAAAGGATTATAATACAATAAATCACTGTCCTTGGTTATCATGACAAAATGTTACATTATATAGAGAACTAGTTCCAATCAAATTAAACAGACAGTTAGAATATATATATATATATATATATATATATATATATATATATAGAAATCCGAACTATATGGTTAATTTTTCCACAAAAAATTCTAAGGAGTAGCACCAGAAGTATAAATTGTCTTGGCATAGATGCCAGATAAAACCATCGTTAAGAATGACAGAGTAGAGAACTCTGAGATGACCATCTCCTGTGGTAAACACAGTCTTACAGTGCGAAACTAGAAAAAAAAAAATATTATCCATCATATAACAGAAAATGACAAAACTGAATGTCGGTAGCAAGTAACGATGGCATCGTTCCATCAACAAAATTAAAGGAACCGAAATCCTGCCATCAGGCATATCGTCTTGAACCTATCTGAGTTATTTAAATGCCATGGATACCGACCTGTGAGTATAGCAGAATTTTGGAATTAGTATATGAAAGAACCTGTGTGTATAATCTGCGTTGTTGCGGTTACGATATACACAAGAATCAAATTGAACAAATGAAAGACTTCACCTATGGAATACGACCTGGCACCTGAAATAGACAAGAAGAGGTTATGTATAAATCAGTGAAAACGTAATAGTAGGGGAAAGATAAAGTGTGTATTGCTTTACTAGGGAACGAATTTTGTTAAAGTCCTGATACTACGAGCTAGGGTAAAAATTAAAGTCGTTCCCAATTAAAACTACAGCCACGAATATACCAGTAATGATATAAAAAATAAATAAAAATTTGTTCGCTAAAGAAGAATGAGCGAAAATCGAACCTCATGAATAGTACCTGAACGTCAAGGTATTGAGGAACTAAAGAATTTAGGCGAAACACTTCCAGAAATCGGTGCCACGCTATGTCAAGGAGGAAATTTCATTCCCTGTGAACATAAATGTCATACTCTTAAAATTTCCGAGATTTCTTAAATAAACTGGAACAAACGACTAAAAAAAAAAGTTGGAAATGAATACGCAATAGGAAAATGATTCCAGTTAATGGCTATAGAAACAAATAAAAACCGCAAACAAACAAAGTTACCTGCGTTCTGAAGCAAGGAGTATCCATGACTTCCGGGGTTTCACTATATTGCTGGGGTAAACAATTTCAACAGGCTGAGAGACGTCGTGTGGAGGATAGAACACAGGAAACCTCTCTGAAAACTCCCCGCTTTCATCAAATTTTCCGAGCTAAGGAAAGGCCGCAGAGCTCGATCGGAGGGAGAGAAAATAATAGAGCTATGCAATATCGGTATTAAAGAAAAACCGTAACCGAAATCACCAAAACCCTAGTACGCCGATACCCTACACTTGTCATCATCGCAACGATTGGTATGGGGATCGATTATTTCGGCGAACCTGAAACATTTAATCTCCTAACATACTTCCTCTCTAGCTGTCAACGAGAGCATATATCGTGCGGATAAAAATTAATGTGCACTAGGCTCGAAGACGAGTTGGTAGGAAGGACGTATCGTCCAAAATATATTAACCATGTGAATAGGAGCAGGTAAATCATAACATTAATTAAATTTTGTACCCCATAATTTATGCGCCAAGATCTGGCCAAGCCAAAGTAAAAGGAACTGAAGTGAGGAATCTCGAAAATGATAACTTAGATGGGACTAGAATAAATTAAAACCCTTATGGTATTAAATGAGTACCTATGTTTGTACTGTGCCGTCCAAGTTTTATATTCGTTGTATATGTATAAATATTACAATCATATCATGCCCTAAGTTATGTATAGAGGGGTCATGAAATCATAAAATAATGTTTACCAACTATCGTGGGTAGTTTAATTATAAACGAAGTCAAGGCATATATATAGGTATAATATATAATATGCCTAAGTGGAGATAGGTATGATATATAAAAAGTAGCAAAGGTACTAAACCCAATACCCTACTTGGTATAAAAACAAAGTATATAAATTGTAGAATCAAGTCTATATCAAGATAAAAGGTTATAACAAGATTTGAGATTGACGCAGGGCTAGCCTGCAATAACCAGGATCTTCAATATTTGCTTTGCATACATTGAAATCACTGCCATACTAATATTCCAATCTTGGCCATCTCAAGCTCTTTTCATTTGCGGAAGCTATCTTACCCATTTATGATTTTATGATTGTAAAACTATGACTATGAAACCATCTTCTCAAAAAAACCCATTGATTAAATCCCAACCAAAGCTTGGATTTACATGCATCTTTTAAGATAACCTTCAAAAACTCACCTATATCAGATTTAGAAAATCTGATCTCATCATTTCCATCCTGACATTAACATGGATTTTTAATACAATCAACAACAAATGCGCCCTTGGGTTGTTTCAACAACTTAACATTATTGGACCAAATTTTGTTATGCACCCATTCATATCGATTCATTCATATATGGCCAGATTCAATGAAACAAAGTACCCATATTGTAATACTCAATTTGATATTACAAACATCACCATTTTAATGATGCTTGAGCCTGCACCTGACTATGTAACTTCAACCTTTCAGTATAGTCAACACTTTTACTGCAGTGAACTGATGTCAACACAGTTTCACGCATCTTTAATTTATTCATTTGAATTAGAAATGATGCTGACTCATTAGAAAAAATATCAGCGCTTTCAATTCAACCAACGATCTACTCATAGCTTACCTCCACGTTGGTCAATCTGGCCCACGCAACTCTTTACAAACCTGCATCCGATTTCCACTTACAACTTCTTTACAAGTACTGCGTCTTCAACACTTCTGATACTCCACGCTTCTGGCATGTTATTTCTGCATTATTAAAACGTTGTTTCCTCTCCAGCATAAAACGTTGTTTCCTCTCCAGCAGAATTCTGATGATCGATTGCAAATAAACTGATACATTCTTCAGCGTCCAGAAAACCATTCCATTGCTTCACTAATTTCTCCACTGCGATTTTGACCTGTGATCCAATTCTCATCAGGCAATTAAACATCGAGTGAACACATTGAACACAATCATTATTAATGACAATGGCTTATCGAAGGCATCATTACAAATTCAACACCACTATAGAAATTGCTTAATCGATCTTGATATACATCGATTTCCCACAGTACCAGTTTAACACGCATTCAACTGCATTCAACGTGTTGTATTATCCAATCAACAGCGCCATTCATGATTCAATTGCTATTGAGCCCAATTTCTTCAATCTCTGAACCAGATTCGATTCAACGCAGCTGCTTCTCTCAGCGTTTAAAAGCCAGACCTTAATACATTTACGCTGCAAACATTCTCATTTAAACCACTTCTCATTCCATTATTAAATCGACCCATTGATTTTTCTAGTACGCACTCTGCTATGGTGTGAATATGCTCAACAACATACAATCCAGTTTACAATTACGTTATGTTTTATTTCACATTAAAATAACCACCATTTAATTAGCGCTCCATGCGTTCCAATTCAAATTTGTGAAGATCATTTCTTTTAGTGACAACGTATTTCATTTTCAGAGATGGTAAACAGAACTCTCGGAAATCACATACAATAACGCCCTCTTTCAAACAGAAACTAACATTCTATGCATGCAGGAAGTTTTTCTTCTTGAAATCGATCCATGGTGATCGATTTACTAATTCCACAATTTAAATTAAGGTGCAGTTTCACATAATGATCCTCTGCATAAATTGAATTTCTTTCATAAGCTAAACACCATTCCTTTGCACATATTAATCCCAGATTTCAAAGAAGAACGAATTTCCATTCACACAAATTCAATCTTACGCAACTCAATAATTGACATTCAGTAAAAACAACTGCTGTATTAACACACTAAACACTTACAATACAACTTCCTTCTGTGGTCTGATCTCCAATAAATTGGCCCTTACAATTGTCTGAAGGCTTATAGCCTCGGCAGTTCAAGCCTGCTCTCAATCACACTCTCTCACAATCTTCATGTGTTTTTCTCTCAAAACCCCCTCCTATTTATACAATTTTAAAAAATCATTTAATTAAATGCTCAATCCCTTCAATTCCTCAACAAACCCCTAAATCTCTCAACATCCCTAAAGGATAGATCTTTATCCCTAAAATCCTTCAACTAATTAAATTCCCTCATATCCTTTTTATTAATAAAAAGATATTTACAAAAATCCTCACCTTCTCCTATTTTATTCAAATTAATTAATAAAATATTAAAAATTATCACACCCCCTTTTAACATATTTACAAAATAAAAAAACGCCCTTGATGCTCCTGCATCATACTCCCCATGTAAGAAAATTCATGACCACCTGGTCATAAGTTTGGATATTTCCTCCTGGATCCCAAATTTTATTTTGTAATTTTTCCGTGCTTGTCGATTGCTTTACTACTGTTGTTATCTGCTGTTGTCTTCCTGGTTTCCATATTTTGTGCTGTAATGCTCCACTTGCTATGCTATTGCAATCTTTCACTGTCATTCTCTTGTTGTCGCTTCTTTTCTTTCTTTCGGCTGTCTTTCTCTGGGATGTTTTTATCATTAACCTCCTTATCAACTCAATTTCTCTGTCCAGTATGTCCTCTGTCTGCTGATTGTTTCCATCTCTTGATTGCTGAACTCTCATTCTTGCTTATTCTTCACTTGTTTTGATCACCTTGTCTGCTGATGCTACTATAAATGTCGCCTCACATGTTGCTCTAGCTGTCACTATGAATGTTGCGGCCTCCCAAACTTCCTGTCCCTCTGCAACATTCCTTTGCTCATCATCTGCAATTTCTTTCTCTGGTTCCAGCAAACATTTCAGTGTTTCATCAACATGTCAAACAATCAAAGATAATCTCTATTTTCCTTCGGATACAATCTTCGAAATTGTCCATCACTTCATCAAGCAAACAATTTAGTCACCTCTCACACCGTAGGCAAACAAAATTTCAGACACCGCCTTCTCGCTACACAGATACAATTTTCTTCCTCACTACCCATGGTAATGCTGTTATGAGACACCCAGCTCTATCCTACTCCGCAACGCTTCTTCTCTTCTTTCCAAGACAATCCCAAAGTCGATGGATCGTCCTCTACATCATCTCGTAAACACAAACAAATGGTCATCATCAAAATCATAACACCACTTGTCATCTACCATTCATGGCCCACATTCTTCAGACTCGTGAAATTTTGTATCGGTTTTACTAAATTTTCTCTCGCAACACTCCAAGAGTCGCTTCTAAGTTCCTTCCCAATCTCCCTCTGTCAAAAGAATCGTGATATTGATTACCTGCCAAGAGAGAGACTGTTAGCTAGTCTCGCCTTCCTTCCCTCATCTGCTTCATGACTGTCCTTCATGAAAACTTTCCTGCCTTGCTTCCTCAGCAAATTATCCTGCACATAAGTCCTCTGCCTCTCCAATTCTCTTCTCTGGAGATCTAGTTTCCTGTACAGCTCAACAATTTCATTAGGAATATAACTTGGAAACTTCACACAACTTTCCATACCTTCACCAGTGCTTGACCAATCATCAGCTAGTCCTTCTCTTTCTGCACCAACATCTTGATTAGACTCCTTCGTCTTCATCTCCTTCTGAGATCTTGCTATCTCATCATTGATATGAACAGCCTTCAGATTCACCTCTTCTTGAACAAACTCTAAAGTTTGTTCATCTCCTTGTACTATACCTGCAAACATACACAACTTGTCAGTTTTAAAACCACAAGAATTTTCAGTCTTTACTGCTTCCTCCAACACATCCTTCTGAACAAATCTGCGTATGGAATCTTCAAATTCCATCTCTGGTTCAAGAACTCTAAGTTCCTTTTTCAACAAGGCAATCACAATTTGCCTCAACCTCCTCTGCAATTGTCGCCAAATCACTCTCTTTCCCTTCAGTGGAAAGATCCATCCTCTTTTCTGATCTTCCTGCTCTTGCAGCCATTCTTCTAGTACCTGCAATTGCACCTTCATTACTGCAATCTCTCTTTCTCTGAATTCTGCAGTCATCTCATCTCTGTGGCATTCCTCTGAACCTCTTCTCTGATCCTCCATGATCATCTTCTCCATGAGTTGCACTAGCCTCAGCGACAAGCTTTCCTGTCTTGCCGCCACTTACCCCACCAAGCTCTCCTCACTCAGTCTTTTGGTAAGTACTTTGTTCACTGCCTCTGGAGCCTCTTTGAGCACTTTCCTCTGCTCTTTCTCTAGGCTATCTCTTCAACTCACCTTTCTCTTCAGGACACTGCAATTGTCCTCTTTATTCAGCCTTTAGCTGAATGCTAGGTTCAATGCCATCGTTTTCTCTGCAACCATAAACTTCAATAAATTTCAAATCAGAAAAATCATCTCACCTTTAAGATCTTGCATGATCTTGTCCTCCTTTCACTTCTGCCATCCTGTTCACTTGCAATTGTGTATGCCGCATATCAGATTTCAAATCTGATCTTCCTTTCCATCATTCATCACACATTCAAAATACATTTCAGTTCTTCAACAAAACTTTATGTCTTCATTCAGAAACAAACATTTTTCATTCCAACAGAGCCAAGCTCTGATACCAAAAATGACGCAGGGCTAGCCTGCAATAACCAGGATCTTCAATATTTGCTTTGCATACATTGAAATCACTGCCATACTAAGTTTCCAATCTTGGCCATCTCAAGCTCTTTTCATTTGCGGAAGCTATCTTACCCATTTATGATTTTAAGGATCAGAAATCTGTTATAATTAAATCCATTTCAAAAAAACCTGCATTTCCATTAAATCCAACCAGCGCCAGATTGCATGCATCTTTTAAGATAACCTTCAAAAACTCACCTATATCAGATTTAGAAAATTTGATCTCCTCATTTCCATCCTGACATTAACATGGATTTTTAATACAATCAACAACAAATGCGCCCTTGGGTTGTTTCGACAACTTAACATTATTGGACCAAATTTTGTTATGCACCCATTCATATCGATTCATTCATATAAGTGGCTGCATTCAACGAAACAAAGTACCAGATAACACCAGACCATTATTACAAACATCACCATTTTAATGATGCTTGAGCCTGCACCTGACTATGTAACTTCAACCTTTCAGTATAGTCAACACTTTTACTGCAGTGAACTGATTTCAACGCAGTTTCACACATCTTTAATTTATTCATTTGAATTAGAAATGATGCTGACTCATTAGAATAAATATCAGCGCTTTCCATTCAACCAACGATCTACTCATAGCTTACCTCCACGTTGGTCAATCTGGCCCACGCAACTCTTTACAAACCTGCATCCGATTTCCACTTACAACTTCTTTACAAGTACTGCGTCTTCAACACTTCTGATACTCCACGCTTCTGGCATGTTATTTCTGCATTATTAAAATGCTGTTTCCTCTCCAGCAGAAAACGTTGTTTCCTCTCCAGCAGAATTTTGATGATCGATTGCAAATAAACCGATACATTCTTCAGGGTCCAGAAAACCATTCCATTGCTTCACTAATTTCTCCACTGCGATTTTGACCTGTGATCCAATTCTCATTAGGAAATTAAACATCGAGTGAACACATTGAACACAATCATTATTAATGACAATGGCTTATCGAAGGCATCATTACAAATTCAACACCACTATAGAAATTGCTTAATCGATCTTTATATACATCGATTTCCCACAGTACCAGTTTAACACGCATTCAACTGCATTCAACGTGTTGTATTATCCAATCAACAGCGCCATTCATGATTCAATTGCTATTGAACCCAATTTCTTCAATCTCTGAACCAGATTCGATTCAACGCAGCTGCTTCTCTCAGCGTTTAAAAGCCAGACCTTAATACATTTACGCTGCAAACATTCTCATTTAAACCACTTCTCATTCCATTATTAAATCGACCCATCGATTTTTCTAGTACGCACTCTGCTATGGTGTGAATACGCTCAACAACATACAATCGAGTTTACAATTACGTTATGTTTTATTTCACATTAAAATAACCACCATTTCATTAGCGCTCCATGCGTTCCAATTCAAATTTGTGAAGATCATTTCTTTTAGTGACAGCGTATTTCATTTTCAGAGATGGTAAACAGAACTCTCGGAAATCACATACAATAACGCCCTCTTTCAAACATAAACTAACATTCTATGGATGCAGGAATTTTTTCTTCTTGAAATCGATCCATGGTGATCGATTTACTAATTCCACAATTTAAATTAAGGTGCAGTTTCACATAATGATCCTCTGCAGAAATTGAATTTCTTTCATAAGCTAAACACCATTCCTTTGCACATATTAATCCCAGATTTCAAAGAAGAACGAATTTCCATTCACACAAATTCAATCTTACGCAACTCAATAATTGACATTCAGTAAAAACAACTGCTGTATTAACACACTAAACACTTACAATACAACTTCCTTCCGTGGCCTGATCTCCAATAAATTGGCCCTTACAATTGTCTGAAGGCTTATAGCCTCGGCAGTTCAAGCCTGCTCTCAATCACACTCTCTCACAATCTCCATGTGTTTTTCTCTCAAAACCCCCTCCTATTTATACAATTTTAAAAAATCATTTAATTAAATGCTCAATACCTTCAATTCCTCAACAAACCCCTAAATCTCTAAACATCCCTAAAGGATAGATCTTTATCCCTAAAATCCTTCAACTAATTAAATTCCCTCATATCCTTTTTATTAATAAAAATATATTTACAAATATCCTCACCTTCTCCTATTTTATTCAAATTAATTAATAAAATATTAAAAATTATCACACCCCCTTTTAACATATTTACAAAATAAAAAATCGCCCTTGATGCTCCTGCATCAGAGACATAGTTTTGGGAATAAGTTCTATTCAATAAGATATCAAAGTCATGAAAAAAAATAAAAATTTGTTGTCAATAGAGGTACATTACAAATGGTATCAGAGCCTAAGTTATAAAAAACTGGGCTGTTGTTATTGTGCTCACTGTTGCTGAGGGTACTGGTATAAATGAGTATTAAGGACATTGTCTTTTTAAATTTTACTGATCTGTATTATGAGTGTGTACAGTGGTGATAGAATGGCTGAAGGTGAAGAAATTTATGTGGATCTGCGGGATGAGTTTATTACGCCCGATCCCAACGCTCCGGTTATGGCTATCTTGCACAGGTTGCAGCAAGAATTGGCTGAGCTGAAAAGCTAGAATGACAGGTTGTCATCAGCCAGTAGGTAGCAGGAAAAACTCATCAGAGAGCTAACCTCACGGAACAGCCAAGAAGGCGAAGGTTCCGGAAAACGAAGATTGATGAATCTGAAGATGATGATGCTGGTAGGCATCAGTATAAACAGAAAAGGGAATTACAGGGAGAATTTTGAAAGATCAAACCTCCCTCCTATGATGGAGAGAAGGATGAAGATGCTGAAGCCTGGTTGCTGAACATGATTAAGTACTTCCAAGTTTATGAATATGAGAGCAATCTGAAGGCCAGATTAGCTATTTACCAGCTACAAGGTAAGGCTACCTTGTGTTGGGAAGAGACCAAAATGGTTCATGCCATTGATGAAAAGACAGTGACTTGGGAGGATTTCCAAGTTAAGTTCAAAAACCACTATTTAAATGAATTTTACTATGACGATAAAGCCGAGGAATTTCATGAACTTAGACTGGGACAACTCACTATCGATGAGTTTTTCACTAAGTTTACAAATCTAATGAGAAATGTCCCTTATATTAGGGAAGAGAAGGCAAAGGTACAAAGGTTTCTGAACTGTTTTCCAGCAGTGTACAAAGAGAAGATTGAGTTTGATAATCCAAAAAACATGGACGAGGCAGTAAGAAAGGCAAGATTATGCTACCAATAGTTTAAAGGAAAGGCTGAACAAGGAAAAGGCTGGCTAAACAAGGGTGAGTTCAAAGGAAGGAAACAAAAACCAACATATTTGAAGAATTTTGGCAGAGATCATCAGCGAAAGAAATTTAATAAACCCAAAGAAATTCAAACTGCTCAGTCACAAGTGGGTTTAAAACAAATGGATGGAGACAATAAGAAAGAGGTAACAGTCAAAATGAAGGAACCGTTGAAATGTTGGGGATGCGGAGAACCCCATATGCTGAGGGATTGTCCCCACAGAAATATTCATATGATTATGAAAGATCGAGAAGCCACCACAGTAAATGACATAGCACAAAGCATACCCACTATCAGTGCAGCCTTGGAGAACCAAGAAGCAGAACATCAAGCTACCATGGTGGAAATGGAGGGTAAGATTTCTGGCCAATCTGTTACTGTTTTGATTGATCCGGGTGCTTCTTTAAGCTACATTAGTCCAAAAATTGTAGAAAAATGTAATCTTAAACCCAGCGGATTACATTTACTGCGTGGTTGCGTTAACGATAACGTGCCATGTAACTTAAATGTCGGTGGTGGCACACAATTGCTCTTTCTCTAAATTGAATTAAATGATTTTCAAACAGAAGTAAATCTGAACATTCTTCCTTTAGGTTCCTATGACTTGCTGATAGGAATGGACTGGTTGGAAAAGAAGAAAGCCTTGAGGAACTACTGGGACAAGACCCTCCATTGTGTGGATGAGCAAGGGAAGCCTTTTATGCTCAAAGGAAAACCAAGATCCATTTCTGTCAGACAAATATCAACACTACAATTAAAACGAACAGCTAGAAAGGGATACCAAGTTTATGCAGTGCATGTGGAAGAAATAGAACATAAAACTGGAGAAAGTTTTCTGAATGATTTATCGGTGGTAAGGGAATATAAGGAAGTCTTCCCAGATGAGATTCCTCATCTTCCCCCCAAAAGAGAAATTGAATTTACAATCGATCTGGTGTCGGGAGCAACACCTGTTTCCCGAGCTCCTTATCGAATGAGTCCTCCTGAACTTATGGAACTGAAAATGCAATTGCAACAATTGCTAGATAAAGGTTATATCAGACCGAGTGTGTCTCCTTGGGGGGCACCAGTCCTATTTGTGAAAAAGAAAGATGGAACTTTTAGGATGTGCATTGATTATCGCCAACTGAACAAGTTCACCATTAAGAATAGATACCCTTTACCTAGAATTGATGATTTTTTTGATCAAGTGAGAGGAGCTTCAATCTTTTCAAAGATTGACTTAAGAACTAGGTATCACCAGCTCCGAATCAAGGAAGAAGACATCAACAAAACAACTTTCAGAACCAGGTATGGACACTACGAATTTGTAGTCCTACCTTTTGGTTTGAAAAATGCCCCTGCCACATTAATGTGTTTGATGAACAGTGTGTTAAATAAGTACTTGGATAAATTTGTTCTTGTGTTGATAGATGATATTCAGGTCTACTCCAAAAATAAGGATGAACATAGAGAACATTTGAGGATAGTGTTGCAAACACTGAAAGAAAACCAGCTATATGCCAAGTTCAGCAAATGTGAATTTTATAAAGATAAGATTCAATACTTGGGCCATATTATTTCTGAACAAGGCCTTGCTGTTGACCCTGAAAAAATAAAGGCTATAAAAGAATGGCCTGTACCCACTGATGTTTCAGCAGTAAGATCATTCATGGGTATTGCAGGCTATTATCACAGGTTCGTGGAGAGATTTTCTGCCATAGCACATCCCATAACCTCTTTACAAAGGAAGGGTGTTAAGTTCGAGTGGACTGAGAAATGTCAAAACAGTTTTGACCAATTAAAACTAAAACTTACTACAGCCCCTATACTGAAAATTGCAGACCCTGATAAGGAATTTGTAGTATGTATAGATGGATGTGGAGAAGGGTTGGGAGGAGTCCTCTTACATGAAAATTCAGTTATTGCATATGAATCTAGGAAACTAAAAATACATGAACAAAACTACAGTGCGTATGATCTGGAGTTAGCCGTTGTTATTCATGCTTTGAAGATGTGGCGACACTATCTCCTTGGAAAAAAATTCACATTGATGACTGATCATATTAGTCTCAAATATTTTTTTTCCCAAACTGATTTGAATTCGAGACAAGCCAGATGGTTGTCTTTTCTAAGTGAATTCGATATGGATATAAAAGACATCAGAGGGAAAGAGAATAAAATTGCTGATGCATTGAGTAGAAATGCTTGTCAGAATATAAGCAGCATGGAAAGTAGTGCCCAGATCGAAGTAGAAGAATTGGTGAGAAAAGCAGCAAACCAAGATCCAAATTATGAAACACTTTTGGTGAAATTGCAGAAAAAGGAGAAAACTGATTTCACTCAAAACCAAAAAGGGCTGATCTGTTATAAAAACAGATTATACGCTCCAAATGTGGAGACCTTGAAAAGAAAGATCCTAGATGAATATAACAAACAGCCCTATGCCGGACATCCAGGATACCAGAAAATGTTAACAGCTTTGAAAAAGAAGTTTTTTTGGCCCGGAATGAAGAAATATGTAGCAGAATATTTAACTAGATGTATGGAATGTCAACTAGTCAAAGTTGAACATCAACATCCTGCTGGTCTTTTAAACCCTTTGCCGGTTGCAGAATGGAAATGGGACGCAGTTTCCATGGATTTCATAACAGGATTACCCAAAACCAAATACTGGCATGATTCAGTAATGGTAGTAGTAGACACTCTAACAAAAGCTGCACATTTTATACCAGTAAAATCTACCTATGGGACCGCTCAAGTAGCGAATGTGTTCCTGAAAGAGATAGTAAGACTCCACGGAGTACCGAAGGTGATTGTTTCTGACCGAGATGTTAAATTTACAGTAGCCTTTTGGAAAGGGCTATTTAGTGGGATGGACACTAAGCTGAATTTTAGCACTGCCTATCACCCTCAAACTGACGGACAGACTAAGAGAACTAATCAGATTTTGGAATATATGCTGAGAATGTATGTGATGGATAGGCCATCAAAATGGGAAGATTACTAGCATTTAGCGGAATTTTCCTATAATAACAACTATCAATCCTCCATCAAGATGAGCCCGTTTGAGGCACTGTATGGAAGAAGGTGTCTTACTCCTTTGAGTTGGAGTCAGCCAAAAGATAAATTAATATTGGGACCCGATGCTTTACAGGAAATGGAAAGAATAGTTAAACAGATACAAAGAAACATCAATACAGCACAAGATCGCAAGAAAAACTATGCTGATAAGAAAAGGGTACACCGATAATTTAAAATGGGAGAGCATGTGTATTTGCGTATTAAACCCAAAAAGAGTACACTTTA